>SJYA01002616.1:1792586-1838179 GCA_006410615.1 Neotragus moschatus | reverse complement strand
TGTTGTTTTCTTATTGTTAGTTTTAAAAGCTCTTTGTGTATTTCGGATGTGTGTGCTTAGTCGCTCAGGAATGTCCAACTCTTTGTGACCCCATGGACTGTAGTCTGCCAAGCTCCTCTATCCATGGGATTTTCCAGGCAAGAATACTGGATTGTGTTGCCATTTCCTCCTCCAAGGAATTGAACTCATGTCTTCCGTGGCTCCAGGTGGATTCTTTACCACTGAGCCAGCTGCAAGGCCAGTTTTTTGGATAACAGTCCTTTATCAGTTAGGTCTTTTGCAAATATTTCTCCTAGTCTGCAGCTTGTCTTCTCTATCTCTTAATATTGTCTTTCGGAGCAGAAGCCTTTAATCTAATGACACCCAGCTTATCAGTTATTTCTTTCATGGATCACGCTTTGGTGATGTATCTAAAAAGTCATCACCATGTCCAAGGTCATCTAGGTTTTCTCCTATGTTACCGTTTAGGAGTTTTATAGTTTTGCATTGTATACTTAGGTCTACAATCCATTTTGAGCTAGTTTTAGAGAAGGAAGTGAGGTCTGGGTCTAGATTTACATTTTTATGTGTGAATGTTCAGTTGCTCCAGCAATATTTGTTGAAGAGACACTATTTTGTTTTATCTGTGTTTTCCCGTGTCTATCCCAATTGATTAGCACAGTGCCTGATCGAAAGTATACATTTAATATTTGTTGAAATATTGAAATGAATGAACGAAACACCAAACTCTCCCTGAGGCTGTGTGCTGAGTGTGAAATGCCCTTTTCCTTTCCTGTTTACAGTTCCATCTCTCAGCTGTACAGTTTGAGTTCACCATTCCCAGAAAAGAGCCAGGGAATCTTGGTGGCCAAATTCCTGTTAAAACATATGGACGATGCTTGCTGAATGAGTGATGTGGTTGTCTAAGGCATTGTTTCATGCAGGCTCTACAAGAGAAGGGGCAGAGTCTCACTGAAAGAGGAGGGGTCATTCATTGCAACCCCATCATTCTCAGGCACACACCTGGAATCAGGGCATGGGGAGGCTGAGATGGAAGTGACTGGAAGAGATGGTTACCCTAGTAACTGAGGAAGAGGGATCTCAGCCTCAACCTCTCAACCACGGAGGAGACAGGGGAGGCAGTTCCCAGAAAGCAGGAAATCAAATAGCTGCCTCTCTGAATGTATGAACCTAGAAGCAAGAAAACCACCTAGGTAGTGATTAACTCTAAGGCCAGGCCAGGGAGGCCTCTGTGATAGGGCCGTTCATCTGGCCTCTCCAGTCTCACTTCGCTGTAGTAGTTAAGGGACTGNGCAGTTCCCAGAAAGCAGGAAATCAAATAGCTGCCTCTCTGAATGTATGAACCAAGAAGCAAGAAAACCACCTAGGTAGTGATTAACTCTAAGGCCAGGCCAGGGAGGCCTCTGTGATAGGGCCGTTCATCTGGCCTCTCCAGTCTCACTTCGCTGTAGTAGTTAAGGGACTGCTTTACCTTGATATCTCTTTATATTTCTTCCTGTAGGGTTTTCCCTTCTTTTGTTTATGATTAAGACACTTTATTTCAGGTTTTTGAATTATGAAGATAGATACCTTCTGTCACAATTCAAACTGTTAAAAGTGATAATCCCTCACCCTTGTTTTTTATTTTATATTTTTTAGCTTGGGACTTTATGAGAAATGATAAAAAAANCTTTAAAAATGGTCCACATTAAAAAAAAAACAACTTTCCAGATCAAAGTTGATTCAACCTTATTTTATGTGGGAAATTTCAAACTTCAATGGGATAACTGTTCAGATAATTATTTACCCATGATAAATTCTAGCTCTAACTATATAAGTAGGTGGGATTTTTAGCCTAAAACCAGGGAAAGGTAGCGCTTCCCTGGTGGCTGAGAGGTTAAAGTGTCTTCCTGGAATGTGGGAGACCCAGGTTCGATCCCTGGGTCTGGAAGATCGCCTGGAGAAGGAAATGGCAACCCACTCCAGTACTCTTGCCTGGAGAATCCCATGGAGGCAGGAACCTGGTAGGCTACAGCCCATGGGGTCTCAAAGAGTCAGACACGACTGAGCGACTTCACTTTCACTTTAGGGAAAGGTAGGAGAGTCCTACCTTCATGATGAAGAAATGTTTATCTCATGATAAGACTTCAGACTTGATGCCTGCACATCAGAGCATATAGCTCACTTTGCTTTCCAGCACGTGGACCAGTCTCCAGATTTTGTCTAAGGACTAGCAGAAAAAATGAGTTCTTGAGAGCGAGTGTCTCTGAGTCATGCTAAACACCCATTCCTCCAGGCTGTCTGAGCTCTATCTGTATGTTAAGATAAATCACCTGAAAGTTATGGATCTGGACCACATTAGCTAAACTCTCCAAAGAGATATCCTCACTGAGTTATGATTTAATACACAGCTTGCCCTTGGTGTTCATTGCAGGTTGGTGGAAGAAACTCATTTCTACATCTTCTACCGAAGCCATTTTCATTCTGTCTTGACATTTATATAAAAATTAATTCAACAAAAACCGCGAAGAATTTATTGCCAGGACAAAACAAGTTCTACCAAAGAACTCACACACTTCCCGGGCCAGACACAAAAGTGTGAAGCTCAACATCTCTCTGCTTTTCCTCTGATTGCTGTGAGTCTTAAAGCTCATCTCAGGGCTCACTCACGGTAAATCTTGGGTCTCTGATGTGCTTCTCTCCTCGCCCTTCTAATTTCTAGCCTTCGACTAGTTTTGATCCTTATTTTCGTGGTCTGTTACATGTGTCTTCTTTTGTAAGTGGGTAACTGTGGAAGTGGGCCGAAGTATCCACGTCTCACTGCTTGACCTTCCTGACTTGTATCTCTTGTCTCCCCAGAGGCAGGTCCCAAGGGAGCATGATGCGAATAATGTGTGTATTGATAGGGTTTCGGACTGCCCACAGGAGCTGCAGCGGGGAGTTCTAAGCACCGTGGGGAAATTGTTCTCTGAATTAGAGAGACTGAGAGTGCTAAGCGTGCTAAGCGATGTGCTAAGCAATGGGACTCCTGAAGACACACTTGTGGTCTGGAGTCAAAACCATCAGCTCTAAGACTATATCGACTAAACATGACGTGTGCTGAATTGTCCTCATAGTTCAAGGTCATCAAAGCAGTACTTATTATAGGTACATTCATTTTATTTCCTTCTCATGCACAAATCAAGAGTAAGAGACCAGATTATCATGTACTACTAGGTCAGTGGGTCCAGGGGTTCAGGCTCATGCCTATTCCTAGTTACATGTAGCCCTTTATGCAAGGGGGCTGATGGTTGCAGGTGTGGAATATCTGGGTCAGAAATACAGGTCTTCTGTAGATTTCCCACCCCTTGTGGATCAAATGGAGGGGGGTAAAAAAGGAAGAACAACCTGAAGGATGTGTGCAAAACCTTGGGCAACAAAACAAGGCAGAAGGAACCCTGGGGTAGAGGCAGAAATTTACCAATAGGAATTGAACTTGAAGTGAAGGCTGAATGTGATGAGAAGCAGGCAGAGCAGAGGGGCAGAGAATGGTTAGAGCTTTGGAAACTGAGAGCAGAAATTAGGGGCTGAGGGCTTGCAGACAACAGTTTCAAACAGGGAAGTGAGAAGTAATTGCCAAAGAAAAAAGATGATGAATAGAGACACTAATTAAAAAAAAACCAACAAAGGTCAATATGCATGGCTCAGGGAGGTAGGATCAAGAAAATGATCCTCAAAGAATGAGCAGGTATGTATAGGTTCTGTGGCATTGTTTTAAAACTGAATCAGTAAAATTTATCTTGCCAAGTTGTAAGACTATTTGAATTGTGTGAGCTCTAACTTTAGACCTGAATTTAGGTTTCTGTATGGGATTTAGGTCTGTAATGGGACCTTAAGTTTGAAAGAAAACTGGATTATTAATGGAGATCAAGAGTAGTTTTGGACATCAAATGGTCCTTACAAAAGGACATTTTGATTTGTTATGTATAAATGAATCAGAAACACATGATAAAATTTGTCTTGAAGCATATAGATGTTTTCAAAGAATTAAGACTGGGAAGTGCTGACACAATGCATTTGGTGATCTGACGAATAGAAGAAATGGAAAATAGGGTTTGAGACATTCTGCTCAACCCAAACCGCTAACAGGATCTCGTAATCCTCCTTTGTCATTTGGGGAGTAAGATTCCTGTTCTCTCTCAGTGACTGTATTTTGTTAACTTCACTGAATGACTCACTCTAACATCAGTCTGAAAAGTTTTTGAAACTTCCTGATACTTCTGAAGATGCTATTAATATTTCTTAATCTGAGACTCGATCAGGGACATTGCCTTACTCCGAGCCTACTTTAATACCTAGCAGAATGTGAAGCTTTCCTCGCATCGCCTAGAAATGCACTTGTTCCACTCTTCTGTGATGAATTGATTATCTGAGTGGCTTTGGTCATGCCTCTGGTGGCAGAGGCAGCCTGCTGCCTCCTGCCGTCTTTCTAGGGAGGGATGCTGAAGCATGAACAGTGTTGGCTCCGTCTCCACCGTGAAATCCCTGGGCAGAATTATGGACACATGGGGGAGCCTGAGGTGGAGCTAGAAGATACCCTGGAGAAGGAAATGGCAACCCGCTCCAGTATTCTGGAGAATTTCATGGACAGAGGAGCCTGGTGGGCTACCGTCCACAGGGTCACAGAGCGTCGGACATGACCGAGCATACACGCACCCATGCATATCTGAACGCTAAGTTTTCTTCTGCCTCCATGCACTTGGGCTGGGCTGCTAGACCTCTTCACCCCAAGTGCCTAAACCTGCACCATCCAATAGAAATACAGTGTGAGTCATAGATGTGAGTCCCATGTGTGACTTTAATTTCCTAATAGCAGCTAATTAATTTTAATATATTCGGCCTAATCCAGTATATCTAAAATAGTACCATCTCAACATTTAATCAATGTTAAATATTTATACATAAAATGCTTTAAATTTTAAAATTTGTATTAAGTCTTTGAAGTCCTATGTATAAATTTTCCACTTCGAGCCTACATTTCAAGTGCTCACTGGGCTCTTGTAGCTAGTGGCTGTTACCATCTTAGAGAGCACATTTCTGGGACTACGTTTTAATACTGGTCTTGAAACTGTATCACTGATGGTGAGAGAAGAAATAAGACATTGAATTAAAAGAATGAAGAAGCTAAGAAAAAGGAATTTTGTTCCTTTAAGAAATGTTTCTCAGAGAGCAATGAACAAACTTCCTGTGTCAAAAATCACCTGGGATACATTTTGTTTTTAATAACAATGCAGAGTCCTGGGTGTGACCCTATAACTACCTAATCAAAACCTCTAAGGAGACGCCCAGGAAGCTGCATTTGTAAAGACGACAGTCTCTTTCTCTTGTGTACTTAATCCTCTGGTGCCCAGAAGATGTCACATCCATGGGCCTTTCTCTTCACAGAGCAGCTCTATTTGCTTTGTCCCTAAAAAGTGTTTTAAAATTTCCACCATAAACTAAAATCAAGAACATATACATGCACACACACATTTTTTAATTCTTTGGAAAACTCAGAGAATCTAAAAACTGGGGCCTGCTTTGCCACCTGGGAACAACTAGCTAGAGGTGACCAGTGGGCATTCCTAGAGGCAAGAACTGGCTAGTTTGTGACTGCCCCCAACATGGCCCATTTCATTGCTCTGAGTTACATGCTAGCCCCCAAAGACTTTTCATATTTAATTTTATAGTAATTTTATATTTATAGAAAAAGAGCCATGCTATTTGTGGTCAGAGATTTCTCCTACCCTCTTCGCTCAGCTCCCTCGGTGTTAACATCTTCCATAACGATGGCACATTTGTTGAAACTAAGGCCTTAACATTGGTGTAAGATTATTAACTAGATTGCAGACTTGATTCAGAGTTACCATTTCTTCCACTCCTTCCCTTTTCTGTCCCAGGATCCAGTCGGAGATTCCTCACTGCATTGAGCCACATAGAGCCTTCTGAGTTGACCCTCCTGGGTCGAGTGCAGTGGTCCTTAGCTGTCTGCTGCATGCCTCCTCTCTTCTGGACCTTACCCGGGTCCCCTCAAGCCCACCACGGCTGGGCGACTTGTCCCAAATGGTGGGCAACCCCAGACACACTTTATTGCCACCAGCTGCACTGGCTGTGCCTAACAGCCGCAGCTGTAAAACAGAAGAAAATCTCCTCACATTCAGTGTGGGAAAAACTCGTGCCGGCAGTCCTGCAGGCACACCTGTGCTCACAAATGCCACGGCCAGGAGCACCATCTTCTAGCAGGTTGGGCGGCAGTGTGATATACCTGGGAAGATGATCATGTGTCTGTTGGGTTCAGGTGGGACCAGAAGCTGGTGGATTCGTGGCCATACAACTTTGTATGCAGACCCTTTCCCCAAAGAGCTCCAGAACCCACTGTCTTTTCAGTGTGTGGAAATGCTTAAGTACATCCCTTAAACTGAGTCTCCCATCCTGAGCAGTGAAATTGAGACACACAGAGCTTTCACTCTCCTTTTCTGGCTCAGTTGAACCTGTAAATGCTCTTTCAGTCCAGTAGGACTAAATCTCTTGAGAAGGTGCTTTTTGTTTCTTGGCCAACCTTTCCTGGAGCAAAATTCCAATTTTGCAATGCCTGAAACCACTAGCCAGCATATATGCTGATTTGTCTTAAATGCAAGAGCAAATCCAATTAACAAATCCCCAGGGAACGGGCTGGAGCCGAGCCATTCTCCCAGGTGGAACCAGCTTTCCGTTAGCCCTGCCTCTTGAACTCTTCAGCCCTGTCCGCTGCATGCAATCCTTGTACGTATAATCCATGGCCTGCCTGGGGGAATTTGGAGTCTCATACATCCATCTTCATGAGGTCTGGGGGCCAATGGCTAAGATGTTCAAAGACTTTCTTTTCCTTATCTTTATCATTTCCAGGGCTGTATCCTGCTAATTCTGACACCTGAAACAGTTCAATAAACAATTGAAAGCAAAGGCTTTTTGCACACAGTGAAGTTCTGGAAAGGAAGCCAGTTAAGATCACATAAAAGCCAAAATCCAAACAAACTGAAATAACTCAAGGCTATCAATGGTTTGGTTTGGGCTACTGGGTTGTTGCCATAAAATGTCTTCTATCTCAAGTAGCTGTTCGTACAAACCTGGAGTCAGTTTCCTGAATNTTTGCACACAGTGAAGTTCTGGAAAGGAAGCCAGTTAAGATCACATAAAAGCCAAAATCCAAACAAACTGAAATAACTCAAGGCTATCAATGGTTTGGTTTGGGCTACTGGGTTGTTGCCATAAAATGTCTTCTATCTCAAGTAGCTGTTCGTACAAACCTGGAGTCAGTTTCCTGAATGACTGTCTGGCAGTTTAACCACTGGGTGCTGTTGTATCTTAAAGGTGATAAGACNCTGGAGAATCCCAGGGATGGGGGAGCCTGGTGGGCTGCCGTCTATGGGGTTGCACAGAGTTGGACACGACTGAAGTGACTTAGCAGCAGCAATGTATTGCTTTGGTTTATCAACTTTCTATGGATACCTGTGTCTTTCCCCTAAATTGTAATAACCTCAAAAGGCAGAGGTCATGTCTTAAAATCCTTGCACAAAATATCCTGCTTATAGTAGACATGTATCAAGCATTCATCAGTCAACTGGTTGATTGTGACAACACTGTATAGACATCACATAAAAGGAAGGTATGGTCTCTGTTTCATTCATAAAGAAAGCTGTATCACCAGCTGTCATCTGTGTTTAGTTTTTCATGTAAATTTACAAAACAGAAAGCTGAATAACAATGTCAGATTTAGTGTCTAAACTCTCACTGGCATAACCCCCATGTTCCAAGGCTGTGTTTATGGAGAAGGTAGCTACAGTAAATAAAGAATTGGCTGGGAAGCCCTTGTTCCTCTCAACTCTATCCAGTGCTGTATTTGAAAAGTTTTACTTCAAGGAATGAAGTAAACTCTAAATCAGGAGAACTTTAACTACAAACAAGCAAAACTCCAGTCAAACACAGTAACTGATTTTGTCATCAGTCATTCCAAATAGACTAGTTTATCATTCTTTCGGCGTTTTAATAAAGGGAAAAGGCCTCATCAAACCTTCATGCTTGAATGAGAAATATCTTTCAGTACTAGCTGGCTTGCTCTCACCTAAAGCTGGAGACTTGGCTCTTTCATGCCCCTGGGGGCTGAGAGGAACAAAAACATAACAACAAGTGTTTCATCAGTGGTCTACTAGGATTCAGTGTGGCCCACAGCACAGTGTGGTCCGCCAGCAGCAGCAGCATCTCCTGGGAGCTCCTTGGAGAGGTAGGATTTAAGGTCCAAGCCCAAATCTACTGAATCAGAATCTGCATCCCGGAGATTTGTGTGAGCACTGAAAGATGAGAATAACTGGCATAGAGGGGCTCCGTAAGGGCAAGATACAACATTAAAGTCAAGATCTCAGTGATAAAAAGAAGGAGCCTGCTATTTGGCTGGTCAGGAGAAGAGCAGTCAAGCACAGGAAATAAAGTTTATTGGCCTAAGACCTCAACTGGGGAGAAGAGGAAGAAGGCCAGCGTGCTTGCAGCAAGCACGAGAGAGCCAGATGGTAAGAGAAGTAAAAATCAGAAATAGGAGAATGATCTATTATTCAAGAAGGAGTCTGTCCTTCCTTGAAGACACTGTTGGGAGATGGATTTTTTTCGGAGAGCAAAACATGGCACGGATAGATTTCAGGCAGGGAAGAATCACGATTTGATTCAGATTTGGGATATGCTTTTGAGATAAAAATCCTTAGGCTTAGTTGATGAATTGGATGTGGGGTGGGACTTCAGCGAGTCGAATATATTAAAACAGAACTTGAGAAGAATTCCTTGATTTTTGGAAGATTATGAAACAGTGGGTAATAATTAGTCAACTCCATTTCAACTGCCTTCACTAATCAAGGTCATTTTAAGACCTATTTGCCCTTAAGTGCATGTGGCCTAAACAAGAAGAGGTTTGCCCAAGTTGTTTTCCAGGAATTGGAATCAGCTGTGTCTAGTGTTCTTGCCTGGAGAATCCCAGGGATGGCGGAGCCTGGTGGACTGCCGTCTATGGGGTCGCACAGAGCCAGACACGACTGAAGCTACTTAGCAGCAGCAGCAGCAGCAGCAGCAGCAGCTGAAGCTGAGCTGTTTAACACTGGATAGGACCATGACCCTCCAACTGGGCATGCGTGAGTGTCTTTCTGTGACATTTTGACATCAGAGGGCTGAAACTCCACCCTCCGATCGCGCTAAGCGCCTCCATTTTAGAATGTGCTGATCCCTGGAGCTTAGTTACACCTGAGCAGAATGATGACTATTGCAGCTTTTCCCAATCCTTTCCCCATCCTCCCCAGCCTGAGACCACTCTACTTCTTTACACATGATTCTATAAATACCCTTAGTCCTTGACTTTGCAGAGGTGGGTATGAGTTTTGTTCTGCTGTCTTCTCGGTTGCTGCCAAAGCTCAGTGTCTCAAAAGTTTAGTTTGCTGCCCACCGGGCAAAACAATCCTGGTTACAGCACTACTTGTTACAAGGGGGATACTAGAGGAAGAGAGTGTGGAGTGGAGGCAAGGGAGGGGAATGGAAAGTTAAACTTCGGGTGCTATGAGACATCCACATCGGGGGGCTTGGCAGCTGGATAGCAAATCTGAAGATGAAGGCAGAGCAGACCCAGAGATATGAGCTTGGAGTCTCTAGACTCTCAGCTGCCAGGCTGTCCTCAGTTTTTAAGTTGCAGGCAAAGGGCCCTTCGGCAGACTGTCAAAAACCTAGTTCCAGTGACGTTAAGTCATCCTCAGTGTTATTCCCGGTATTCTGCAGGAATACAGAAGCTCCACCTTTCCACAGGGCTATGAAGCCAGCAGTTGCAATGCTTGAGACTTACTCAGAAGTAAACAGAGATAGACTCTGAGCATGCAACATTTTGAAATCCTGTTTATCCTTAATTTATCCGTAGCTCCCCTAAGTGTGATTATTCACATTCCCAGACCAAAGCAAATTAGAGTTGTTTGTGACCCTGTATATTGTTTGTCTCTCTTGCTAGCAGGGCTGCTCCATGGGGACTGAGTCTTGACCACTGTGGGCATATAGCAAACATTCAAATATAGGCCTCGAATAAGCATGTGGTGCGGGGGAAGGTTTCTAGAGACAAGTTCAGCAAGACAGTGACAAGTAAAGGTCTGGTGTCTAGGGAATAGTTAGAAAAACTGCTAGAGCTCAATAAATCTAAGACCCCAAGACATTTACCTAGGAATTTTCCCAGTGCAGCTTATAACTCACCAGACTCTGACGTCATTGCTTCTCTGTCGGGCAGTAAAATTATCCACGTTGATGGTGATGATGCTGAGTCACCAAGAAGAGGTTGAAATATGTTCAGTCACTAGATTTAAAATGGCAAGAAATATGAAATCTTTAAAGTCTCTTTTTTAAAATAAGGGTTGAGATGAATATTTTGGATCTGAAGTCTTAGGATAACCCAACAACACATATAAATGGAAAATGTTATCACCCTCTGATACTATCTGTATAAAAGAGACAAACTGCCCTGTTCTTCATAAACAATTACCTCTGCAAACCGTAGTCAATTTATGTTTGTGATGAGTACATGGTTCTAATTACCTTGCAACGTCATTGAAGATGAACAAAACTCTTTTGGAAAAATTACAGACTCTTATTCTGTGCTAACGAGGGCATTCTTCTTCTGAACATGGTTACCACAACAAACAGAAGAAGGCTGGAGGTATCTGCCAGAAAGTACACAAAAGCAAAACCCCTCCTGAGGATCGCCAAGCAAAGGGATGGAAACCATGTGCGTGATTCCCCCTGGAAAGCCTGGCTGAGGCAGCCAGGGGCACAAGCTGTGTTCATGTGAATCCTAGGCTGAGAGCAAAGCTGCATGTGCCTTGCACACAGTAGGCGCTCAAGGAGAGCACCCGCAGGAGAGGACAGATACAGACACGCTTCTTTCCTGCTTTGGAAGGGCAAGGATTAGAGCTAGGGTGCAGGCAGTTTCAGTCCTGTGAGCTTTTTCATCTGTAAGGGGTCAGAATGGGTGTGTTAAGATGGCCATCTCTGAAGAAACTACCTGAAACATTGTCATCATGGAAACATTGAGCTTGGGATGATGGTCAGTGCCAGGCTGTGTGTGTGCGTGCCATCACCGCAGCCCTGTAGGGACTGTAGGCCTGCCAGGCTCCTTTGTCCATGGGATGTTCTGGGCAAGAATGCTGGAGCAGGTTGCCATTTCCCCCTCCAGGCGATCTTCCTGACCCAGGGTTCAAACACGTGTCTCCTGCCTTGGCAGATGGATGGATTCTTTACCACTGAGGCCCCTGAGTAAGTGAGTGTGTGCAAGTCGCTCAGTCATGTCCGACTCTTTGCAACCCCATGGACTGTCCATGGAATTCCCCCAGCCAGGATACTGGAGTGGGCAGCCTTTCCCTCCTCCAGGGGATCTTCCTGAGCCAGGAGTCGAACCAGGGTCCTCCCGCATTGCAGGCAGATTATTTACCAACTGAGCTATCAGGGAAGCCCCTGAGCCACCTCGGAAGCCCCCTAATGCCAGGTTGAAAAGCCAAAGTGAAAGTCACTCAGTCGTGTCTAACTCTTTGCGACCCCACTGACAATAGAGTCCATGGAATTCTCCAGGCCAGAATACTGGAGTGGGTAGCCGTTTCCTTCTCTAGGGGGTCTTCCCAACCCAGGGATCAAATCCAGGTCTCCCACATTGCAGGCAGATTCTTTCTTAATTATTTTATTTTTAATTGAAGGGCAATTGCTTTACAGAATTTTGTTGTTTTCTGTCAAAGCTCAACATGAATCAGTCATAGGTATACATATATCCCCTCCTTCTTGAACCTCCCTCCGCATCCCACTGGAGAAGGCGAAGCACCCTACTCCAGTACTCCTGCCTGGAAGATCCCATGGACAGAGGAGCCTGGTGGGCTGCAGTCCATGGGGTCGCCAAGAGTCGGACATGACTGAGCGACTTCACTTTCCCTTTTCACTTTCATGTATTGGAGAAGGAAATGGCAGCCCACTCCAGTGTTCTTGCCTGGAGAATCCCAGGGACGAGGGTGCCCGGTGGGCTGCCATCTATGGGGTTACACAGAGTCGGACACGACTGAAGCGACTTAGCAGCAGCAGCAGCCCCATCCCACCCCTTTAGGTTGATACAGAGGCCCTGTTTGAGTTTCCTGAGACATACAGCAAATTCCTGTTATCTAGCTATTTTACATATGGTAGTATAAGTTTCCATGTTACTTTCTCCATACATCTCACCTCTCCTCCCCTCTCTCCATGTCCTAAGTCTATTCTCTATGTCTGCTTCTCCATTCAGTTGGGTCACTCAGTCGTGTCCTACTCTTTGCAACCTCATGGACTGCAGCACACCAGGCTTCCCTGTCCATCACCAACTTCCGGAGCTTGCTCAAACTCAGGTCCATTGAGTGGATTATGCAGACAGATTCTTTACCAGCTAATGCCAGGTTAGAACAGATGAAAGAAAGCTTCTTTTGAAAGATGCTTACTAAGTTCTCCTCAGTAGCATTAGTCACAACACACACACTCACACAGACACAGACACACACACAGACACACACACACACACACACACACAGACACACACACACACTTACTCCTGAGGGCTGAGACTATGTTCTACTATAGGAAATCTAGGCTTCATTTGGGGGCTGTAGGTGAGATATGGTTTGAAAAGCAGTTGTTTATTTCTGTCTCACCTTTGGACTGTATTTGCTAGCAATTTGAAAGTTCAAATGTTTGAGGTCTAGGTCCATTGGACAGCACAGGGATGTGTGTTTCCCAACATCCCTGCCAGCCTGGCAGTAGGTATAAGCATGCATGTAATGTGCAGTTGAGAATGACTACACCTCTAGCCACGGTGACTCACTGAAATCAAAAATTGAACCTCCTGAAGAACTACATCTAGGGGGAAAAGATCTGTCAGCTCCCAATAAAAGAGGCCCACTGGAGCATGAGCTATAATCATAATAAAAGCTAATGATAATCCCCAGTAAAACTTTATAGAGAACTTCTGTGTTAGCACAATGTTAAAGCATCTTAACGGACCATCTCGTCCAAACTCCATGGCCCCTTGCAGAAGGTGCGATTAGCTCTGCACTGGCAGCTGGGGAGCCAGGGGAGCCAGGGAGAAGGCTCCGGCAGCAGTTCAGGCGAGAGAAGGGCAAGAGTGGGCGGTGAGGCTTGGAGAGGAGGAGACTTTCCTGAGGTCTCGGGACAGCAGCTGGCTGGGGCAGCAAGCGCTCCCACGGCCTCCCTGTGGGGGGCCCAGGCTGGGCTCTTGGTGGGCTCCAGGATTGTATACTGAATGCGTCGGCCCCCAAGCAGACCCCTAAGCTCGCTGGAGCTAAATAAAGTGAAATGTGGAAGACAGGCAATTAATAGGGCAAAGAGAGCCTTTTCAATTCTTCTCATAACAGCTGGGCCAAAATGTCAAGTTTTATACACATCAGAATATGGTGCTTTGAATATTAAAATACCTCCAGATACACAGACATATNCCCCCAAGCAGACCCCTAAGCTCGCTGGAGCTAAATAAAGTGAAATGTGGAAGACAGGCAATTAATAGGGCAAAGAGAGCCTTTTCAATTCTTCTCATAACAGCTGGGCCAAAATGTCAAGTTTTATACACATCAGAATATGGTGCTTTGAATATTAAAATACCTCCAGATACACAGACATATCTTTATGGTTACTCGGGAAAAGAAGTTTGATAAGAGAGAGCTACCACGCCCAGGAGTAAAAAAAAAAAAGTCTGAAACTCTAAACTTTTGTGAAGCTGGCTAACAGCCAAATGTCAGCATTTTTCACCTCTTTTCCCATATGGCAGGAGGCATTTCACACTGCTTTCCATAATTTCAATAAATCTGGTAAGTGATATGAGTACTCTGCATGCCAAGAGACATTTAATATGTGTATCAAAATAGATGTCTAGGTTGGCTTGTGACAAGAACCAGATTTCAGCAGCTGAAGTGAACAAATGTGGCCTGGCTCGGGCTCAGCGAATGGGTGCACAAGAGTCAGGATCACTTTCTGCTTATTTTCTTTTTCCTTCAGTTTTTACTTATGTTTCTTTTAAGTTTATTTATTCTCTAAAAAACCTCTGACCATCTTGATAATTTCTTCTTAGCATTCCCTTCATTACTTAGAGCCTGACTGGGCACTGTTGCCGGCTGATGATAAGAGCAGGGAGACCCAGGAATTCATTCCTCCATCCAGTCAATATTTAGTGAGCTCCAGCCCTGTGCCAGAAATTGTTTTAAGTACTGGGGACAGTGTAGTGAGCAAAAGAAAGCTCCCTGCTCACACAGAAAGGCTGACAATAAACAAGTGAGCAAGCTCATGCAACATGTCAAGTGATGATGAATAAAGGAAACAGAGGATGGATAGGGAGTGACTGGATGTGTCAAAGTCCTCCGTGACAAAAACACCATTTTAGCAGAGACTATTAAAAAAAAAAAGAAGAAGAAGAGTCCTGCTGGTGAGTGAGCATGGCAAGTGCAAAGGCCCTGGGGTATAGACTTGCCAGAAAGCCAATGAGGCCAGAGCAGTACGAGAGAAGGTCAGAGTTTGCTAGGCCTCATGGGCCCAACTAAGGACTTTTGAGTTTATTGAGTGAGATGGAGAGCTATTGGTGGGTTTTGAACAGAAAAGGGATGTGGGCTGACTTACATAGTCAGCCTCATGATGACAATGACTGGGGCTTTCTTGAAGGCAAGGACTACAGAGATTGCTGATGAGATGTTGAGTGTGAAGGAAGTTAAGATAATTTCACTTTTTTTTTTTTTTTTAATTTTGGTTACAACTACAAACTTGGCAATCGAAATGTATTGCCTGCAACAAAAAAGATGGTTATACCCCAGCTGACAGCCCATTTTGTGTGGTATTTTGTGCACGTTTCAACCCATCAGCAGGGTGACTAAAGCCCAGAGTAGGAGGCAACGGGGCCATGCTGGCACTGAGCTCTCATCACNCTACAAACTTGGCAATCGAAATGTATTGCCTACAACAAAAAAGATGGTTATACCCCAGCTGACAGCCCATTTTGTGTGGTATTTTGTGCACGTTTCAACCCATCAGCAGGGTGACTAAAGCCCAGAGTAGGAGGCAACGGGGCCATGCTGGCACTGAGCTCTCATCACAGGTTGTTCTGGAGGGTCCCGAGGAGACTGTCCCTTTTAAGTTTCCATAAACTAATTATTAAAGAGGAAAATGGGTGGTTCTTCTCTGGATCTCTTTTGAAGGGGTGGCTCTAATTTGCACCGTCCTGTTGTAACATGATCCCTATAGAAAAGTCAGGAAAGAGCAAGTCAGTTTTCACATGAATTTACAAGGTTGTCCATTTAGGTGTCAACTGGGCAAGCTAAGCTCTGTGGATAAGCTGCCTGTGTTTCTTCAGGGAATGACGCTAGTTTCCCATGTGTTAAACAGTCCAGAGGCGGAAGGAAGAAGAGGTGAAGACCTTTGCCACTGCTTGTCTACACCTTAAGCCCACTTAGAGGCTCGTTGTCCATTTTAACCCGAGCAAGTAGCCTGGAGCTCCTTCGAGGTGGGTCCTATATGCTAATCATTTCGNTACGATCTGAGCCACCAGGGAAGCCTTGACATAAGAGAGACACTAAAGCTATTAATTGTTTGAGATTGTATGACAGATTTTGAGGACCACTTAAAAGAACGCTGTACAAAACAATGGAATCAGACCCTGAGCTCACCAAAAAGTTTAGCATGTGCAGGGGGCTTTGAGCACAGTTAATAGACAAACCTCTTTTGCTGATTTTGCCAGGGTATCTCTCAGAAGTAAGCAGAAGTAGTACATTTTTATGTGTAACACACATAACATCGGTGTACCTGGAAGATTCTTGTTAGTTTCGAGCAAGGAAAAAATAAGGTGGCTACAGAAAATGCCAAGAAATTTCAGAGGCTATAATTTCAGTGTGTATTTCTTACGGCCAGTACACTAGTTGTGGGAACAGGCTTTCCACAGCTTCTGTCTGTGGATCTTGGTTCCACTTGTCCTTTTGACTTAAAGAATTAATTTTTGGCTTAATCCCGGAGGCACAGCAGTGAAGAGAAAAATGGATTTTCACATGAGCATAGACCTAGACAATTCAGACTCTGTGGAAGGACTGGCTACATAATTTGCAGGGTCCAGTGCAAAATGAAAATGCTGGGGGTTCCTTGTCCAAAACTTATTAAGAATTTTAAGCCTGTGACAGTCGGGCATTAAAGCAGGCTCAGGACCCTTTGAAGCACAGGGCTCTATGTGACTGCACAGGTCACATGCCAGGAAGCTGGCCCAGCTCTTTGGTCTGGAAACATAAAGGCTGAGAAGGATTTGCTTAAATCTGCACAGTTTAGAAAGCAATAACAGAATGGGTAAATTTTGTTTATGGAATCACACAGTATTAAATTTATGGAAACCACTGTAGTTCCCAGGTGGATGTTGACACCCACGCCTTCTATGCAAGAGAAGCAAATGCCTTCTTGGAGAAGCTGCACAGGGTGGATCTGAGAGTTTCTATATTTGTGGCAGCCACAGGTTCAGGTAGAGCCACAGAGGGTCGAATGGTGACCCCCGAAGGCTCAGTCTGGGTATAGTTGACAGTCTTGAATTCCTGGGATAATCACAGAAGGCTGATGGTGAATGTTTTGTTTGTGGACCAGACCTGGGTAGCTTTCATTCTGTACGTAGAGTGATGGGTCTCACAAAACTTAGAAGAGACAGGAAAGCATTGCCTACAAGGTTTTGTGTGTGACAGTGGTGGCATTGGTGACTTCTTGCACTGAACTCACCGTGTGTTTATAGCCACTCTTCTCGCTGATTCTCAGTGGACACAGTTGGTCAGCCTTTACTGGATGGACTATAACGATGGAGGAGAAAGCATTAACTCTGAGGAATGTTTCAGAACCATTGGAAAACTCGTAGGAGACTATTGCTTGGTTCTTTTTGTTATAACATGAAGTATTAAGGAAAACATAAACACATTTTAGTAAATGACAAAAATCAAAACATACCAGAGACATTTCTTCTGTATTTAAATCCACAAGAAAAGAGTAGATGCCATATTTTTAATGCAGTAGTCACATATAAATATTTGTTTCTAAACAAAATCATTCTTAGAGACAACATCTTACTCATCAAGACGTTTAATAAAACATCTATTTCTGATGAGAAAAAAATAACACGTGCAGGGACATGAAACCAACATCCGTGGAGTGGCTTACTGTATTAGAGGCTTCCCTTGTGACTCAGCTGATAAAGAATCTGCCTGCAATATGGGAGACCCAGGTTCAATCCCTGGGTTGGGAAGATCCCCTGGAGAAGGGAATGGCTACCTGCTCCAGTATTCTGGCTTAGAGAGTTCCATGAACTGTATAGTCTGTGAGGTCACAGAGTTGGACACGACTGAGTGACTTTCACTTCACTGACTGTATTAGACACCTTCATATGTAGCATCCTTAGTTTATGTGACTACCACTTAGAGATAAGGAAGATGTGGCTCAAAAAGCAAACATTTCACTAACAACGTGCTTCTATAAGATGTCAAGTAATAGTTGTCTCACAATAGTCAAATGCTTGAGAAAATACTTGATGTTATCAAGCATTCGAGAAGGTTAGGAGACTTGGACTATATAATTGATATCCCTTTGTTCTTTGCCTTTTTCTCTCTTCTTCCCCATGAGGTTTAGAAGTTTCTTCTGGCCCTGAGTTTTGACAGTAGGAAAAGCTGCTGTCAAAAAGCAATAAGGAAAACAATATCATCTGTATCCTTGTAGACATCTGCAGGCTGGTGGGGGCATACTTGAGGGACAGAGTCTTCATGGAATCCCTGAAAGTTTACCGTAAAGTTTCGCTATGTAAGCCAGACATCAGTGGCTGGATCTGCTTCTGTTCCCAAAATTACCCAGAGAGACATAGTCAGGAACGTTTGCTGGAGAACACTGGACACTCAGTATTGTAGTCAGTCTTTGGAGTTAGCATTTCGATTTCCAAGATTTGGCTCAGTTATCTAAATACAGTTTTTTGAGTAAAAGAGATTTAGTTTTAGAGTTACTGCGTACTCTGTAAAATCTGAAAGACATACTAAGTTAGGTTGACATAGGATCACAACAATAAGAGAAGGCTTCTTATCTGATATGATTAGGTCTTGGTTGGGTAGATGGTGCAGTGGTAAAGAATCCACCTTCCATTGCAGGAGATGCAAGAGACCTGGATTCAATCCCTGTGTTGGGAAGATCCCCTGGAGGAGGAAATTGCCACCCACTCCAGTATTCTTGCCTGGAAAATTCCATGGACAGAGGAGCATGGTGGCCTACAGTCCATGGCATTGCAAAGAGTTGGACACGTTGAGCAACTAAGCACGCCCCCAGGTAGCCCCAAATTCATTAAATCATGAGTAACTTAAAGCAATACATATACATCTTAAATGTTTTAATTAAAAATGTTGATGTACATCCATCAGACCATTTGTTATTGTCTGGCAAGTGTTTCCTTTGATTGAGGATCCATTAACTAGAGAATCACTTTGTTTCCTTTATATAAATGACACACATAATGATTTATCTACGGGTGATTGTTTAGTTTGATTTAAAAATGGAGCTAGAGTTAAAAGGCACTTGTGAAAAAATCTAGAATCCTTCTAGACTTTTATGATTTTTCTCCAATTTTTTATGATTTTCTTACCTACATCTAATTTGAGAGCTTTTTCTTTTGATGACATAACTTTACCAAACTCTCTGTATTTCAACTTAATTTCCCTAGGGAAAAAAACCCAAATTTTCTTTTTTTTATGTTGTTCAGTTTATGTAATAAAAATATATTTGTACCTGTACTTACAATAATAAGTACAATGGACATAAACAGGCTTGGGAACAAATACAATTAACACTTGGTAAACAAACACTCAGCTAGTAGGGCCAGGTGTATGCATGAGTATTGGTCTCCTAGTTAAACCTTTCAGCACGCTATAGATATATCGCTGTGTTTTACAGAGGTCATCAATTTAAGCTGCAGGTAGAAGTTGGTCATTAATAGAGCTTCTGCTGTGGTCACATTGTAGTTTTTTACTTTTCAACCACCTTTAATACTATGGTTCTTCAGTTCTTCAGGCCTTTCTGTCTACTTCTGGGAAGCCCCAGAGTGATGTCTGACATGCCTTCATAAACAAGTCTTTTTATTTTCCTTAAACACTGTGGGCATCTGTTGGTCTAAGCCTCATGAAGGCAACATCCCTTAGTTGACAAAAGCTGGGCTGCCTCCTACCAGACACTTCATCATGGCTGGAGACTGCTGTTACCCTGGGAGTGAAGAACTTTCATCCCCTAAGGTAACGAGCTCTTTACATGTTCTATTCATGTCTTTGTTGGAAATCAAACATAAGTATGAAAAAGTGAAAAGTGAAAGTGAAGTCACTCAGTCGTGTCCGACTCTTAGCGATCCCATGGACTGCAGCCCACCAGGCTCCTCCGTCTGTGGGATTTTCCAGGCAAGAGTACTGGAGTGGGGTGCCGTTGCTTCTGGTTACAGAAGCTTTAATTTGCTTCCTGGGGGTCTCGGAGGCTGCTCTCCAGGCGAAGGTGCTAGGCTGGGCTCTCCTGCAGCAGGCCCCCCACGCCAGCCCTGCAGACCCTCGGGAAGGGCCGTGTCCTCCTCCAGGCCACCCGTGCCTTCCATGAGCTCCTCGTAGGTGATCTTCTCGGCGAATGGCTGCTGCCGGAGCAGCTCCACCATGTTGGCCGCTCCAGCACCTCCTTCTCCAGCAGCCGCCTGCCCACCTTGTCCACCCGCTCGCGGCAGCGTGTGAGCAGGTCCAGGGTGCGCACATGCGCGGAGCCGATGAGCTGCCGCACCTCCTAGTCTATGAGCTGGGCCGTGGCCTCGCTGAACGGCTTCTCCACCAGCGCCTCACCTGGCCATGGGAGATCGAGGGACACCTGGCCCAGCTTCTCGCTCATCCTGAACTGCACAATCTGGGCATAGGCGCTCTGGGTGACCTTCCTCAGGTCGTCCTGGGCCCCCGTGGTGACCCGCCCAAAGAACAGCTGCTCAGCCATGCGGCCGCCCAGCATGGCGCACGTGCNCCTGGCCCAGCTTCTCGCTCATCCTGAACTGCACAATCTGGGCATAGGCGCTCTGGGTGACCTTCCTCAGGTCGTCCTGGGCCCCCGTGGTGACCCACCCGAAGAACAGCTGCTCAGCCATGCGGCTGCCTAGCATGGCGCACATGTGGTCAAAGAGCTGCTCCCGTGTGTACAGGTACTGCTCCCTGGGCAGGCACTGGGCGTAGCCGAGCTCCTTGCCCCGGGGGGCGATGGACACCTTGAGCAGGGGGGTCTGCGTGTTCCAGGAACCAGCCCATGACCACTTTCCACTTTCATGCATTGGAGAATGAAATGGCAACCCACTCCAGTGTTCTTGCCTGGAGAATCCCAGGGACGGGGGAGCCTGATGGGCTGCCGTCTATGGGGTCGCATAGAGTCGGACACAACTGAAGCGATTTAGCAGCAGCAGCAAACATAAGTATATGGAGGCGAGGTCAGCCCATTTATGACCTCAACAAACAGGATATCCTACTAGTCACTTGCTTCCACCGACAACTGAGGCATTGTTACAGGGCTAAGATGTGGGCCTGCCTTTCTCTTCCCTTGGTTTAGTCGCTAAGTCATGTCTGACTCTCACGATCCCATGGACTATAGCCCGCCAGGTTTCTCTGCCCATGGAATTCTCCAAGCAAGAATACTGGAGTGGGTTGCCATTCCCTTTTCCAGGGGATCTTCCCAACTCAGGGATCAAACCTGCATTGATTTTCTATCCACTGAACCACCAGGTAAGCTTATTTCCCAGGAGACATCTCCATGTCTAATACAAATAGACTCCCAGCAAGTCCAGGCTGCCAGACATAGTGCAGACGTGGACCCACAGCTCAGACATTTCTCGAGAGTCCCTGTGATATCAATTCTCCATTTTTTCTTCTGTTAATTGCTGCAGTTGTGGTACCACGGTAGGATAATCTAGTGAGGTATTAAAATCCCCATTTTCAAGAAGAGGAAACCAAGGCCCAGAGAGTAAGACATACAACTGGTAAGCAGGGAGTTGGGACTGGAACCAGCTTCTTAACTCTCCCCATGTTTTTCTAAGAGAGAATGCAGANCTCCTCCCGTGACCCACTTCATGCTTGTTTCAGGAAGTGCATACATAGAGTAACAGTGGCAGGGGCTGCAAAATGCCATGGGGCAACGCAGGGAGCTGGACCAGGACGTGGGAATGGGGGCTCGCTGGGCTACACCACACGCGGCTGGCATCGACTCCCAGCTGCTCCCTCTATACGTGTTCTTCTAGAACCAGGTATGGTGGCTTGAGGAAGAGATGACATTGGCTGAGCCACTGGGGCGGGGGCACCTGGGAGGAGGTGGTGGGGAGAGCTCGCAGTGAACTCAGTGGCTCTGCCCGTGTGCACCTTAGTGAGACTACCATGATCTCAGAGACCTTTGCCCTTATCTGGGCAGACATGGAAAAGATGCAAGGGGCTTCCATAACCTCTTGCTAAGCATCCAGGGGGAAGCTCTAAGAACACCTAATCACCAGGTCACATACTAATACTGCAACCCAAATGTCTGCCTTCCCGATAACTTGTAGGTCTTCTCATTTTGAGGTCCTTAATGTTCAAATGCAGCAGCTTGGTCTTTCCCCTTCTAACGTACTACGGCAGTCCAGATCCACCCACTCCCCTTTTCCTTCTTTTCTCCAGCATCCTTTCTAGAAGCAGGGTGGTGTTCCATCTGGTCCTGAGATGGGCCACACTGCCCTGGTTCTCTGCTGGCTCCTGGCTCCCAGGCATCATTCTTGGCTCCTATAGCTCCGTTCCTCACTTGGTACCACTTCTGCCAACTCTAGCCCCAGCTGCTCTTCCTTCATCCCTCAAGACACCACTCACTAAGGTATCCTGAAAGGCAGACACTGCTACAAAGCTCTGATGGTGAAGAAGGGAATGACATTGCAGGGGGAAAAAAAAAAGTCCCAAACACAAGAGGCCTCAAGTGAACCACCCTGTTTTTCAGCTCAGCCTCCCTGTCCTGAAGCTTCTCTCTCCTGAAAACCTTCTCCATTCCACTTTGTCACTTGTCCTGGACTGCCTGGAAAAGCCAAAGTTCTGTTAGTGTAGTGAGAAAAACATTTACGTTCTCTCGTTCACCTTGGACTAGGCTCTAGCCCGGGGAGGCCAGGCGTGTTCATTGCCCGTGACCACGGAAGCTCATGAAGGTCGTGGTGGGACTGGAATAAAGGGCCTGTCTTGCCAGACTTGCAGCATGTGCTCTGAACCACTATCCCACACTGCCTACTTCCCCTCCCTTTCCAGGCTCAGCAGGGAAATGCAGAGACAACAAAGGAAAGCAGGAAAACTCGCACCCCCCAGCTCTCTCCAGAAGACAGAAGTTGCTGAGCAGAAGCAAACATTGCATCCAAAGGAACAGTCCCCATGCCTGCACACCCTCATGAGCTCTCTGCCTGCACCTTTATTTGCCACCACTCCAGCTGTGGTCAGAGCGAGACATCAGACCCGGTCTGGCTCTAGTGTCTCTTGTAGGAAGTGCATGGGGCCCAGACGGCTCCCGCTGAGCTGCTAAAGTCCTAGCATTGGTCACATCCCCTCCGTGGTTACGGGGGCTGCCAGCAGTATCCTGCTGAATTGTTCCCTGGACTTTCTCTGCTCAGTTCCTGTGCTCCACCTCTGAGTTTACAAATGTTTACCATACACAGACCGAGGAAATGTTTACAGTGAACCTTTACACAGAACCCAGGAAAGCTCCCTTTTAATCTAGAAAAGTGTCCTGGCAAAAGGGAAAAAAAAAAAAAAAAAAAAGCCCACAGTGTTCAACGTGTGCCTAGTGGCTGCCTGCTACCTACACCAGGACTGGCTCTTTGTAAAGGCAATGGAGGCCCAGCTGCAACAAAGTATCCGTGTCTGTGGTCTTTGTGGCATTTTCAGTGAGGACCTTTATTCAGAGAAAGTACTGTAATCTTTCACTATTCCCATAAATCAGAAAACTGCAAACGTCAAAGAGGATTAGGTCACTTCGGGGGCTCCTGACTGAAGTTTAAGAAAGAGAGAGAGAGAAAAAAAAAGCATGTTATATACAGATAGAAGCAGGGAGATGGGGGAAATGTTATGAATTGTGTTCTGAAAAATTCAGCTCAACAGTGCTAATAGGGCCAATATTTAGGCTACAATATTTGGCTGGATCTGTTATGCAATTCATCTTCAGCAGGCAGACAACACATAATCTGACCCAGAGCCAATTTTTTAAAAATGGAATTAAATTAGTCACTATTTACAAGCCGAAGAGATTTCAAAAAAGCGATTTAAGGAGGGGCCATTGTTTTTCCTGCTGGTATGTTTGCCTTTCCATCATGCTGGCTTGCTTTTGTTTGACTGTGGTTTCTGAGGCAAATAGTGGGCAGTATTGGGCAGGATAACTCCAGCTGTCTGAGTACTTGGATCATTCATCCTTAAAATGGGGGTGACAGATTGGGAAACTCTAGGCTGAGCAAGCGTTTGTGGGTTGGCATGACAGTGGAAGAGAATTTCATTCCCCAGGATGGCTTGAATCCCTTTCCCATATTTCTTTCCCCAGTAGATCTAGATCTAAAGGAATAGATGGCCCCCAAATTACCTGATCCAACACCTGCTGGGACACAGATGCTAAAGCTACCCAGAGACCCACTCCTTAGCCTCCCACCCCAGCTTTCCCCAAATCACCCATCCTTCCTTACTCCTTTCTATCCAAGTTCATCTTCAGCAAATAAATATTGGTGACCCTAGGGAAGATGGCACCAGTGGGTAAAGAACCTGCCTGCCAATGGAGATGTGAGTTTGATCCCTGGGCCAGGAAGATACCTTGGAGAAGGGCATAGCAACCCACTCCAGTATTCTTGCCTGGGAGAATCCCATGGACAAAGGATCCTGGAGGACTACAGTCCATGGGGTCGCAAAGAATTGGACATGAGAAGCCACTTAGTACTCACGCAGGTGGGGAAGAACGTCATAGAGTCACAGTGTTCAGCTGAATGATCTGAGCAATCATTTGTTAAGAAATCACCTTTTACAAAGCAGACAGCAAGAGAAGTACAGAATTCACAGCCATAAAAAGGATGTCTGATTTAGGGATAGAACTCAGCTCCCCTTAGAATACCCAGGAAGAGACAGCCGGAAGGGGGACACTGGTCTGGGAGGGTGAAGCCAGATGTGGCAGGCTGAACCCACCGCCCTGTGGTGCCAACAAGATCACTCACCTACCCCTCATTAGTCAAAGACCAGATCACAGAGCTTCTCTCTCAGGCCAAAGATGCTTCAGACAAGCATTTCTGAGCCATTTCTCCCCACTCAGCTTTCTTCCTGGCTCCTGACTGAATAGCTTCCTGCTCTTCTAGAGCTCAGCAACCGTAAATCACTCTATCAAAATGCCTGATCTGTACCCAAATTTTATTCCATCTTCTAGTGGGATTCATCCAAACACATGTAAATTACAGGACTCGGGAAAGAAGTAACCGGCAACTTTCTTGACCACAGGAAAAAGAACAGTGCCTGCCTGTCCCCTACTCCCAGGCACTTTCTCTCAGTGCCATTACTGTGCTCTCTCTGCACTGGCTCTGGTCCAGGACCCTTCCTCTTGCTCTCTTCTCAGGATCCCCTCATCTCCCTGCCTCCATCACACAAGGACCCAGAAAGCTTCCCCATTTGCCCCCTCAAAGTTAGGTGACAAATTTACAAAGTGCAAAATAAAGAGCCACTTCATGCAGGTACAGTGTTTTATCTCCCATTCTACATTCCAGAATGCTGATCACTAACAAAAAAATGCTGTGAGCACTGATTCAAACCAACTTTGTCATGCATTGTCTCAAATCTGCCACAAATTACCTGTGTGACCTTCAGCAAATTACAACCTTCAATTATCACTCTCTCACCTATTTCTCATCTATTAATACAAAAATGGGGATGATAATAGGAACCTATATGGTGACATTTGTTGGGTGCTTCCTGAGTCTCTGGACAAAAGGGAGCCCCAGATGAACAAGGCGAGCCCTAGATGAACAAGGTGAGATGCCCGCCTTTAGGAAGCTAGTCAAGAGGACTCTACAGAAGATGGCCCACCACATCAGAAAAGTTGCCCACTCTTGCACTAAACTAAAAGCCAATGCATAAGGACTTGAGAATATTATTAATATCTTTTTGGTTGGAAAGCTACTTGCAGAGTAATAATCCATCTTATGTTTTAACAATAGAGAAAACTGAGAATTATTTGAAAAAAACTTGCCCTGGTTTCCAATTATAACTGTAAAATAGGGCAAATGTAGCAAGCTTTGAAACTCTGTAATATTGGAATTTGGGGGTGAAACATTTCTTGTGTTAGACCACTGTATTTAAAATAAGCACACTTATCAGTAGGTAAGATGAAGCAATTCCTAAAACAGCATTCTCTGAGTCAGACAAAACAGCTAATAACAAACTTGAAGCTCTGAATGTAGATTCAGAGTTTCTATGTCACAAGTGTTTTCCTTGTACTTGCCAATGTAGACACTTGCCAAGGCTGAACCAACTCCAGCAGGAAATAAAGGAAAAGGCTACCCATGGCTTTACTATAACTGAGCAAGAATCTGGATGGGAGAAGACAGACACAGGAAAAGGTGCAGTTCAATATGGTGGCACCCAAAGACCTAGGAGGGCCCTGGATNGTTTCTATGTCACAAGTGTTTTCCTTGTACTTGCCAATGTAGACACTTGCCAAGGCTGAACCAACTCCAGCAGGAAATAAAGGAAAAGGCTACCCATGGCTTTACTATAACTGAGCAAGAATCTGGATGGGAGAAGACAGACACAGGAAAAGGTGCAGTTCAATATGGTGGCACCCAAAGACCTAGGAGGGCCCTGGATATCAGGAGGGCTTTTGGCCACGGCTTACAAGAGGAGCTGGGCCTGTGAGATGGAGGGTTATGGATGTTTGTGCCACAGGAAGCAGAATTAGGAAGAGGAAGTCGGTTTCCCTCATAGCTCAGTTGGTAAAGAATCTGCCTGCAATGCAGGAGACCCCAGTTGATTCCTGGGTCGAGAAGATCCCCTGGAGAAGGGATAGGCTACCCACCCAGTATTCTTGGGCTTCCCTTGTGGCCCAGCTGGTAAATAATCCGCCAGCAATGCAGGAGACCTGGGTTCAATCCCTGGGTTAGGAAGATCCTTTGGAGAAGGGAAAGGCTACCCGCTCCAGTATTCTGGCCTGGAGAATTCCATGGACTGTATAGTCCGTGAGGTCGCAAAGAGTCGGACACAACTGAGTGACTGACTTTGACTTTGAAGCAGATGGTACCTGAGCTTAGGAGGCCCGTACAGTCTGGTATCTGGCTGCCTCTGCCCTCTTCCCACTACTCTCCCCGTTGCTCACCACAGTCCAGCCCCTCCAGCCTACACACTGTCTCTCCACCTGCCCGGATGTTTGTCTCAGGGCCTCTGCACTTGCTGCCACCTCTTCCCAGATTGTTCATCCCCCGTATCTACATGGATGCACCCACCCTTCCATGTCCATGTCTGAATTCATCCCCAGAGAAGCCTCCCCTGTCCTTTCTCACTTCCCCTCAATGCTCCCTCTCCCCTTGGCCTGCTTTAGTTTGCCCCATAGCATTTGTCACCGTTCGACATAGTCTATGGTTTATTTATTTGTTGTCATTGCCATCTCGCCCTCATGAACGGGAGAGCAGAGAATTGTGTCCTCTGCTCACTGCTCCTAGAGCACTATGGGGCTCATGGTGGTCTCTCCCTGAGTGTCTGGGGACTGGGTGAATGCTGCTGTATGGAACTGGAACTAGCCATCAGCCTTCTCCCTAAATATTTTCCACTCAGCATCCCAGTGGGTTTTTTTCTATGGCAGCCGAGCTCTGAATATCATAAACGTCAACTGGAAAATGTCATGTGTTTTACCAGCATTTGCTCCATTTCCAAGCTTGCTAAACAACATCTACTCCATCAATCAAGAAATGTCATTATTTACAACATTTCTGCAGAATAACCACTAAGAACATCGCCAGCTACATAAAAGCCCCTTATTATCCAACATTTCTGTAAAGAATGTATTTTGTCATTGTACAAGTGGCCTGCATTCCTAGGCAATTTGGTAAATAAGGCACTTCTTTGGAGGCAATGTAGAGTCCACTACCCCTTTGAAGAAAATCCAACAACTTGTAATATCATGGTCAAGCAGTCCAGCTTTCACCAAGTTCCTTGCAGACTGTGTCATCCTTCTGTGGTGAATGCCTTTCATCAAGGAACCAAAATTTCTTTGGGGCTTTCCCAGCAAGCACACATGGGGCTGTATGGGGTTCTTCTAGCAGGGCAAGCATCTGCTCCCTGAAGGGTCAAAGAGTTGGGGCTGCAGGCACAGAGGAGGTGCCAGAGAAGCTGGGGGTTGTCCGCTGACCCTGGTGGCATGTGTCATCAGGACCAGACTGTGTTGGGGGGAGAACACTGGTTAGTATCTTTATTGGAAACATGAGGATTCCCTGGGTCCTTGGCTTAAACGTATCCAAGAAATCAAAGGAAAAGAAAAGATGTATTCTATTAAAGAACATAGGGTGTGTTTCATAGTTCTGGAAAGTACCATGAAGTTTCCTCTTCTCCTCCCCAGGTGCTGCTTCTATCCCTTCCTGGGCCATCCAAAATCAGGAGAGACTCACTGAGTCAGAAGAGCTTCATCCTCCCCCATGCGTGTGTGTGTGCGTGCACGCTCAGTTGTGTCCGACTCTTTGCGACCCCATGGAATGTGGCCCGCCAGGCTCCTCTGTCCGTGGGATTTCACAGACAATAATACTGGAGTGGGTTGCCATTTTCTTCTCCAAGGGATCTTCCTGAGCCCGGGATTGAACCTGAATCTCCTGCATTGGCAGGCAGGTTCTTTACCATTGGGCCATGAGGGAAGGCCCAGTCTATCCCCATGGAGTGAGGCAATTCTGGTTCAGAGGACTATTTCCCCAGGAAGTAATTCTTTCCTAGTTCTATGAGAAATCTCCATGCCAGGGAGGAGTGTTAAGGCAGAGAAAACTTTTCTCAGGGATTTGTGTAAACCAGCTAGAGACCCAAGCTTTCTTGACAAAAACTCCCATCCCCAGGAGGTAAAATGGCTCAGCTGGGCACACAGAACTCGGCAATCTCATCTGCTCAGCAGCTACGAAGTCCAGGAACCTAAAGGGGCTTTTTCAGCCGAGGGGAGCTGTTGGCCTCTTGTTGCTCTTTCTGGGCCCTGCCAAGAATGACATCATCTCTCTGGATTATTAGCAGGCCCTATCGGCAAACACTATCCCATCACTCACATCAGTGCTGCCCCACATATGTTCACGCTGGTCAGGGAGCCAGTTTCTGTCAGCTTCATGCCCTGCTTTTAAGTTTCTGAGATGGTATCATGAATAGAAAAAACACTGCTAGTATAACTTTTTAAACAGAGGGAAGAAGCTTAGCAGGACACCATGATAACAATATACTAGTATGGCGATTCAGATACACCTCTGATCAAGCTATCCCTTCCGAAATTTAAAGCAGAACATCAGTATTTATGATAAATACCTGGGTTAGCGCAACCAACAGCAAGGTGAGGTCTACCACAAAGCTCATAAAGAAATGGATATTACTTCTTCTCTCTTGGTCAAATATCCCCCCACCTGTGGTGGAAATACTGCAGAGAGCAAGGGGGTCACTGTGTGGTTTTTCTGGGGTAGAAAACAGCAGCAATGATGCACTGTTGGAAGATTTGCTGTACGCTATGAACACCCTGCTGACTTATCTGGGCTGCCTAGTATTCATGCCAAGATGCATACTCCAGGGCCTACTAGCCCAGAGAAGGACCTAGAGCTCACTCATTCCAACCCCCTCACCTGGAATTCAGTTGTTTACCTGTAAATGGGGCAGTATAAGGCCTCGAGAAGTTCGATGCCCACTAGACAGCTAACTAGCTAACCAAGGTCCTGACCTAGCATGAGGGAATTAGCAAGGTGAGTGGTTTGATGGGTATAGGAAAAGAGGAAAGGGATGTGATTCTTTGTTTAATGATATAACGACCCAGGCTAGAAGGTTACCAGGGACCAGTGTTCCTGCCTCTGAGACATAACCGCCCTGCTTCGGAATCCTTGAGAACCTCTATCAGCTCCAAGGGCAGCACAAGCGGACACGTGGGTTAGTGCTCTGTTTTCACGAAGGGCCAGGTGTGCAGGTAACACTCCCGATCAGGACCCACCATGAACAATCTGGGCTGCTTTCTCTTCCCACTTCCCACTCTGGAGACTCTGCCTGCCTCCAGCAGCCGAGTTCATTGTAGGGAACATCAGAGGACAGAAGGGCCTTCTGAAGTCAGTCAATCTGTCTGTCCGCTTGTTGCCGAGGCTCTTCTCTGTGCTGGGCTCTGCGCTTCACTGCGTTTGAGGAAGGACAAATGGAATAGCATCAAAACTGGCATAAATGATACCAGTTTCCTGAATCTTAACCAAAAATGCATCCGACAGCATCACTAACTGTACCGAGTGGAAAACACAGTACGTGCTTTCTTTTTCAATGCTACCGCTTTAAAAATACAAAGCTAACCGACTTTGAATCAGAATTGGACCTCTACACTTTCTGAAGCCTTTGAATTAGAAATACTGTGCTCGCCCAGGACCTCCAGGACATGACTACACATGCCCGGATTTATGAGGAGAAATGCAAGAAAATGAGCTGGCAACTGCTGGGAACACCACAGTCAGACTGGGATGCAGGTCTGACCCTGCGGCAGGGGAGGGGGCTTGTGGGGACGTGGGTGTAAGCATCCCAGCTGCCCTGTGGTGCCAGGAAGCTCTGGCAGGGCTGCCAGGGAGTCCACAGCCCAGCACCCACTGCCACAGGAGTCCCAGGACACCAGGGAACAGGCACTGAGTGGGCGCCTGGAAGAAGCATGACTTCAGTGCCCACATGGGGCAGGATCTCAGAGGACAGCAGCTGGGCCCCTGATTATGTTCCCTCCAGAAGGAAGTCAGTGAAGCATGTACTCCTGGCACAGAAGGGCAGCTGCCAGGACTCCCCTGGTGGTGCAGTGGCTAAGGATCTGCCTGCCAGTGCAGGGGGAACAGGCTCAGTCCCCAGTCGAGGAAGATCCCACATGCTGGAGAGCAGCTAGGCCCATGCGCTACAACTACTGAGCCTCAGCTCTACAGCTGGTGAGCCACAGCCACGGAGCCTGCGTGCTGCAACCACTGAAGCCCATGCATCCCGGGGCCTGGGCTCGGCAACAAGAGAAGCCGCTGCGATGAAAAGCTGTTGCGCTGCAAAGAAGAGTAGCCCCTGCTCAGCACAGCTAGAGAAAGCCCAAGCAGAGCAACGGAGACCCAGCACAGCCAAAACCAAATAAGAGCAGTCACCAGAATTCAGTCTGGAGCAAGGCGACCTGTTTTTGACTCTGGCTCTGTGCTTACCAGCAGTGTGACCTTAGGCTCGCTACTTAACATTATCATGACTCTATTCCTTCAGTTTGAAGTCTGGATTCTAAATACTGAATTGAATTCTCACAGCCCTGTAAAGTACTGACAAGGAATCGATGTAAAGCCCTGAGAGCAATACCACATTCGGAGCAGAAATGCTCAATGCACGTTAGGTCTTCTTATTAGACTCCAGCTGAGTTGTTGTCTGTGATGGGTTGAATTCTATCTACCTCCCACCCACCAACATCAAAAGGCTGGGTTGTAGTCTTAGTCCCAGCACTTCAGGATGTGATTCTATTTGGAAATAGTCCTTACAGAGGGCATCAAATTAAAACGAGGTTATGAAGGTGGGCCCTCCTTTGGACCCAGTCAGTATGACTGGTGTCCTTATAAAAGGGGGAAATCTGGACACAGGGACAGATGCTTATAGAGGAAAGGCTATGTGAAGAGACACGGGGAAGAGACGTCGTTTACAGGCCACAGGAAGTGACCTGGAGCAGACCTGCTCACAGCCGTCAGGAGGAAAGAAGCCTGTCAGTACTAAGATCCTGGACGTTTGGCCTCCAGAACTGCAAGACAGTGTTTCTGTTGCTTAAACTATGCAATCTGTGGTATTTAATTATGGGTTGTTGTTTAGTAGCTCAGTTGTGTCTGATTCTTTGTGACCCCATTGACTGCAGCATGCCAGGTTTCCCTGTCCATCACCATTTCCCGGAGCTTACTCAAACTCATGTCCACCGAGTCAGTGATGCCATCCAACCATCTCATCCTCTATCACCCCATTCTCTCCTGCCTTCAATCTTTCCCAGCATCAGGGTCTTTTCTAGTGAGTCAGTTCTTCGCATCAGGTGGCCAAAGTGTTGGAGTTTCAGCTTCAGCATCAGTCCTTCCAATGATTATTCAGGACTGATTTCCTTTAGGATGGACTGGTTTGATCTTCTTGCAGTTTAAGGGATTCTCAAGAGTCTTCTCCAACACCACAGTCCAAAAGCATCAATTCTTTGGCGCTCAGCCTTCTTCATGGTCCAACTCTCATATCCATACATGACTATTGGAAAAGCCATAGCTTTGACTATTGCGCAATAAAAAGTAATGTCTCTGCTTTTTAATATGCTCTCTAGGTTTGTCATAGCTTTTCTTCCAAGAAGAATGTGTCTTTTGATTACGACAGCCCTAGTAAAATAACCCATCGTCCATTCTTAAATTCTGAAACTGATCCTTTCTGATAGTTTTGAGTGACAACACCTGCCAGAAATGGGAGCATGAAGCCCTGGTTTAAAGGGATTGCTGTTCTTCCAGCATCTTGAACTGAGAGGCATTCCCGCTGTCAGAGCCCATCAGGAAGCAACCCCTTCTCAGCGGTGGCACATGCCCCTGCATGTGGGTTCCCACCCTGGGGGACAGAGCAGGCCCTTGCTGTTATTTTGACCGTGCACAATTTAACCCACACTGGCAGACTTGGAAATTGACATTTGCCCATAATTGCTGTGACCTGGCACCAGCATTGCTAGCGAATGACAGTGCTGAGCTTTATCAGAATCGGATGCTCCACAGAATGAGATTACAGAACTCAGTATGCTGTTTGCTGTGATTTCATGAAACTCAGCCCAGACACATGTGGCCAAATCAATTGGATTCATTCAAGAGATTTGGGGGCCCTTTTAAAACCCAGCCAGAATCTAATTTCTCCATCTGAAATTCAATAAGGTCTTAATTCTTGTGAACAGTTCTCTCAGCAAAGAGACTTGGGGTTGAGGAGGAAAAAGAGTAAAAGAAAAAAATGTAACATTTCTCTGATGTTCTCTGTGGTTGTCTGAGAGTCAGAGCAAGTTTAATGAGCTTTGATCTGAGTTTCAACCAATTGGATTCCTTCCATTATCTACATGGAATCGGCTTCTCACTGTGCCTCTGATACTGTTTAAAATAAGGATGTTACTCCCCTCTGTTAGCCAGGTTGGAGACACTCCTGGAGACGTCATAGTAGAGGTCAAGGTGAGAACCACCTCCAGGGACTGTGGCCCACCCCTCTGTGTATCTGGACTGGACATCTCCTGGGAGAATTTATTCAACTGAAGCAACTTCTGAGCAAAGGAATAGGTGGCCCTGATATCACTCTACCTGCCCAGTCTCTTGAGTTGATGAAGGTCTGTCACCCTGGATGCATCATGGGGTAAGATGCTAGTCCAAGTGGGGTAGCTTTTTGTGTTTATAAATCAGTCAGTTCAGTTCAGTCGTTCAGTTGTGCCCGACTCTTTGCGACCCCATGAATCGCAGCACGCCAGGCCTCCCTGTCCATCACCAACTCCCAGAGTTTACCCAAACTCATGCCCATCGAGTCGGTGATGCCATCCAGCCATCTCATCCTCTGTCGTCCCCTTCTCCTCCTGCCCCTAATCCTTCCCAGAATCAGAGTCTTTTCCAATGAGTCAACTCTTCACATGAGGTGGCCAAAGTATTGGAGTTTCAGCTTTAGCATCATTCCTTCCAGTGAACACCCAGGACTGATCTCCTTTAGAATGGATTGGTTGGATCTCCTTGCAGCCCAAGGGACTCTCAAGAGTCTTCTCCAACACCACAGTTCAAAAGCATCAATTCTTCGGTGCTCAGCTTGCTTCACAGTCCAACTCTCACATCCATACATGACCACTGGAAAAACCATAGCCTTGACTAGACGGACCTTTGTTGGCAATGTCTCTGCTTTTGAATATGCTATCTAGGTTGGTCATAACTTTCCTTCCAAGGAGTAAGTGTCTTTTAATTTCATGGCTGCAGTCACCATCTGCAGTGATTTTGGAGCCCAAAAATATAAAGTCTGACACTGTTTCCANTTCGGTGCTCAGCTTGCTTCACAGTCCAACTCTCACATCCATACATGACCACTGGAAAAACCATAGCCTTGACTAGACGGACCTTTGTTGGCAATGTCTCTGCTTTTGAATATGCTATCTAGGTTGGTCATAACTTTCCTTCCAAGGAGTAAGTGTCTTTTAATTTCATGGCTGCAGTCACCATCTGCAGTGATTTTGGAGCCCAAAAATATAAAGTCTGACACTGTTTCCACTGTTTCCCCATCAATTTGCCATGAAGTGATGGGACCAGATGCCATGATCTTCGTTTTCTGAATGTTGAGCTTTAAGCCAACTTTTTCACTCTCATCTTTCACTTTCATCAAGAGGCTCTTTAGTTCCTCTTCACTTTCTGCCATTACTGTGGTGTCATCTGCATATCTGAGGTTATTGATGCTTCTTCCAGCAATCTTGATTCCAGCTTGTGCTTCTTCCAGCCCAGCGTTTCTCATGATATACTCTGTATAGAAGTTAAATAAGCAGGGTGACAATATACAGCCTTGATGTACTCCTTTTCCTATTTGGAACCAGTCTGTTGTTCTATGTCCAGTTCTAACTGTTGCTTCCTGACCTGCATATAGGTTTCTCAAGAGGCAGAACCATGAAGCAACAGTTTTTATAAATAACTTATTTTTATTTTTGGTTGCAGGGGTCTTCATTGCTGTGTGTGGGCTTTTCTCCTGTCTGTGGCGAGAGAGGCACACAAGTTTTCCTTGCAGTGGCTTCCTTTGTTGTGGAGCACAGGCTCTAGGCACGTGGGCTCAGTAGTTGTGGCTTGCAGGGTCTAGAGCACAGGCTTAGTAGTTAGGGCGCATGGACTGACTTGCCCTGAGGCACATGGAATCTTCCTGGTTATTGTTGTTGTTCAGTCATTAAGTCAAGTCTGACTCATTGTGACTCCATAGATTGTAGCCCACCAGGCTCCTCTGTCCATGGGATTTCCCAGGCAAGAATACTGGAGTGGGATGATATTTCCTCCTCCAGGGGATCTTCCTAACCTGGATCAAACCTGTATCTTCTGCATTGGCAGGTAGATTCTTACCCACTGTACCACCAGGGAAATCTGGCTTTTTTTCTCTTTAAGATTGATTTTCAATGGGTGTGCAGGAAGAACTGAATACATGAGATTGGAGGATATTCTGCAAATGGTGGATATTTCCAGGATAAAAGAAAATGCCTACAGGAGCAGATGCTCTCAGTTAAGTAGGTCTGGCCTTGGGAGCGTGAAGCTTGGGGAGCATAACTCTTCCTCCATTCCCACCTTTGTCTGTCTCTCGGCTGGGCTTCACATTGGTAAATTTATTACTTATTTTATCATCTGACGCTGGAGCGTGGATGAGTAAGATCAACTCCTGTGTCCTAACAGATTTAGAACAGAGGGTGGGGATGAGGAGAGAGTAAATCACTGGTTCTCAACGCTGTCTGTGCTTTTGAATCACCTGGAGAGCATTTAAAACCACCTTTCCCAGCTGGAGCTCCAGATATTTTGATTGAAAAGGGCCGGCTGGGACTCGGGCAATGGTAGCTTTGAAAATGTGCAGTCTGAGTTGCAGAACCATGAAGCAGTTCCTCACCTCAAGCAATGAAGTAACAACCCAGAGAAAGACTGGCTCTCCACCTCCAGGTGCAGCCCCAGCCAGTCGGCCCTCAGTGATGGAGAAGCTTCGAGAAATGAAGGGACTCAGCCCAGCTGAGGGAGACCCTAAGGTTGCCCAGGGAGGGTCCCGTAGTCCATTCCTGGTACCACTGGAATCAGAAAGTCTGGAGAGACTGCCTCCAAGGGCAGGAGTTGGGGTGTAGAGGGAAGTGTGAAACTGGTTATGCCAGAAAAGAGAGGCCCAAGGGTTTCTGCCAAAAAATAGGAAGGTGGAGGTGGGTGTTACAGAGTTTGAACCTGAAGCCATTAATATGTGCAGCAGCAAGAGGGTGCGTGCTGTGGACCTTTCCTCACATCCCAGCGTCCCTGCTACATGAAGGGCAGGTCACAGTTACAAAGGTACAGTAAGGGTGGTTGTATTTTTATCCAGAGAAGAAATACTGGGTTGGCCAAAGTGTTCGTTTGGGTTTTCCATATGCTAGTATATGGAAAAACCCAAATGAACGCTTTGGCCAACACAATGCATGCGTGTGTGCTAAGTTGTTTTAGCCATATCTGACTCTTCGCCACTCTATGGACCGTGGCCCACCAGGCTCCTCTGTCCTTGGGATTTTCCAGGCAAGAATACTAGAGTGGGTTGCCATGCCCTCCTCCAGGAGGTCTTCCCAACCCAGGGCTTGAACCCATATCTCCTGCATCAGCAGGCAGGTTCTTTACCACGAGTGCCACATGGGAAGCCTGGCCAACCCTATAGAAGGATGCTCTTTCTCCTCTGAGGTTGATGTTTTTGCCTGTGGTTCTACTAGGACATCAGTTGCAAACTGTGCTGCTTTTCTCTTATGGGAGTTGAGAAGTGTGGCATGTCTGTCATTGGCAATGCCCTTCTTGGGGCCTGCTCCACCCAGCTGGGCTTAGGCTCCCCACCCTCTGGTGTCTGCAAGGTGGGCTCTGCTCAAAGTGTGGTCACCCAAGCTGAGGAAACTAAGGGGAAGTTGATGGGCGTGGGGTGGGTGCAGTCATTCAGTGGAGGGTCTGAGCCTTGCCTCAGACATTTCTCCTGCTGATGTGAGATCTAGGTGAGCACACAAGCAATGAATGCCTCAGGTGTGAGAGGAGCCGTTGGTGGAGGTCTGTGGGCTGCACCCTTGCCTTGTGTATTGCATTTAAGCCCTATCATTGGAAAATAAAACCAGACTGGCTGTTGAGTGCTCAAAGAAGGATTCCAGAACAAGTACCTAACCTGCTGCTTTTGTCAGCCAGGACTTTAGTCCTTGTGGCCCTGAAGCTAGTGAACACAGGGAAAGAGAGTCCCCTACCCCCTGGCAACCCAAGAGAAGCAGGAACCCTGTGGGGTAGATCGGGAGAAGGAACTGCATCTTCTCACCTATTATATTTTGCTTCTGGGGTTCATTCCTTCTACCTTATCTGGATTAAAATTTTCTTTTTTATTTTATTATTATTTTTTAATTTTACTTTATAATACTGTATTGGTTTTGCCATACATCAACATGAATCTGCCATGGGTGTATACGTGTTCCCAATCCTGAACCCCNGGCAGGAGGAGAAGGGGACAACAGAGGATGAGATGGCTGGATGGTATCACTGACTCGATGGGCGTGAGTCTGAGTGAACTCCGGGAGTTGGTGATGGACAGGGAGGCCTGTCATGCTGCGATTCATGGGGTCGCAAAGAGTAGGACATGACTGAGTGACTGAACTGAACATTTTTATACATTTTGTTTCTGTGTTCTTGGGTAACTTTTCTCCAAAAAAATTACAAGATCATTTGCGAAAGTGTTTTTTTCAAAAACTGCCTGAGAATGCCTATTTGTCAATAGGCAGAACTGTCTCTCCTGGAGATTTGAGACCAAGACAATCCCACCTGGAAAAGGTTAGTGGAAGATCATTCTGTGTGCTTTCTCCCACAGTTCCCCTCTCGCTAAAAGACAGATAATAGTAGAGAGAGGATAAAATGTGTTTCACTGTGTGGCTTGAAGGTATGAAGAAATCTTAAGGGGCTCTGTGTAGCCTGAGGGGGCAGTGGCAACACGGTTAGGCTTGATGGAATGAGTACATGTGGCCCTACTGGCAGCTTCCAAGGGTCTCTATAGAGCTAAGAGCAGAGAGGTGGTTTTCCCAAAAGGGAAGCCTAAGTTATGTCCCTCTGAGCTGTCAATTTGCACCTTCAGGAATTCCTTGACTTGATCCAACTACAGCTGTCCTCATGGCAAACAACAAAACTGTTTCCCCGACAGAAATGGAGTGTGTGTATGTCTGCATGTATATATGGGGTGGGGGTTAGGGATCCTTAAAGAATATAATACCAACTTTTTCAAGTGTCAGTGTAAAATATGGTAAAAAGCATCCACATGCAAACCAATTATCCCTCTGCCTCTCCAAAAGAAAGACTATTCTAGTGAGGAACTGACCCTTGTGACAAACCAGAATGAAATGGTGCAGTTTAAGGGAGGATTTTTTCATTGGGAATACATAAGCCTGGGAGTGCTTGGAGGGGCTGAGGAGGGCCACAGTATGCAGACCTCTCCCATATCCATAGATGCTGCTGCTTAAGGCTGTATTTCAACACGATGAACGTTATTACTGTTATATGACAAGATGACAAATAGTACCCCATGAACCACAACACATAAAAGGGAAAAATAACATCTCACCTTGGGAGGGCTTGAAAGGTCCATAGACCTGCAGATGCTGGCTTATATTATTTTGCCAAGAAGGTTTCAACCTAGGGATGGTTCAAAGAGAAGAATTTCTAACTAAGGAGGAGGCTGAGATAAAACAAGTGTTTAGCAAGAAGTCAGTCTGGGCAATGCAAGATGAACTTTGATGAAATATTCTAAATCTAACTTTCGAAAAGGGTCTCTGATTTCTCTTCTTTACATCTTTATGTTTAAATAGGTGAATATGATCCCCCCAAAGTAGACTATCCCAAAATAAGAGAAAACAAAGCAATGCCCTAATAAACATAGACTTCCAAACATTCAGTTGCCAGTTCTCACCTTGCCTGGATATCACTTACGAGTAGATAAATTTCTTTTCATTGCTTCTCCAGGCTGCAACCAGATAAAAACTTATCCATATGATCAACAGTCATTTTGTTAGTCAGCTCCACTAACAGATGCAGGCTCACACATCAAATCTGCTGTCATTCAGTTGAGCTGTCTCCTTAAATATGCAGGCTTGATCGAGTGATTCAATTTTTCACAAACAAATATCATCCAGAATGGCTATTTTTTCTCACTCTGGGTTAAGTTCAACAAGTGTCAGGGGAATTGAATTGGCCACAGTGGTAGCAAAATCAGCTGAGTGATTCTTTGAAGTCTCTGTTCTTACAAGGGTATGATATTGGGCATCTGTATATTTCACCCAAAGCACTGCCAAAGAATGTTCAAACTACTGCACAGTTGCACTCATCTCACACACTAGCAAAGTAAGCCTCAAAATTCTCCAAGCCAGGTTTTTACAGTAGGTGAACCATGAACTTCGAGATGTTCAAGCTAGATTTAGAAAAGGCAGAGGAATCAGAGATCAAATTGCCAACATCTGTTGGATCACAGAAAAAGCAAGAGTTCCAGAAAAACATCTACTTTTGCTTTATTTACTACAGCAAACCCTTTGACTGTGTGGGTCACAATAAACTGTGGAAAATTCTTCAAGAGATGGGAATACCAGACCATCTGACCTGCCTCCTGAGACATCTATATGCAGGTCAAGAAGCAACAGTTATAACAGGACATGGAACAACAGACTGGTTCCAAATTGGGAAAGAAGTACATCAAGGCTGTATATCGTTACCCTGCTTATTTAACTTATATGCAGAGTAGATCATGCAAAATGCTGGGCTGGACAAAGCACAATTTGGAATCAAGACTGTCAGGAGACATACAGATGGCTAACAAACACATGAAAAGATGCTCAACATCACTCATTATCAGAGAAAATGCAAATCAAAACCACATTGAGGTACCATCTCACATGGGCCAGAATGGCTGCTATCCAAAAGTCTACAAGTAATAAATGCTGGAGAGGGTGTGGAGAAAAGGGAACCCTCTTACACTGTTGGTGGGAATGCAAACTAGTACAGCCACTATGGAGAACACTGTGGAGATTCCTTAAAAAACTGGAAATAGAACTGCCATATGACCCAGCAATCCCACTGCTGGGCATACACACCGAGGAAACAAGAATTGAAAGAAACACGTGTACCCCAATGTTCATCACAGCACTGTTTATAATAGCCAGGACATGGAAGCAACCCAGATGTCTGTCAGCAGATGAATGGATAAGAAAGCTGTGGTACATATACACAATGGAATATTACTCAGCCATTAAAAAGAATACATTTAATTCAGTTCTAATGAAGTGGATGAAACTGGAGCCTATTATACACAGTGAAGTAAGCTAGAAAGAAAAACATCAATACCGTATACTAATGCATATATATGGAATTTAGAAAGATGGTAACAATAACTCTATATGTGAGACAGCAAAAGAGAAACAGAAGTATAGAACAGTCTTCTGGACTCTGTGGGAGAAGGCGAAGGGGGGATGATTTGAGAGAATAGCATTGAAACATGTATATTATCATACGTGAAACAGATTGCCAGTCCAGGTTTGCTACATGAGATGGGGTGGTCAGGGCTGGTGCACTGGGATGACCCAGAGGGATGGGATAGGGAGGGAGGTGGGAGGGGGGTTCAGGATNGAGGTGGATAAAACTGGAGCTGATTATACAGAGTGAAGTAAGCCAGAAAGAAAAACACCAATACAGTATAAAAATTTCTTGAAGTAAGAAATGCTTTTGGCACTCGCCCTGTTGAGGCATTCTATCTCAGATGGAACCACCCTAGAGAATCGTATCAGTGTCTCCTGGCGGCCCTCTGTGTCACCTCGCCAGGGCCTTCCAGTTCTCCTGGAGGGCACCCCGGCCTCTGTCCTAACTGGAATGGGGTTGAAGGCTAGAATGAGCTGGCAAGGGAACCCTGGGGCCAGCAGCTGCAGCTTCTCCCTCCAGACCATGACTGGAGAGGCATCTGTCCTGTAGATGACTGGAAGAGACACTAGGGAGAAAAATCAAAGTCTATAAGAGTACAGCTTTAAAACAGCCAGCAGCTAATTTTCTGGAGACAGAATGTGTGTGTGTGTGTGTGTGTGTGTGTGCGCGCGCACACGCACCCGCACATACTCAGTCGTGCCTGACTCTCTGTGACGCCATGGACTGTAGCCTGCCGGGCTCCTCTGTCCATGGGATTCTCCAGTCAAGGACACTGGAGTGGGTTGCCATTTTCTTCTCCAGGGTATCTTTCTGATCCAGGGACTGAACCCGCATCTCTTGCACTGTCAGGCGGGTTCTCTACCAGGTGAGCCACCAGTGAAACCCTGGAGACAGGGGCCTCATGTTGGCTGCTCTTAACCACCTGTCAGTGGCCACAACTCCAGAGGAGAGAGAAAAGCCGTGGAAATGACCACTCTGGGCAGGGTGTGGGCCAGGAGGATGGGACGGAGGGAGGAAGCCTCTCCCCTCTGCTCCTCCTCCCCGTGGTCAGAGCGGGCCAGGCCACACTCCGACCAGACACATGGCCCTGATAGGCTTCAGAGTCTGGCCTGGGAAGATTCCCTCTGCCTTGGTCTAGTTCACGACTTCTCTTCCTTCACATCTCAGCTAAGGCCTTGAGTTCTCAAGAAACCTGCCCTGGCTTCCCTGACAAGGTTCAATATCCCGAATTACACTCTCAACACACCAGGCACCTCTCCTTCGGTTCACAGCGACCACTCGCTTTACTGTTTAACCTCCTCAGTAAAGCAGAAACCCCAGGAGCCAAGCTCTATGTTTCTGCTTTCCATTCTACCCCCATCACCTTACATGGTGTCTGACGCACAGCAGGTAGTCAATGTTTAATCGATTTATTGCTTACAGTAAGGTTTGTGTGCGTGCCTACAATTCATGAGTCTTTTGTCCCTTAGAAAGGACCATAGGCTTGACAACTATGATATACACCACTACCCTCACCTTCCCAAACACATACACAACAAGCCACTATTAGCTTATAAGCACTGATCTCTCCCCTGTGGTTGAATATGGGTCATAAATAAAGCCATGGCCAACGCCTTGGGACACTGGGCCAGGAGACCAGCCCGCCCCCACCCACTTGGCCTTCCACTACTATTCTGAGTCCCCGAGTCAGCCCGTAACCCATTTGGGCCACAAACAGAGCAGAAAAGGAATGACCTTTGGGAGAGTGGAAAGGAATATGAAACCACAGGACTGTGCTTTGGGAATGCAGAGTGTTAGAATAAAGCCTTAAGGATCTAATCTCACCCTCAGACACTGTATTCCCAAACCATACAGGCTTCTGACAAGTGTTGGCCCCGCCCCCACTTATTAAAGCCGTCTGCCGGCCATTTAAGGAGGAATGACTCGGTTCTGTGCCTTCACCTTCAGTATTATAAGGCTAAAGGCACAGGCAAACAGATGCACTTGGAGACGGGCCACTGACAATTTCCTGACCGTGGAACCTCACAGACTTGACTCCATCCAGACCCTCCTGGGAGAGGGGGCTGCCAAAGTGCCATTAAGTAGCTCAATGCAATTATCTTGGATGACAGGGAGAGCAGTAGGTCCGATGGGGCTGGTTGGGACTTGAGCACATTATACAGATCAGAGTACGGACTGGCCCCACATAGTATAAAGTAAACCACCTTGGGCAATTATTTAACCTTCTCCTCCCCATTTTCCTCATGCAAAATAGGAACCACAACGTCTCTATCTCATTGAGCTGCCATAGGAATTAGTGAAGTAATCCATGGAAAGCACTTTGCCTAGACATAGAAGAAAGTGTGTTAATGGCTCAGTTGTGCCCAACTCTTTGAAACCACATGGGCTGTAGCCCACCAGGCTCCTCTGTCCAGGAAATTCTCCACCCAAGAATAGTGGAGTGGGTTGCTTTTCCCTTCTGCAAGGGATCTTCCCAACCCAGGGTTTAAAGTGCTGAATAAATATTAGATATTAACACAGAAAAATCTATACATTTCTAAACATTCAAATTAGCCCCTTTCCGGGTGGTTACATAAATGAAATACTATACTATTATGCATCTCCTTCTATTATTAAACCCTGGAGAAGGGAATGGCTACACACTCCAGTATTCTTGCCTGGAGAATTCCATAGACAGAGAAGTTTAGCAGGCTACAGTCCATGGGGTCTCAAAGAGTCAGGCACAACTGAGAGACAAACACACTTTGTTATTAAAATGTCTTAAAGTGTGCTCGCCATGCCTGCCCACTGTCCTCGCATGCTTGCTTTCAGGCTGCCTGGTATATGAGGTCTGGTTGCATGTCTTCAAAGTCAGTTTTTGCTTTGGCATTATGTGTTTAAGAGAATTATTGGTAAGGAACATTTTGGGTAGTTTGGGTACCATGAATCAGGAGAAATTTGAGTTTATAGGATTATTGTCTTTTGTGTTGTTGAAAATTCCAGCAATTCATGAAAAATTTTCTTTAAAGGTATATTCAGGTCTGGAGGGGCTAAAGCATAGTTTGTCTAAATGATATGTCTTTTAGGACATTCCTTAAATTATTTGCTTTGTTTGAGGCTCTTTTAAGAAACCACATGTAATTATGTTCAAGTATTCAGAAGGTTAAGCCTCAAACTAGCAAATGCCAAGAAATTCAAAGTTCTGATTGCCACCCCATCTCTAATTGCAGCAAGCGGGCCTTTGTTCCTCCCCTAAAGCATGATGCCTTCAGAAAAGAATGCAAGCTGAAGTGTCCATGGCTTCTGGCTTCTCTCTATAGCATTCTTTTCCATTATTTGGGCAGGTCTTCTGATATTAATCAATTCTAGTATTTATAAATACTCCTGTCTAGGGAAAAAGACAGATATATATTTTAAGACAATCACTATGTGCTAATGATGAAGTGTTGTGAGATTTCTTTCAAAGTGTAAGGATGAGTCAGAAATGAAAAAGATTCTAAAATCCAGTTCTCAACTATTTATTATTCCTTATTTTGACTAACTTGCTTCTAACATGTGTATTCATGCCTCCTGCATGCAGAAATATTACTCTTATTAATCATGGATTAGATCTCCATTGAATTCAATATTCTAGTTTTTCAGACCATTGTGATCCCAGATTGTTTCTTTCCCCTTATTGTTGCTTAAATTATCACTAGCTTATAAGGCAGAAGCTAAGAGAAATAAAGCCATGCTTACAGGAAATCAGACTTCACACAAGTGTTATTTGTAATTAATGATGAAATGTATAACTGTTCTCTCCATGACCAGCCTCTATGCTGGATTCTCTTGAGCTTTTGGTTCAGAGAATATAAGATGAATACCTATAGTGCGAATGAAGAAGCAAAGAGTGGCTGGGGAGAAAAGAGCTTCATCCATCCATCCAGAGAACAGATAGTGATGTCTAGTCTGAACCAAGTACTCTTCTAGGTGCTGAGGATACAGACAATGCTTGCCTACATGGAGCTCAGTTTGTAGTGTTGGGAGACAGACATTAATGTAGGAGTGTATGGCATTTCAAGGTAAAGGGGATGTTATGGCAGGTGGAAGTGATATGGAAAGAAATACAACAAGGAAGAGGGACTGATGTTTGTGGGAGCACAGGACAGATGACTATAGTTTATAAAAAGTGGTAAAGGTAGTCCTATTAGTATTTGAACAAAGTCCTGGAAGAACTGAAAGAATGATCCCTGTGGCTATCTGAAGAAAAAAGCTATTACAGCAGCCATGGAAACCTACAGAGAAGAGACTAGTGTGACTGCAGTGAGAGAGAGAGCAGAGTGGCAGCAGTTAAGGCTCAAGAGAAAGGTCCAGTTTAATTTAGGCACCATTTGTCAGGACTTGGGCTTTTACTCCAAGTGGGACAGAGCCACCGACATGTTGTGGGCCTGAGTGGTAGAACCCAGCTTCTGTTTTAATAAAGATCCCTTTGGATTTGGTGTTAAGAGTGGGCTGTACAGGGGCAAAGGCAGAAGCAGAGAGACCACTCTGGAGGGCTCTTATAGACTTGGACCAGAGATCTAAGAAGTAGCTGGATCCTAGATTATTTTAAAGGAAGAACTAATGGAGCTTGCTAAAGGATAAGAGGTAGGGTGTGAGAAAGACAAGAGACTAGAATAACTCTAAGATATTTTGGTATAAGAACCAAAGGACAGAACTGTCATTTTTTGAGAGGAAAGAAAGTGGGAAGGGGGTGAGAATTTGAAGATGGATGTGTTAAGTGTGAGATGCCTATTAGACATCCAAGTAGAGATGTTGAGTAGGCAGTTGGAGAGACAGATCTGGGATTCAATAGAAAAGTCCAAGCTTGAGACATATTTTTAGGATCTTATGAGCATTTGGGTGATATTTAGACCCATGAGACTGGCTGAGATCACTCAGGGAGTGAATGTGTATGGAATAGAGAGGAAGGACTGAGCCCCGAGCACTTTTTAACATTTAGAAGCATGTACATGATGCAACTCTGGACAACTGTGTTGTTCACAAATGTCTAGTCCTTCATAGTTTAGAAAACCCTGTTTTGTCAAATCAAGTAATTTAACACGGTCTTTCTCCAAATGTTCTCAGCGGAAGTGCTTCTATAATAAAATAGTGCTTAAACATTAAATGACAGTAACTAAAGTTTTCCATCTTGGTGCTGAAGGAGTCTTTAGTCACTGGCTTTCAGAAGCAAGTTGCGAAAGCTTCTTTGTCAATGACTAGGTTAGCACTGCCTATTGAAGACAAGGATCAAAGTATCTTTCTCACTGTGTACATGAAGGCAAGGGGACACTGTCTCAGAATCAGGAGGATGAACTCCAATCTTGTGTTTCACTGAGATAGTGTATTAGTTATCTTTATCTGCCTAAAAACTTGCCTCCGACCCCAATTTAGCTGCTTACAACAATGATTCATTATTTCACAGTTCCTGTAGGCCAGGAATTCAGGTACTTTTAGCTAGGTCTCACACAAGACTGTAATCAAGGGGTGGGTTGGGACTGTGGTCTCATCTAAAGGCTCAGCTGGGGCGTGATCTGCAATTGATCAGAAGCCACCTCAGTTCCTTGCTACATGGCCTCTCCAGCCTAATTGATTAGAAAAAGCCTGAGAGAAGAGCCAGAGACACAGAGCTAGTAAGAGAATAAGAGAGCAAGAAGGCAGTCACAGTCTTTTGTAAGCCAACCACACAAAAAGGCATCCGGTCACTTTTACTGTATTCTGTTAATCAGTCTCAAGTCAGTGGGCCCAGTCTATATTCAGATGAAGATGTGATCACCAGGAGGCAGGAATCCCTGGAGGTCTGTCTCCACCAGATAGCATGGATAATTTTTAACACCAGTGAATTTACATTTACACCATTACTTTCAGTACAGTAGAAGCAGTTTCAAAAGTACGGTTTTTCCTCTGAAATTAGTTATGATAGCCTAATGTTTTTTCAACTGTAAGCTGCTACTATGTATAAAATAGATAATTAATAAGGATTTACTGTATAGCACAGGGGACTCTACTCAGTAGTCTGTAAGGACCTATATGGGAAAAGAATTTTAAAAAGAAAGGATATATCTATAGCTATATCTATATCTATATAACTGACTCACTCTGCAGTCCACCTGAAACTAACACATTCTAATTCAGTTATATAAAATAACATAAAATA
>SJYA01002616.1:1763213-1790707 GCA_006410615.1 Neotragus moschatus | reverse complement strand
GAGAAATTTGAGTTTATAGGATTATTGTCTTTTGTGTTGTTGAAAATTCCAGCAATTCATGAAAAATTTTCTTTAAAGGTATATTCAGGTCTGGAGGGGCTAAAGCATAGTTTGTCTAAATGATATGTCTTTTAGGACATTCCTTAAATTATTTGCTTTGTTTGAGGCTCTTTTAAGAAACCACATGTAATTATGTTCAAGTATTCAGAAGGTTAAGCCTCAAACTAGCAAATGCCAAGAAATTCAAAGTTCTGATTGCCACCCCATCTCTAATTGCAGCAAGCGGGCCTTTGTTCCTCCCCTAAAGCATGATGCCTTCAGAAAAGAATGCAAGCTGAAGTGTCCATGGCTTCTGGCTTCTCTCTATAGCATTCTTTTCCATTATTTGGGCAGGTCTTCTGATATTAATCAATTCTAGTATTTATAAATACTCCTGTCTAGGGAAAAAGACAGATATATATTTTAAGACAATCACTATGTGCTAATGATGAAGTGTTGTGAGATTTCTTTCAAAGTGTAAGGATGAGTCAGAAATGAAAAAGATTCTAAAATCCAGTTCTCAACTATTTATTATTCCTTATTTTGACTAACTTGCTTCTAACATGTGTATTCATGCCTCCTGCATGCAGAAATATTACTCTTATTAATCATGGATTAGATCTCCATTGAATTCAATATTCTAGTTTTTCAGACCATTGTGATCCCAGATTGTTTCTTTCCCCTTATTGTTGCTTAAATTATCACTAGCTTATAAGGCAGAAGCTAAGAGAAATAAAGCCATGCTTACAGGAAATCAGACTTCACACAAGTGTTATTTGTAATTAATGATGAAATGTATAACTGTTCTCTCCATGACCAGCCTCTATGCTGGATTCTCTTGAGCTTTTGGTTCAGAGAATATAAGATGAATACCTATAGTGCGAATGAAGAAGCAAAGAGTGGCTGGGGAGAAAAGAGCTTCATCCATCCATCCAGAGAACAGATAGTGATGTCTAGTCTGAACCAAGTACTCTTCTAGGTGCTGAGGATACAGACAATGCTTGCCTACATGGAGCTCAGTTTGTAGTGTTGGGAGACAGACATTAATGTAGGAGTGTATGGCATTTCAAGGTAAAGGGGATGTTATGGCAGGTGGAAGTGATATGGAAAGAAATACAACAAGGAAGAGGGACTGATGTTTGTGGGAGCACAGGACAGATGACTATAGTTTATAAAAAGTGGTAAAGGTAGTCCTATTAGTATTTGAACAAAGTCCTGGAAGAACTGAAAGAATGATCCCTGTGGCTATCTGAAGAAAAAAGCTATTACAGCAGCCATGGAAACCTACAGAGAAGAGACTAGTGTGACTGCAGTGAGAGAGAGAGCAGAGTGGCAGCAGTTAAGGCTCAAGAGAAAGGTCCAGTTTAATTTAGGCACCATTTGTCAGGACTTGGGCTTTTACTCCAAGTGGGACAGAGCCACCGACATGTTGTGGGCCTGAGTGGTAGAACCCAGCTTCTGTTTTAATAAAGATCCCTTTGGATTTGGTGTTAAGAGTGGGCTGTACAGGGGCAAAGGCAGAAGCAGAGAGACCACTCTGGAGGGCTCTTATAGACTTGGACCAGAGATCTAAGAAGTAGCTGGATCCTAGATTATTTTAAAGGAAGAACTAATGGAGCTTGCTAAAGGATAAGAGGTAGGGTGTGAGAAAGACAAGAGACTAGAATAACTCTAAGATATTTTGGTATAAGAACCAAAGGACAGAACTGTCATTTTTTGAGAGGAAAGAAAGTGGGAAGGGGGTGAGAATTTGAAGATGGATGTGTTAAGTGTGAGATGCCTATTAGACATCCAAGTAGAGATGTTGAGTAGGCAGTTGGAGAGACAGATCTGGGATTCAATAGAAAAGTCCAAGCTTGAGACATATTTTTAGGATCTTATGAGCATTTGGGTGATATTTAGACCCATGAGACTGGCTGAGATCACTCAGGGAGTGAATGTGTATGGAATAGAGAGGAAGGACTGAGCCCCGAGCACTTTTTAACATTTAGAAGCATGTACATGATGCAACTCTGGACAACTGTGTTGTTCACAAATGTCTAGTCCTTCATAGTTTAGAAAACCCTGTTTTGTCAAATCAAGTAATTTAACACGGTCTTTCTCCAAATGTTCTCAGCGGAAGTGCTTCTATAATAAAATAGTGCTTAAACATTAAATGACAGTAACTAAAGTTTTCCATCTTGGTGCTGAAGGAGTCTTTAGTCACTGGCTTTCAGAAGCAAGTTGCGAAAGCTTCTTTGTCAATGACTAGGTTAGCACTGCCTATTGAAGACAAGGATCAAAGTATCTTTCTCACTGTGTACATGAAGGCAAGGGGACACTGTCTCAGAATCAGGAGGATGAACTCCAATCTTGTGTTTCACTGAGATAGTGTATTAGTTATCTTTATCTGCCTAAAAACTTGCCTCCGACCCCAATTTAGCTGCTTACAACAATGATTCATTATTTCACAGTTCCTGTAGGCCAGGAATTCAGGTACTTTTAGCTAGGTCTCACACAAGACTGTAATCAAGGGGTGGGTTGGGACTGTGGTCTCATCTAAAGGCTCAGCTGGGGCGTGATCTGCAATTGATCAGAAGCCACCTCAGTTCCTTGCTACATGGCCTCTCCAGCCTAATTGATTAGAAAAAGCCTGAGAGAAGAGCCAGAGACACAGAGCTAGTAAGAGAATAAGAGAGCAAGAAGGCAGTCACAGTCTTTTGTAAGCCAACCACACAAAAAGGCATCCGGTCACTTTTACTGTATTCTGTTAATCAGTCTCAAGTCAGTGGGCCCAGTCTATATTCAGATGAAGATGTGATCACCAGGAGGCAGGAATCCCTGGAGGTCTGTCTCCACCAGATAGCATGGATAATTTTTAACACCAGTGAATTTACATTTACACCATTACTTTCAGTACAGTAGAAGCAGTTTCAAAAGTACGGTTTTTCCTCTGAAATTAGTTATGATAGCCTAATGTTTTTTCAACTGTAAGCTGCTACTATGTATAAAATAGATAATTAATAAGGATTTACTGTATAGCACAGGGGACTCTACTCAGTAGTCTGTAAGGACCTATATGGGAAAAGAATTTTAAAAAGAAAGGATATATCTATAGCTATATCTATATCTATATAACTGACTCACTCTGCAGTCCACCTGAAACTAACACATTCTAATTCAGTTATATAAAATAACATAAAATATAACAATATACAATAAAATAAGTTAATAGATAAAACTGCAAATTACAACTCCTTAGTGAGTCACGAAATAAGTTTAGTAGTCATGGCCAGCGTTAAAAAAAAAAATAAAATGGAATAAAGCCAGCAGTATAAGAGTACATTGCATGTATAAAGATTTAGAAGAGGTACTAGGTTGTGATATAAACCATATCTCTTTTTAAGGGTCATGTTCAAAATTAGTGATTTTCATAATACTACTAAATTTGAATGAGCCACCAAAACATAATTTGGTAAAAAAAAAAAAAAAAAAAAACAAACAGCCAAACTGTACAAAGGAAAGAATGTCAGAACCAAAAATAAAACCAAACAAAACCCCAATGCACCCAGGTGAGCTAAGGAAGCATGTGCTTGCCAGTTCCTGCTTACAGACCTCAGCTCCCTCCTGGGGTCTGTAAAGAGGAATCAATAAGAGACTGCAAAACCCTGAACAGACATGACAGATATGACATCTTGCCTCGGAAGAGGTAAAGCAGACACACCACAAACTCATGAAAATACCCTGCACAATTCTACACATCTTGAAAGGTCAAAAGCGAGAATCTTTTTGACAAGAAGCCAGCTGTGAGTGGCTAAAACCAGTAGGCTTCCTAAAGACAGATGAGGCCAGTGTTTAGCTGAAGCACTCTCTTCCTTCTCAAGGGAGGCAGCCACCACCGACAGGCACGTCTTTCTGCCATAGACAGAATGCAGTCGGTACTTTGCTGGAGCCTTGACAGGTTTGGAGCCTGAAGTGCGGCCCCTCTGCGCCTACCACCTCGCCATCTCCAGCTCCTGCCCATCTAAACCTCCAGGCAGCCCCAGCATTAGCAGTGATTCCCAGCAGGGTAGAAAACAAAAGGCTGTCCAGCTTAATTACCTCTTTCATCTGAAATGTCCCTTTTAAGATCGATGCTCAGATTCGGCTGTAGAGACAGCAAAGCGAAGTCCTCATCTCTCTCTCATTCATCCTTATCAGCCAGACGGCAAACAAGCCAAGTTTCGATTAGAGTCCAGATTTGAAAAATCCATCACATGCCTGATGTTTCACATTTTCCACAGTGCTGCCCTGCAGATCTTCCTGGTTTCATGTGAGAGTGCTTCAGAGCAGAGAGCCTGAAACCAAAGCCAGGAACTGGGGAGACACGCTAAAAGTCAGGGCGCCTTGGCACTGTTGACTGGGTAGGAACAGAGGTTCAGTTAACAGCATGTGCAACCTATTAACATTCAGCTTTGAGCGAAAAGGCAAGGAGAAAGGAAAGCCTGAGGCAGAAGGGCTTGCTCTGTGGTTTGCTTTAGGCTCCCCTAATTCCTAGAGATGAAAAGAGCTAAGCGTCTTGGAGGCTTTGCATAAAGTGAATTTGGAAGTATTTCTGCATTTTCATATAGTATTTAATAACCATAGTCTAAACAATTTCATTCAAAGTTGGATGATGGGCCAAAGGATTTGTTGTTCTACTCATCCCATGTGTTGAAGACATATAATCACACAGCCTAGGAGCCTGAACATTAACCATTGTTTGCTGATACAATATGTTATTAATTAGTTAATTCCAAAATAACTTTGACATTAGAGTGGGGGTAGTGTCTAGGTTTTAGACCAACTAGAAGTTGGGAAAAGAGATATTTCTCCTTTTCTGAAAAATGAGTTACATTCCTGAAAGCTTTTTATGTGATAAAATCTGAGAGCCACAGCAGGAGGCTTATTTTTTTGCCATGAAGTGAGATGAAAGGGCTAAGTCATCCTTAGATTTATAAATATCTTGAAGAGGTCTTTGTAAATGACTGTGTGTGATCTCATCAGAAAAATAAAATTTGCAAACGGGAGAGACTGTTACCCATTAAGTTTGGGCCTCTTCTTAAAGCACTTACATTTATATTGTTTAGATTTAGACTAAGATTAAGTTTAGATTGAGGGTACAGTTAGATTTAGATTAAGGAGCAGACCAAAAATATCTTTATTTTTAATTTTTTATAAATGTTTAACTCTATCAGTGAGGAATGCTTTGGGCTGCAATTATAGCAAAACCAACTAACGCAGGCTTAAACACACAGGGATGTGCTTTGCCTTCCTTAGGATTTCCTACTATGTGAGTAATGTCCAGAGCTGATCACTATGTTAAGAACCCAGGCTCTTTTTACCATTTGCTCAATAGCATCAGCTGTTGACCCACAATAGCAAGGTGATTGCTGCATCTCTACCCATCATGTCCATATTCAAGGCGAAAAGAGAAAACAGGAGATGCTGACATTAGAAACATTGGTCCCTTTTATCGAGAATGCTAACAGTGAACGAAAGGTTCTCTTTTTAAAAAAACATTCATTTGTGTATTTATTTGGGCTCTACTGGGTCTTGGTCGCTTCTTGGGCTCTTCTCTAGTTGTGGCAAAGGCGAGAAGGGGCTAGTCTCTAGTCGTGGCACTTGGGCCTCTCATCGTGGTCCTTCTCTTGTTACAGAGCATGGGCTGCAGGCACACGGGCTTCAGTAGTTGCAGTTCCCAGGCTCTAGACAGCAGCCTCAGTAGCTGTGGCACATCAGCTTAGCTGCTCAGCAGCACGCGGGATCTTCCCCATCAGGGTTCGAACCTGTATCTTAGGCATTGGTATGCGGATTCTTTACCACTGAGCCACCAGGGAAGCCCAACAAAAGGTTTTCTTGTATCTCATTCTCCCCAATTCAGCTTCAAGGCAAAGACTACCCTTGAGGGAGGTGGAGGAAGCAAGCATATAGCTTTTCCAGATGGTAAAGAATCTGCCTGCAATGCGGGAGACCCAGGTTCAATCCCTGGGTCTGGAAGATCCCCTGGAGAAGGAAATGGCAATCCACGCCAGTATTCTGGCCTGAAGAATCCCTTGGACAGAGGAGCCTAATGGGCTACAGTCCATGGGGTCACAAAGAGTTGGACACAACTGAGTGACTTGCACCCATTGTTTAGCATGGAGGTGGGTGGGAGAGAAGGGTCTTGGCAATGAAGTTGGGTTAGCAGCAGGGAATCCATGAACAGAAATGCCGTTGACCCAAGGAAGAGCGGCTCTAGACAAGGAGGCCTGGAAGCTCACCTAGGACTTCTGCTACCCCTCATGGGAGGCAGACATTTACACCCACATAGGTAGAAATATAAGCAGAATCTGGTCTTTTAAAGGCCAGTGGGGAAGGTCAGCACTGTTTCTGTGTTGCCGTATGGGCTGCTGTTATTGAAGACCCAATTTCACAGTCACAAATCAAAGTTACATAAGTATAAACCGAACACCTTGTTTTAAAACATCAAGTCATGTTCATTATTATGATTACGGGCAGCAAATGAGAAAGGCATGTTTTCAATGAGAATTGGTTTAAGCCATGACATTTTTTACACAGTTCCCATCTATGGAGTCATTTATTCAAATAACCTGATCATTTAATCATTCATCTAAATCACTCAATATAAATGTGTCTATGTCTTTTGCCAAGTGCTGGTCTAGGCACTGGGGGCATGGGGGTGAGCAGCAGCACTGGGCACAGTCCTTGCCTTCATGTCAAATCACAACCATAATCATTGCTATACGGTACAAGGTGTTATGAAATCAAGCCTTAGGAGAGGAGCAAGGGTAAGTCAGAGAAGCCTTCTTGAGAAGGTCAGGTGTCTTGAGTCCCAGGAGATCACCAGGAGTTGACCAGGCAAAGAGAGAGAGAAGGAGCAATCTCCAGAGAGAAGCAGACTCTCCCATGAGCTGGAAAGCAAGCCAGAAAGCAGCAGGATTCAGATTTCAGAAGATAGATACTGAAGAATGCTTATTCAGGTTCACTTTGGGGATGTTTGTTTGCTTTTTTTTACTACCCCTAAACTATATTATAAAAATGATTGAGAGTGTTATGTCAAAAAATATACACATATGATTATCACATTTTACATTCACATGGAAGTCTATCCCATTTACTGAAGATGAAAGCTATTTCATTTCCAACAAAAACTCTTAACTATAAAAATGTGGTTCTCTAAGATTGACATTATTTATGTTTTAAGCATGAAATGAAAATAAGTTAATGAGTAAATTAATCTCAGGAGGTTTACCTTGAACATATTGTAATATATTCAATTCATTACAAAGATTCATTACAAAGTCAGTGCAGTTCTTATAACCTAACAACTTAGGACATCTTGCTAGGGCCGTAATGGGAAATTCAGTAACTGTACAGTTACTTTTGACCATTCAAGCTCATACTGGTTCAATGGCCAACGAGAAACTTCAAACTCTGATAAACGAATGATAACACTGATTATGTGCTAAAAATATAGAGAAAGCCAGAGGACATGTGACTCTGAAGACTTGGATGGAAGGAGAGGAGCTTGTAACATTGGAAAGGAACTCAAGTATTGGCTTAATACTGGAAGAAGAGAATTGAAGCAAGCAGTGAATACAGAAGTATATCTTAGAAAGTGGAGAGGGAAGAAACAAATGGAAGAACTGAACTGACAAGACCATGTGGGAGGTGACGTGGAAGGACACAGTTATGGAGAGGTGGACACCCAGCTGCTTTGGCCAGAGGCTGTCTCCAGGAGAACAGACAGAAATGGAAGCACAGAGACAGGAGAGGAGAGGACTGCTCACTAGGGAGGCTGGGGGCTGCTGTGCACAACAGGAAAGACGAGTAGGGTTAGGAGAGCCTATGCTACTCTCCCCAACACTGGCCTCTGGAGGTCTGGGGTTCTGGTTTGGTGACATGTAAAATCACTATTTCTAGAAGAACAGCACTGTTGAATCTGTTCATGGATGGCCTTCTTGCCTAGAGCAGAACTGACTTTTCAGTAGGTCAGGCTATGAACCCGGGCAGAAGCCACCACTGGCTTCCTGCTGCCGAGCTGAGCCACCAGGCCCCCGGCACTGCTGCCAACTCACTCTTAACAGAAAGAATGAAGCTGCCCCTGCCTCAAACCTGTGGCCCTCCTTGCTCCCTAACAGAGACTGACAAAGAAGTTGCCCTTCTCTGGGGTTTGAGACCTTAAAAGCATAATTTCAAAGTTTCAGGCAGATCCTGTGTATAAAATTGTACATGGTCAGCAACAGGTCAATTTCTAATTTCCTGCAGGCTCAAAAAACACAGTTTGGAAAGGAGAGTGAGAAAAGGATAGGAAATGAAATCTAATTCCTATACTCAGAGAGGTCATGCAAATTCTGGGACAATTAGGACAATATGTCCTTTTCTTATGCTTTTAGCCTTGAATGCCTTTAAGAACAAAAATTTACCCTTGAAAGGGCTATGTGTGTGTTCAGACAGTGACCGACAAGACAATAAGAAAAAAAAGATGCATCTCTAACTCACATTGATGGGCATACCTCCACGTGGACTGGATGAATGATCCCTGGATGAATATCTGAGACTCAGAACATCAATGGGAGATCAACAGAGCCCCAGTTCACTCTGACAGTGGTAGACTGTCCCTCTGAAGTCCTCTTGGTATCACTCTGGGCTGAATAACCCCACTTCATTGATAGAGTTAGAATTTCTCAAAAAGCAAGTGAAGACTCTCATGTAGACTTTATAAAGGAGGTTCGCAAAGAGATGGGGATGGACATCAGGACAGACATGTGTGATCCATTCCCCGGGGAGACTTGGGAGACTTTTCCCCTGTAATCTGGGCTGAGTCATGCCAATAATGCAGTTTTAGATGACTTTCTCCACATAATGCTGTTCCTTTCGATACTCTCAGTCTTTCACAAAGTAGGATGAATCCACATAAGAATGGATCATGCGTTTGCCAAAGGATGTGAGAAACATGACCTGCCCTCTCCATGCAGGCCCTTGTGGAGAGAGCAAAAACACAACACTGAAACCACAATCCCTTATTGGATGCCAAGAGCCTCGGTGAGGGGAGCAGTGACCTTCAGAGGAGCTGGAAAAGACATACTTTATGGAGGAGCAGCTGGCTATTTTGTGACAATTTTGGAGCTGACTTGAGAGAACCTCCCTTTCTCAAGACTACCAGAGGGAGAGCATCCTTTAGGGAAAGAAAACATTGACCCTTGGAGTGGCTGTTTTAAGACAAGGTCACCAATACTCCTTGACATTCTTCCCATTGAGAAGTGGGGTTTATGTCCTCTCACCATGAATCTGAGTGGGCTTGTGCCATGTTGACCAATGAAGTATGGTGGAAGGGATGTTACATGACTTCCAAGGTTAGGTCATGCAAGGTCATGGGGTTCTGCCCTGCATGCTGGTTTACTCTTGGAATCCTGAGCCATGTAGAGAGGCTATTGTAAGTATGCTAGTTGACAGTTCCCACTGAGTCCACCCTTCCAGTCCTCCCAGCCCAGATACCAGTCATTTACATAAAATTTCCAGATGATTCCTGTCCCCAGCTGTTCTAATCAATCTCAGATGAAGCCCTAGATATTACCGAGCAGATAAGCCATGCTCACTGTCTCCTATCCAAATTCCTGCCCCACAGAATCTGTGTCATAAAATTTTCTGTATCAGATGGACATGAGTTTGGTGATGGACAGGGAAGCCTGGCATGCTGCAGTTCATGGGGTCACAAAGAGTCGGACACAACTGAGCAACTGAACTGATGGAAAATTTAAGTATTATAAGATTTGCTGGATGACACTGACTTTGGGGATGATTTGTGTAGTAGCCATAGATAACCAGAACAGTTCGGTTACATACATGATTTAACTACCTGCCATCTTCTAGTTTCCCAAGTTTTACAATCTCTGCCCCATTAACTCATTCCAGTCGGAGTCAACTGTGCCTGTCTTGGCCATTGTCTTATGTAACAATCTTTCTGAAGGGAAATTTAATTGCATCAATTTCCAATGAGGTGTGTACTGTGCTAAAAGCATGTTAATAAGGTTTTGAGTAAGCATGTTGAAAGGAGGAATTAGTACATTGGTCACATCAAACCTCAGAAAGCCTGGCATAAGCCCACCATGGGCTACATTAGCAAAAATCACCCCCAAAGGAGCCCCACTATTTTAACCAATAAAAAGTAAATCAGGAACCTAACCAAAGAAGAGCTAACAGCAAATTTTAAATTGGCTGACAGACTCTATGCTAGACATGCCAAGAAGAAAGACAGTGGTTAACTGGTCCAGTGAGCCTCTCTGGGACCATCTAGACTCAAGAGACAGAGAGAGAACATTTGGGAGTTGCCAGTAGAAGGTCAATATGTAAAGAAACACAGAGAAGGTGATACGTAGAAGTTCTGAGATGATAAGAATCATCCGAAAGGGACACCAGAGTGGACGAAAGTCATGAGTCAGCAGAATCTGTAAGAAAAGAAAAGGGAACCAGGTCAGGTGCCAGTGTCAGAAACAGGAGAGCAAAGATGGAAAATGGTGCTAGAAATCAGTGAGTGCTGATTTCATAGGGGGTTGCAAGACGCAGAGGTCACTGGAGCTGCATTTTATCCAAGTCTTTATTCAGGAACACGAACATACCCCTCGAATATAAGACTGCTCTCATGGGAAGTGAATTTTCACTCCATCAGTTGGTGCCAGGGTGTCTTATGATGCCATGTCTAAGGGCTGTCTAGATATAAAGCACGCACTATATATCTTTCCCATCCATTTTTTCCCCACTTCGTAAAGGGACATGATAGAATCTTATATGGGTTTGATAAGACGCTGATGGGGTCCCTTAGCCCCACTCTTGTTGACATTATTGCCAGAGCTGAATTCCCACAGAGCTGCAAGTTCCTAGGAAGCATCAATCACCACAAAGTCCTGGTCTAAGAGATGGCCACACAGCAGATTCCTCCATCTTTCCTGTCAGGTGCTGTAAACCCATCAGAGAACTATCATAAAGTGGCCAAAGCAGGGCCATGGAGTCCCCTGGACAACTCCCCAAACCTGTCTCTCGGGCAGGGGCAGCAGCCAGAAGAACAGTTAGGAAAATGCCACAGCTAGTCAATCCAATGCAGGATCACTGGGAGAGTCCTCTATGGAAAGGTTTTAAAAGGGACACCAAGTCATTTCGAGACTATCTAGGCTCTGAACTGAATTCATGCTGACACCTCAGAATACAGAGCAGGTCATCCCCAAAGATTTTGACTGAGCAGCTTCCCAGGTAACCCATACTATAGCCTTGGTCTCCGGCAGCAGCTGTAAGATGAGAGCTCAAGGATTTGAGGCTGGAACAGGGCTGTCCACTTCCTGTCCTGAGGACCACACCGGGTGCACTTGGAGAGGCCCCAGACCTTTTCCAGAGGACACCACAGGAGGAAACTCCATGCGTTAGCAGCCTCCACTCTATAGAGTAACCGAATGTTGAAAATGTAAGTCACTCAGTCATGTCTGACTCTTTGCAATCACATGGACTGTAGTCTAACAGGCTCTCCTTTCCGTGGAATTCTCCAGGCAAGAATATTGCAGAGGGTTGCCATTTCCTTTTCCAGGGGATCTTCCTGACACAGGGATAGATCATGGGTCTCCTGCATTGCAGGCAGATTCTTTACCATCTGAGCCACCAGGAAAGCCCGAGTAACTAATGGAGACACTGATTTCACAAAACTGTACTGTGCCGACTTCTTGCTCCTTGTGGATCTGGGCTTAAAACAAGAGGGCCTCTTTATACCAACCCTGTTGTTCAGCAGCATCCCTCCTAAAAGCAAGCAGTCTCTCAGTCTGAGGACAACATAGGATGTGTCTGAAAATGCTCGTTAATAGATAAGAACGGTTTGCCCAGACATGGGCAAACCAATACGGCAATATGGTTAATTGGTCTATTAACCAATATGGCGGCTTCATGTGAGAGAGAAAACGCGGCACAGGAGCAGTGCCGGCACTGCTGGGTGGGTGCCTGAAGTCCAGGAAACAGGAAGTAATCCGAGCCTGCCCATGTTTTCATGAAAAACATGATTTAGTAACAACAAACGGGTGCCCCTAGAGATAAAGCAGAGTGGGGCTGACCCTACAGGTGCAATGCATAGGATTAGGGATCAGGAGGAGGAACCAAGGAAGAGCCAGTTGGTGTTTTGGGCAAACAGGGCGACGGGACAGGTGAGGAGCATGTTGTGTACACACAGCAGTGGCCGGGGGCTGTGATGGCCTCCATCAGCATCAGGCTCAGTAACTTTAGATGTGCTTCCAGGGCTGACCGATGTTCGTTATTGTATCCTTTGGCAACAGCACCCCCTTTATTAAGGGAAGAAATAGGAACCCTCATCTGGTTTTGACCGCTTTTGTTGACCCTTGGCCCCTGGGTCCGTCATGGCACCGGGATGTGTATCTCGGGTGCACTTTCACAGCTGTGACCTGAAACTGAAGGGTTAATCTTCATGCCGCAGAGGAAGGAGCCTCATGCTGTGGGCTGTAACCTACCTCAGGAGGCTGAGCCTCAAATGTCAGATGTCAAGGGCCAGGGGTGGAGGCACAGCCACGATGCTCTAAACAAAGGGCTCCGGTCCGTTGGTCTTCAGCATGCCCTGCTTTAGACTTGGGAATAAGCTTCATCCCTACACTGCTCTGCCGGTTCCCTTCGCCACAAGGTATCACCCAGCACGCCCTTTCTCTGAGGACAAACCTACCTTACTCGGGTGAGAGGAATACAGACATTACAGGCTTCTCAGAGAACACTTCCTGAAAGGAGAATTCTCCATGCGAGGAGTTGGCTGAACCAATCCACCCAGACTCCTGTTTACCTGGAGGCCTTGTGGCTCAGCTGGTTAAGAATCCACCTGCAGTGCGGGAGGCCTGGGTTCGATCCCTGGGTTGGGAGGAACCCTGGAGAAGGGAAAGGCTACGTACTCCAGGATTCTGGCCTGGACAGTTTAGTCCATGGGCTCACCAAGAGTCGGACACTACTGAGTGACTTTCACATTCTTTTTCCTCCCAGGGAGACTTCTGCTGTGAAAACAGGGAGCTCTGTTCCCAAGAGGAAGTCGTGCTTGCAGAGGAGCTCTCGTTCACGCTACAGTCTTAGAGTCAGTTCCTGCACCGCTGCTTCTCCCTGCTCACCACATCCCTTAAGCTTCACACGGAAGGCCACAAAGTGCGCATGCGCTCTCCGAGCTCCCCACCCACGACCGCCCACCCCAATCCAGCCGGGACTGTCGCGGAGGCATCACTCTACGCCGGGGCACTCTGCCCTGGCGTGCTCACCTCTCGCGCCCGGGGAACCCTCCCCATCGCCTGCTCAGCAAGCCTCCTTTCTGTATCAGGCCATCTCTGACTCACTTCATTTGTTGACCGCCCCATGCTGCATTCAGGAATTCAGATCCCCAGCCAGGGGTGGAAACGGCGCCCCCTGCAGTGGGAGCTTGGAGTCTTGACCACTGGGCTGCCAGGGAAGTCCCAAACTGACTCATTTTAAATTGTTATTTACATCATCTGCATTTACCAATAACAACAAAGGGGAATTCTTGGGGCGTGGAGGCGACAACTTTAACCAGATGAGTAAAACCGCAGGGAATAGACGCTTCGGGCTGTTTGAGAGAATTATGGTCCGTGTTTGGGAAGAATGAAGTGTGGGAAGTGAAGTAGAGGAAGTGAAACGGGCGTGGGAAGGAAGCATGAGAGTGGCTCCTGCACCATTAGGTCCCTACAACGCTCTGGCTTGAGAAAGGAAATGGCTCGTTTGGATTGGCCTACCTGATAGCACACGTCACATGAGAAACACTGATAACTTGCTGTGTATGGGACCATCTGATTCTCATTCTGGCCTTGCCTCCCCCAAGGGAACCTTGCCCCTACAGCCTGTCACCACCGCCCCCCCACCCCATCCCCAGTCAGGCTCCAAAACACAGCAGCAGACCTAAATGAGGCAGAGTCTCTCTTATCAGGACTTCCCTGGTGGCTCAGACTGTAAGGAATCCGCCTGCACATCCCAGGTAGTCTCCAGAAAAGTGTAGCTGCTGGTGAGTGTGCTCCAGCCTTGTCTGCTGTCCACGTAGGACCTCCAGCCACTGTTGGCTCACTCAGGCTGACTTGCACATTCAGCTAAATAGGTCCAAATTGTAGTCCATGAGCAATAACAGACTACCTGGACACTGCTCTTTCCTCAGTGTAAAGGAGATTTGTGAAACACATTCAGGTATCAGTTACCCGTGACTTTTTAAAAAGTCTTTTTTACGAGTTGATGTGGAAGAGAGAGCATGTGATACAGCCAGTAGGGAGTGGAGTGCTAGGGTGATCCTATTTACAACAAACTGCCTGATTTTCAAAAAAAAAGAATCTGCCTGCAATGTGGGAGACTTGGGCTTGACCCCTGGGATGGGAAGATCCCCAGGAGGACGGCATGGCAACCCACTCCAGTATTCTTGCCCAGAGAATCCCCACGGACAAAGGAGCATGGTGGGCTACAGCCCATGAGGTCTCAAAGAGTCAGATGTGACTAAGAACAACACAGCCCTCTTATCAGAGTAAGTGAAGTGAAGTTGCTCAGTCGTGTCCTACTCTTTGCGACCCCATGGACTGTAGCCCACCAGGCTCCTCTGTCCATGGGATTTTCCAGGCAAGAGTACTGGAGTGGGTTGCCATTTCCTTCTCCAGGGGATCTTCCCAACCCAGGGACTGAACCCAGGTCTCCAACATTGCGGGCAGATGCTTTAACCTCTGAGACACCAGGGAAGGGTATCAGAGTAAACTTTGTATCAAAAAACCCTCAAGATTTCCATGGTCAGGATACAACCCTAAGATGGATTAAGATCAAATCCTGAATCCCCTCCCAGCACCCATACCCCGAATCATGTTCTTATGTCCTGCTGCTGCTGCTAAGTCACTTTGCTCTAAGGGTTTTCAAAGCACACAGCTAAATTGCTCAGATCCATTTAAGTTGAAAGGGACATGGACTCAGCCCTAGGATAACAAATAACTGGATTTGCTTCTTAAAGTCCCAGCATGCTCCAGCCATCGAGAATATTGTCAGTGGCAGGGGTGAGTGAGCCTAATGGACTAGAGGAAATAGCTAGTAATGATGGCATCTACTACAACTGACTCTGTGCCAGGTACTTCATATACATGGTCTCTAATGCTTCCTGTGGCCCTGTAAAAAGGTGTGTCTATCTCAGTTTTGCAGATAGATTCAAAGAAGACAAGCAACTTGTTCAAAGTCACACAGTAAGTTATACAGTTAAGTTCCTGTTATAGGGTGAGTTCTCCAGAAGAAGAAAGTAAGAAGAAGATGGATGTGAAAGTACTTTATTAGGAGAAATTCCTAGGAAAACTGATAGTGGAGTAGAGAAGTGGGACCAGAAAGGAAACTAGGCCAACTAAAGACCCAATGTCAGGGAAAGTCTCAAAAGTAACCTCTAAAGACAAAATTGGTCGCAGAGTTGATCCAATCAGGGAAAGAGATCTGGGGTATTTATACCTCTGAACCAGCTGGTTCTAGGCTAAGGACTGCTCCACCACCGCCACCATGAAGATGTAAATTCTCAGATACTTCCCTGCTCTGCTGGCATATTGCTCCATCAGTGTGAGGGAAAGTGCAAACTTGGGGGCTGGCTTCTGGGAAGAAAGCAGGCTGAGAGCCAGGTACTCACAAATGGTGGGGACTTTGTCTCCTCTGCTGGGACATACCCCTGTCCCAGACACAGTTCTGGAGCCATAGACCTTCTGCATCCAGGGACCACCTTGTCAGGCCTTGACTGCAGCACTTTTGGGGTCCAGGTTGGGTTCTGGCAGAGGGGAGGAGAGGAGAGTCAGTTTATCAATGCTACACAGTCATAAAAAGCCTCAATTTTAAACCTTTGCTTTTAGAAAGATAAAATGAGAGAATGGAAAGATGTCTTCATTTAACTTTAATTTATCAGACCCAGCTTGTCTCTTCAATTCAGTTCAGTTCAGTCGCTCAGTCGTGTCCGACTCTTTGCGACCCCATGAATTCCAGCACGCCAGGCCTCCCTGTCCATCACCATCTTCCAGAGTTCGCTCAGACTCACGTCCATCGAGTCCGTGATGCCATCTAGCCATCTCATCCTCGGTCGTTCCCTTCTCCTCCTGCCCCCAATCCCTCCCAGCATCAGAGTCTTTTCCAGTGAGTCAACTCTTCTCATGAGGTGGCCAAAGTACTGGAGTTTCAGCTTTAGCATCATCCCTTCCAAAGAAATCCCAGGATTGATCTCCTTCAGAATGCACACAGCTAAACTGGATCTCCTTTATTTCCTTTGATTATCTTGTAATTAGCAAATTTATATTTTGTGACACTTTCTTCTGTGGTGGGACTTTTTGTCTATTTTTAGAATATGATCAATAAATTATTAATAGAATATAACAAAGATCTAAAACATCAGTCATGACATTCTCATGAGTCATGACATCCTCATACTGGTCATTATTATCAGTGTTTACAGTTACATTATTTGCTATAAAATTTTTGATACTTCACATTGGTTACATGTTTTTAAATCATATTTTGTCATGTATAAAAATTAACAAAATATGACATTTCTTAGTAAAAGCATCGTTTTCTTAAATATAACTATGAAAACAATGTGTCCAGTTCTTGTTAACTTGTTTTGGCATCTTTATTTAACATATTGGAAACCATGATGGGGCTTCCCAAGTGGCACGGTGGTAAAGAATCCGCCTGCCAATGCAGGAGATGAAGGTTCAATCCCTGGGTCAGGAAGATTCCCTGGAGGAGGAAGTGGCAACCCAAACCAGTATTCTTGCCTGAAAATTTCCATGGATAGAGGAGCCCGGCAGGCTACAAGTCTATGGGGACTGCAGAGAGTCAGACACAACTGAGCAACAGGGCACTGGAAACCTTGGTATGAAAGGGAGGCTGAGCCTCTCAAATCCTGAGAAAACTGCTGAGGAAGCAGTGGTGAAGCTGTGGTGACGCACAGCAGTGGGGCAGCCACCCTCGTGGGCAGAGAAAAAGAGCAACCAAGATGTCAGGCTCAGGACGTCCCACATGGATTCAAATGGCCACCAGCCATTCACTCTTCAGGAGCAGACCAACAGTGCAGGACGGTACCACATACAGTAAGTGAAATGATAAAGTATCCTGAAGATTCATGGGCTATAGGGAACAGTTCCAGATGAGGTAAAAGGCCTTTGAATCTGGAGGGGCTGAGCCAAGCAGCCTGAGCTGCCAGAGGTTGGAAGCCAGCACGGAGCTTGTCTTGCTGCAGCCCAGGAGCCTCCAGCGTGGGACAGCCCCTCCCCCAGCCCTCCTCAGCAGCATGGCCAGGGCTGACTCATTCTTCACACCCACTTCAGGGGGAGCTGCCTCAGAGCAAAATGCAAAGGTATGTTTAGAAATTACTTATGGCAATGATCTGCAGACTTTTGCTCAATATCCATATTGTTGAAAAATAATTTTTTTAAACACATCGTTAATATCTGCAGAACAAAATTTTGACCTAGATCTTTCTGTCATTGGCTGACAAGGTGACATATGTGTTATGGGACTCATAGCACATTTTCAGATTAACTTAATTTCAGTTTTATCTGGTGTGAGCCACTGGGCCCTGACAATGCCAAGCAGCATGCTGAGTGCTGGTATCTAAAGATAAAAAAACCCTATTCTCTGCCTTCCAGAAGCTTATGGTCCAGTGGGGCAAATAGTCCATCCATATGAGTTAGAGGTGAGGGGGCAGAGGGATAAACCTAGAGGTTAACAATGGGTCACAGAGGCCCATCAGGCTAGAGGGAAGCTCCATTTGGCCAGTTTAGCTCAGCTGGTAAAGAATCTGCCTGCAATGTGGATGACCTGGGTTCGATTCCTGGATTGGGAAGGTCCCCTGAGAAGGAAATGGCAACCCACTCCAGTATTCTTGCCTGGAGAATCCCATGGGCAGAGGAGCCTGGCAGGCTATAGTTTTGGGGGTTGCAAAGAGCTGGACACAACTTAATGATTAAACCACCAAAGAGATTATGTTAGAATTATCATCCCAGCCCACTCATCCATATATTGATACCCAGCCTCCAGGCCACAGACCTGTACCTCTTGTTGAGAGAGTCAAATCCTAGGCAGGTTGATAAGAAGTCTCGGGTCCCCAAGGAGGAGAGAAGGGTCTGGGACTCTTGAAGTGGAGATAGGGGTCTGGAATTCTCAAGGAAAACTTTTTTTTTTTTTTTTAATCTACATTCCTTAGTCTTAGTCATATAAAACATTTTTTTTTCTTTAAGCCCGGAACTGATTACACAACAAACAACTCTGTAGAGAGTTTAAACTCTGTACTAAGGATTATATAACAACAGTGTATCCTGCTTCAGGACAGTTTATCCTTCCTGAAAACCTTCCGGCTAATCCTGTTATCTTAAAAATGTAAATTATGAGAGTGGGTCTAGTAAGATCTTTACAACCTTGAGACATTCTTTTGATTTATTGTAATAACTAATTTAAAAAGTATGTAACTCCCTTGCTTAGACTAGCAGGGGGGCGCTCTCCATCCCCCTTCTGATGTCTATGTCAGAAGTTTCTCTGTCCCTTGTCACTTTAATAAAACCCTGATATACAAAAGCTCTTGGGTGATGAAGCCTGGTCCCTGGTCCCAAAGTTAAATCTTCTTGGGAGATCATGAATCCGACACCATTCACCATAAGCTATCACTGTCCGATGAGCAGTAGCGTTAGATTACAAGTTAGGTGCACAGCGAATGAAATGCACTTGAATCATCCCCAAACCATTCTCCACACACTGGGCTGGGGAAAAACTGTCTTCCACAAACCAGTCCCTGGTGCCAGAAAGGTTGGTGACCACTGTACTGAGAAAAATGGAAGTTTCTAAGTCTAAATATAGACCTTCTTCTAAGGAACAACAGGAATGCGCATTTAGACCCAAAGCGAGGCGCTCTGGGTGGGAACTCAAAGGTGAGAGACGTTTTTGGAAGAAGCAGACCCTGTGGAGGCCAGCTCTGAGCCCTAGTCCCCATTGGCTACAATCTGATGTTAAAGCTTGATAAGGCTGGGAGGCAGGAACGGGGGCCAGTGTGCACCCCCACCCCGCGAGTGTGAGTTCCACCTTCAGAACAGAGTAATCACCAACTATCTCCCCTTCTCTGTGAACTGATCTCCTGTAGGGCTTCTTTGTCCTTCTGCCTCCCTCCTGCCACTCTCTCCATTCCCCTCACCCAAAGCGTGGAGTCCTCTGCCCTCACCGTCTCAGCACAGAAGCAGAAGCGGCCGCAGAGGCAAAGGCAGCAGAAGCCTCGCCAGGAGAGCGGAGAATGCTTCCGCTGTAGTCTAGTGGTCACCTTTGCCAGCTCCATCGCTTCTCCCCGGGAACATAGGCCCTCAGATGTTATCGACTCACCTGAGCAGACTTAGTATTGCTCAGCGATGAAGAGCTGACAAGTAGGTCCAGGTTAAAATGGCTAAACAAAGGAAGCAGTTTCTTGACTCATTTTCAGAATCCTCTCTCATGCAGATTGTCCTCTCAGTTCACCTGAAATACTGACCTTTGTGGTCCTGTTAACATGTTCGCCCCACAGAAAACGAAGTGCTGATTACAGCCCTTCTCTGGCTGTGGACAGAGCTGCGTTTCAAGGTCACCCTGTAGACAAATGGTCTCAGAGTGGGGTTTCATCAATCATCTCATCAGAATGACTTGGGGTGTGAACTATTAAGATTCCTGTTCTCCCAGCCTCTTCTGGGGAAGAGTAGGGGAAGAAGGGGGATTCTGACTCAGTAAGTCCAGGCTGGTACTTAGGAATTTGTGTTTCTCCAAGTGGTGATTCTGACATGTAGTCAATTTGGGGACACTTTGCTCCAGGGAGAAATAGCTTTTCTTCCCAGTTCAGAAATGAACTGGTTTTCTTAAAACTTGTGGATGCTCAGACTCCCTGAAAGCCTTGTTTTCCCTCCAGAGGGAGTGACATATTGAGATGTCTCCCCCGCTTGGCTGCACACATTCTGCCTCCCCAGTCCTGTTCACAGCCAAGCATGGGGCTCGTCGCCCAGCTAGCTGATGGGCAAGTTCTGGCTGCCTGACAGCTCTGCAGTCATCTGTTTAGAATTCAGCACAAACTGTGGGCAAATGACCGTTTGGCGTCGCTGTCCTAGTTGTCTGCAACGTGACACTCGTCCAGGAGGATCATGTGTGGAGGAAACGTGCCCCTTTGACAGAGATATTATTTCAGTGGGTCTCCTCTTTCAAAGGGTTCCCCGTGTATCTGCACTATCAAATTGTTCCTGGTTCCATAAAAGCAGGGCAGCTATTGTGATGGAAATGTATATACACTAGGTAAATGCCGGGCTTGTTTGTTGTTTGAAAGAAGCTGCTGGAAGCTGATGAGATCAGGTGTGTCCTGGGCCTTCATCCAGCGGCCAGTTCAAAGGCTGGACCTGCAGAGAACTCCTCCTCCCTCTTCCTTATTCAGGTTACCAAGGAGGAAGCTGGAGCCTGGAACCAGCCGAGCACAGTGAGCCATCTCCTCACCCTCTCAGAGTCCTGCTTGGTGTGTGAGGGCCTGGACTTTGGGGCAATAATCTCCCTCTCCATCTCCTGGGAGAACTCACTGATCCTTTTCCAAGTACAGTCAGTTCAGTTGCTCAGTCGTGTGCGACTCTTTGTGATCCCATGGGCTGAAGCACATCAGGCTTCCCTGTCCATCACCAACTCCTGGAGCTTGCTCAAACCCATGTCCACTGAGTCAGTGATGCCTTCCAACTATCTCATCCTCTGTCATCCCCTTCTCCTCCTGCCTTCAGTCTTTCCCAGCATCAGGGTCTTTTCCAATGAGTCAATTTTTCATTCGTATCAGGTGGCCAAAGTATTGGAGTTTCAGCTTTAGCATCAGCCCTTCCAATGAATATTCAGGACTGATCTCCTCTAGAATGGACTGGTTGGATCTCCTTGCAGTCCCAAGGGACTCTCAAATGTCTTGTCCAACACCTCAGTTCAAAAGTATCAATTCTTTGGTGTTCAGCTTTATGTTCCAACGCTCACATCAAATTTTCAAGTACAGAAACACTTTTTTGGTATTTACTTTTCCCACCCCATTGGTGGACTTCTGCTCCTGTGTTTGTATTTTCACAAGAGATGGAGAACTCCTCCTGACACACTCCAGAGTGAGTACCTGAGGTCTCGTTTGTGGGCAACAACCAGGAGTCATTCTCAGTGGAGAGAGTTTCTGAGTGGCCACCACAGGAGATGAGGTAGAATATTTCTAAATTTGGCAAGGACTTAACATCACATTATTAGTGTGTTTATGCCTGAAGCACAAGTATTTACAAATATCTAAAAGATAATCAAAAACACAGTCATAGCTCGAAGGGATTTTTAACTTATGTGTCCCTCTTGACAAAACCTAAAATTAGATATATTGGCCCAAGGATAGCCCACACTGCCCAATATCTGTGAGCAAGATGGAGACATCCATTTTTCTCATAAAATATAAATGGGGGCAAAAAAAAAAAAAAGAGTGAGAAGGCATAGGGTACAATAGACTAGAAATTGGGAGATGAGTTAATATCCCAGTTCTATCATCAGTTGTGTTTCTTAATGAATGATAACAGTGAAGGAAGGCAGACCAGAAGGGAGTTTAGGGATAACTTCACCAAGTCCTCTTTTGCCGGATGAAGAAGCTGAGCGCTCCAGGAGTTAACTGATAGGGCCCTTAAGGGAACCCAGCAATACTTCACATAGCTGGGGCCGAGAGCCTGCTCTTTGATTTCCAATCTGCACTCTTTCTCTGGGTGGCCTCAGTTTCATCATTCAGCACATGGGAACATTAATGCTTATCCTACCTACCTCATAAAAGTCTTGGAAAAGTCAACTGAGATAATATGTGGGTTGGATTGAATTATCTCTAAGGTAAAGTGGTATTTAAAGACCATATAAAGTTTCTTTTCCTGTTTCCCTTATCATCATGAATGGCCACACCACCTGTTCTGTTACATAGGATAAAAGCCTTGATACTTCCCTTTCTCACGCCCCCAAATCCAATCCATCACTAAATCCTATTGAGTTTCCTTTAAAGGCATCTTGAGTCTGTCTACTTTTTACCATGTCTGATTCATCATCCTGTCTAGCCACTACCATCATTTGGACCAGTGCAGCAGCTTCTTAATTGGTCTTCCTTCATCTACTCCTACCCCCTTAAATGAACTCTCAACACAGACACCAGAAAAATCTTTAAAAATTCAATCATGGTCATGCCCATTCCTGCCAAAACCCTTCAATGACTTCTATTGCTTTTAAATAAAATTTTTAACCCAGTTATATACCATCAAAGAGAAAATAAAACACTTAGCAATACATTTAACAAAGGTTCAAAACTTATACTCTGAAAACTATAAAACATTATTGAAAGATATTAAAGAAGAATTAAACAAATGAAGAGACACCTCATGTTCAGGGACCTGAAGACTTAATATCATTAAAATGACAATACTCCCCAAATCGATCTATAGATTCAATTCAGTCTCAGTCTAAATCCTAGTTGGCGTCTGTGTGGAAATTGGCAAGATAGTCTTAAAAATCATGTGGAAATTCAAGGGACCCAGAATAGCCAAAGCAGTCTTGAAAAATAAGAACAAATTAGAAGGACTCATACTTTCTGATTTTGAAGCTCGCTGGAAAGTTACAATAATCAAAGCAGTGTGGTTATACTCACTGACATACTCATCAATGGAATAGAATTGAGAGACAAGAAATAACACACATTTGCAGTCAGTTATTTTTTGATGGTAGTGCCAAAATAACCCAACAGGCAAAGAATAGTCTTTTCAACCAAATAGTGCTGGGAAAATTGGAAAGTCATATGCAAAAGAATGGTGTTGACTCCCTTTCCTCATACCATACACAAAAAATTAACTCAGAATGGATTGCAGACCTGAATTTAAAAACTAAAACTATAAAACTCTTAGAAATATTGAACAAAAATTTTGTGACCTTGGGTTAGGCAAAGTGTTCTTAGGTATGATATCCAAAGCACCAGTTACAAAAGAAAAAAATTAGATAAATTATACCAATGTCAAAATTTAAGACTTCTATGCTTCTGATGATACCATTCATGAAAATTAAGAGAATCCACTGAATGGGAGAACATCCTTGCAAGTCATGCATTCGCTAATGGGCTTGTGTCTGTGTGTGCATGTGCAGGCTAAGTCTCTTCAGTTTTGTCTGATTCTGTGTGACCCTATGGACTGCAGCCTGCCAGGCTGTGTCTAGAATATATTTAAAAACTCTTATAATTCAACAATCAAAGTACAATTGACCAATTTTGAAATTGGTTATGAGTAAAGATCAGTCCAGGAAAAGTATAAAGAAGTCATAAAAATATTAAATTCCTGGAATAAAAATGCTCTAGGAATTCCAAGAAAGAGGTAGTGCATGCAGGCTGGAGGAGCAAAATTTGAACTCTGTCCGTTGGGAGATTATTAAAATCACGATCTTCAAGTTTTAGAGCCTGTGTGTCCAGTAAAAATAAAAACCACTGAGTAAGGTTAGAAAAGAAAATGATCTGGAATTCTGGGCACAGGCATCTTTGGGGGGAATAATAAGAAAGCAATTGGGGCAGGGCAGACAGAGGAACCAAGGGAGATTAGGAGGAATAGAGAGAACTTTACAGACTGATTAGGGCTTTTAGACCAATATAATGTCTTTTTTTTTTCCCACTCTGAGTGAAATAGTCACTGAATGATTTCCAAACAGAGAGACCTGCTCTGGCTTTGACATCAAGGGCGGAAGGAAGGATGTCAATCAGATTGTATACAGTAACTCAGGTGGGAGATATTGAGACTCGGTTCAGAGACTGAGGGTGGAAGTGGGAAGAAGTGGTGAGATTTCAGAACAGTTGTGAAGGTAAAGCCCAATGTATTGTAGAAACCCTAGAAGCTGGAGAAAGTAGATTGTTTTTCAAGGATTGTGGCCAGCATTTGAAAATGCCTCCAGGGAAGAATCTTTCAGAACTTGGGAGGTGGGAGTTTGAGAAGCCTTGGGTCCCAGTGACTCCTGCCTTCGTCCTATGTCATTCCCAGAAGACACCAGGAGAGGCCATCTTCACCCCCTGGCTGTTCATTATGGACCTTTCAGGTTTCTCTTTTTCTGATCTGTCCAAGCTACGCATAGACAAGCACCTGTCCTAAGTTTACTCTATCCTTTATGTGGTCATCTTATCTGAAACAGTAAAGAGATTATTATACATAGTAATTTGCTTCATGATGTAAGATGCTGGACTGCTCCTAAACTGAATAGCAAACTAACTGTGGGAAACCTGTCAAAGTCCAGATCCAGAAAGCCTCCTACCAACTCAGGTGGGTTTAAAAAAAAACACATATTATTTTATAAAAAGTACTTGTGGAATTTTAAAAATACACAGCATTTTTACTTTTTATAGTTCATTAGCCATGCCCCTAAGCACCAACTCAGATCCAAAGGTTGGCCTGATAAACCCAGATGCTAATTTATTTTCCAAGAGAAAGGAACAAACATTTACAGATTGCCTACCCTGTGCCATACTCTTTTATGGTATCTTATTAACCCTCCTTTTAAGAAGAAAGCTCGGGCTTGGAGAGGTTAACTCACCTGCCAAAGGTTACACAACAAAGAATCAGCAGAATCAGGAGCGATAAAATCAGCAGCTCTGCTCCACCATGCAGCTCAGGTCTGTACAACATTCTTCTACTCCTCAGAACCCGTCAGCCCTTAGCTCTCCTGATGTAGTCCAAAGCAATCCCTCTGTAACATCTTATGTGGATTCAGAAAAGTCAAGTCTCCCCTGAAGCCTTTGGGATATGAGAGATATGATCCCAAAGAATGAATCATGACTTACCTTTATTATTATTATTTTTTTGGTCCTTCTTGGATTTTAAATATTTGAGATGTTTTGGTCTACAAACGAGGTCCATGCCCCTTCAAAGTTCCTAGAGAAGGGCACGTGGGGGCTGGCACAATCTTCAGCAGCAAAGACGTGATCAACTAAGGATTTCCATTTCCATCAAACAGGCTTGTGCTTATTAATAAGGCACAGTCTGGGATGGGGGGTGGGGGCAGTGGTTCTGATTTCATCCCCATTTTATGAATGGGGTTCAGAGAGGTTAATTCACCCCAGACTCACAAACTAGTAATAATAGCAGGGCTTTTGCTTTGTGCGATAGCAATAAGATTATTCCTATTGTTTCTATGAGTAACAAACAGCCAGTGTGCTTATCTAGAGCTTACTGTGTGTGCTAAGTTGCTTCAGTCATGTCTGATTCTTTGCAACATGATGGTAGCCCACCAGACCCCTCTGCCCATGGAATTCTCCAGGCAAGAACACTGGAGTGGGTGGCCATTCCCTTCTCCAGGGGATCTTCCCAACCCAGGGATCTAACCCAGGTCTCCTGGATTGCAGGCAGATTCTTTACCATCTGAGGCACCAGGAAAGCCCTCACAGCAGCCCCATGAGCAGGGTGCTGGTATTATCATCCCCATCTTACACACGAGAAGACCAAGGCACAATGATATGAAGTAACTCATTCTAGATCACATTGCTGGTAGGAGACAGGTTAAGGATGAACATCCAGACAGACAACCAGGATTCACCGACCATACGCCATTAGCCATTCAGCTATGATCCTCTCTCTGCCTCTCCCACCAGTGCCAGATTTGAACGAGATCATCTGACTCCAAGTCCTGGGCTCCCTCGTGTGTCTTTTGGTGAATGCAAAGCCCAGGTTCCAGCCCAGGGAGGCAAGTGCACCAAGGGAGGAGAAAGTATGTCGGGTGAATGCAGCCTGCAGCAGGCGCATGGCTCTCCAAGGAGGCAGAACTGGTTCCCCAGCCCGATGCCCCTTCAGGCTACTGATGAGTTACACAAACATGGTCCCTGCTGACTGATGCCCTCTCTCTCATTTTCTCTCTCTCTCACATCACATACTCACGCTCACCTGCTGCGTCTTAGAATTTCCGCCATCACCCAGTTTTACAAGTGGCCCTGCCAGTGAAGGGGAGGGAAAAAAAAGCAAAGATCTGTAGATCTGGTTGGTCTGCAGCTGTCAAAGGGACAGGTTTGTTGGCAAGCAGTGAATAGAGGGCACGCTCTGTGGGATCCCGGCATTGTCCAAAGTCAGGCAACATGGTGTTTTCTCCAGAGGGGTGTGAGGGTGGATATGTGCGTGCGGGGGTCACAACAGGGACTATGACACCAGAGGAGTGAGTGTTAATAACACATAAGGAAATGGATCCACACCATCAAAGGTGAAAAGTAAAGGCATCGTGATTAGGCACACACGGTAATTCTGACGTGCGGACAGAGATCGCGTTTCTCTTTCATGTGGAGCCAAAAGGAACTGAAGCCTGTATTGATTGTGTCTGAGAAAGCCCCAGTCACAGGGACGTGGGTGAGTGTGACTGCAGCGGGAGGTGCTGTAGTGCATCTACACGCAGGAGGTAATTGAAGGACCTCACCTGAGACCCGGCCCTCAGACTCCCTCAAGTGTCCCTCTGTCCACAGGAAGCCTGGTGGGCACCTCACTTGGAAAGATCCCAGGGCTTCCTTAAAGATCCAGGGAGCTGGATCTTCCTTCCTGGGCCGTCTTTGCAGCACAGAAATGCTGGGGCAATAGGAAGTGGTCCCAGGAATGGCTAGTGGTGCAGAAAAAAAGAACAAAAGAGACACACAAGGAAGAGGAAATGAGCATAAAAACACCCCCCACCTCTGCCAACACACACACACACAATGCAAATCTTGCAGCGTGCTTCTGACCCAGGTGTGCCAGTCACACACTGTTTTTAGTGATTTGAGTTAAAGCAGGAGGCTGAGTGGGAGTTCTTGGATCTGAGTAGTCAGATCACTAGCGAGGAGAGGTGTGGTAAAGAATATACTGCTTAGGCATTTTTAATCTCCTTCCACCCCCTTCCCCACTCCCCACTCTAAAGGAAAGAAGTTCTTGAATCTTGCACTTGGCCGCTGCTACCTGCCTGGGCCTGTTAACGGAGTTAATGGAGTTTTAAGGGAACAGAACGAGATAAAACAAGAAGAATGAGAAGCTGTTTCCCCTTAGACAGGATGGAAAGTGATTGAAGGAGAAACGGACAAGTCTGATAAGGAGGTACTGTAGTGGTCAGGAGGGGAGGGGAGGATCACATCCAGGAGCTGAGTTAAGGAGTCTGCTAGGGAGTGGATGGGAGGACGGGAAGGGCTCTGGAAGCCCCATNATGGAGTTAATGGAGTTTTAAGGGAACAGAATGAGATAAAACAAGAAGAATGAGAAGCTGTTTCCCCTTAGACAGGATGGAAAGTGACTGAAGGAGAAACGGACAAATCTGATAAGGAGGTGCTGTAGTGGTCAGGAGGGGAGGGGAGGATCACACCCAGGAGCTGAGTTAGGGAGTCTGCTAGGGAGTGGATGGGAGGACGGGAAGGGCTCTGGAAGCCCCATTGGGAGGGAAAGGAACCT
>SJYA01002616.1:1753099-1763135 GCA_006410615.1 Neotragus moschatus | reverse complement strand
GGGAGGGGGGAGGAGAAGAGGGGGGCGAGAGAGAGGGCTCAAGGGGGCGGAGACCCAGAGAGAAATTATGCTCTGGTGATGAACTGAGTATCCTTCTCATAGTTTTTGTTTGTTTCAATGATTTGTTTCATTAAAACAAAAAACCAAAAAACCTCAGTAAACATTTAAGCCATTTTTCAATTAATTTTCACATTGGGTTGATGTCTTCAAACGAGAGAGTGAGTTCAGATGAGTCACACGGGAATTTTTTTCGGGTTTCATTCCATTTCAAACTCCCTGGGCTTCCTTGGGTGTCCAGATAGAGAGGGAGCAGGGCAAAGCTAGCGGACAGAGCCCGGGTCCTCCTCTATCTCAGCCAGAGTTACTATGCTCCATTTAAAAAGAAAAATCTATTTCATCAGTAACAATTAATTTAGTCCATGTCCCTTATCCTACTGAAAGATAAACTGAGCCCTAAAGTTTGTGACTTGCCCAAGTCCAGTTGCTTGGTTCTCAAGCTAGCAGCAACCCCAGGGTCCATCTGCCTCTCCACATATTTCTGCCTCTGGACACACTAATATTTCCAATCCATCCTATGCTCTGTTCCCTATTCTAGGAGTGGGCAATTTAGGCTTTCACTGGGAATGTGACCAAAAAAAAATCTAAAGCCTAAGGAGAAACTATTCCACAACTACTACATCTAATATATACAAATGCCACCACACCAAATAGAACACCAGCTGGTGTTAGCTACGCCAGCTAAGAAAAAGTGCACTGATGATACCCAGCTCCTTGCTTGTACTCCCAGAACAATAAAGTTTATGTATTTGTTTACTTAATTCTAAACTCCACCAAGACCTTCTTCAAACAATTCTATGCCTAGTCCAGAGACATCCTGAAAGGAAATAACATCTTTCTTTGACTCCTTGGCTGAGAGCTCAGCATTACCACTAGCCCCCGAAGCTCCTTAAAGATACCTGCAATCTCCTTCCTAATGTCTCAGATCAGCTGCTATCAACCAGACTTCATAGAGGTGACTTTCCTTAAATTCAACATTAAAAAAAAAAAAAAAAAAAACCACTAAGATCATGGCATCTGGTCCCATCACTTCATGGCAAATAGAAGGGGAAAAAGTGGAAGCAGTGACAGATTTTCTCTTTTGGGGCTCCAAAAATCACTGCAGATGGTGACTGAAGCCATGAAATTAGAAGATGCTTGCTTTTTGGAAGGAAGGCTATGATGAACCTAGACAGCGTAGTAAACAACAAAGATATCACTTTGCTGACAAAGATGCATATAATCAAAGCTATGACTTTTCCAGTAGTCATGTACAAATGTAAGAGTTGGACCATGAAGTAGGCTGAACACTGAAGAATTGATGCTTTCAAATTGTGGTGCTGAAGATGACTCTTCAGAGCCCTTTGGACAGCAAGGAGATCAAGTCCATCAGTCAAGGAAATCAACCCTGAATACTCATTGAAAGGACTGATACAGAAGCTGAAGCTCCAATACTTTGGCCACCTGTTGCAAACAGCCGACTCATTGGAAAAGACTCTGATGCTGGAAAAGATTGAAGGCAAAAGGAGAAGAAAGTGGCAGAGTATGAAATGGTTGGATCGCATCACCGACTTCACGGACATGAACTAGGGCAAGCTCTGGGAGATGGTGTGGGACAGGGAGGCCTGGCATGCTGCAGTCCATGGAGTCACAGAGTCACATACGACTTAGCAACTGAACAGCAGCAACAACCTTTCCTTATTAAATAGACAGCTGGGACTCTGAGAGGTGACCTGACCAGCCCCAGGTTTATTCTTCTCTGGTTCCTATATCTCATCTGTTTTCTGCTTTTTCTGGAAAGGCTTGTGCCAAGGAGGCTCTGCTCCCCAACTATTTCTAATTATCTTCAAAGTCTCATTCAGAGCTGATGATTCAGCACGACCCAGAAATCTGATTTAGCAAAAAGGTGAGACTGTTTGGAAACACAACCAGCCTATGCTAAACAAAACTGTGACATTTAACACAGTAATTAAATGTTAAGGAACAGCAGCTTTCTTCACACTAAAAAGATCCAAAATAAGCAGGCAACTCAAACCAAATCAGAAATGTATTGATTTAGTTTCAACCAACATTCATCAGCAGGTTGAAAGAATTATGTTCCAATTGAAAAATGTCCATTTGGGACTTTCCTGGTGGTCCAGTGGTTAAGGACCCACCTGCCAGTGTGGGGAAACGGTTCAATCCCTTGTTTGGGAACTAAGATCCCACCTGCCTTGGGGCAACTAAGCCGGCTCGCCCAGGAGTCCATGCTTTGCAACAAGAGAAGCCACCACAATGAGAAGCTCACGCACCGCAACTAGAGAGCAGAGCCTACACGCAACTAGAGAAAGCCGATATGCAGCAACAAAGGCCCAGCACAGCCGAAAATAAACAAAAATATATATATTTTTAATGCCCATTTGACTAATCCCAAAAGGTCAGGTTTAGGCTCTCATCTTTGGGCTCCTAGTTGTAGGCTTGGAGTAGCCTTATTCTCTTTAAATTCTACATGGATGAATCTAATCCTCTACCCTCTATGTTGGGAGCTGGATGTTCTCACGTGCTTCTGACTTGCCTGCATTAAGCTCACAATCCGGAAGGGAAACAGAACCATGATATCTAAACAGAACAGAAATACAGTCCCAGCATGTTGAAGTGTGCTGAGCTGTGATAGCAAAGACGATGAAGTAATTTATTCTCCCTGGAGGCATGGTGAAGATTCTCTGGCCTCCTTAGATGACCGGCTTTTCTATGAGTGGTAGGATTCTCTGGGGATTATAAAGACATAGGCTTATGAGACCACAGGATGCAGCTCAGAAGGTTGAAATGCTGTGAACTAGAGCAACACTGGGCAGGTAATGAGTATTCAAGATGGGTGAAAATGGAAAGGGAGATGAAAATAGACAGTATCTGCCACATTTAGAAAATGCAACTTGATTTTGTGTGGATAATTTTTAAACATATGCATTTATCTTTTCTTTACAAAAGTAATACATACTCATTGTAAATAATGAAGAATTTTTAAACAGTGGGAAGAATTATCCATAGTCCTACCACCAATGAAGACAACTGTTAACATTTTCACTCAGTATTTCAGATACACACACACTCAAGGGACCAGATGTACAGATGGTCTTGTAACTTGTTCCTTATTTAACCACATATTGTAAACATTTTTTGCTTTCTGTTGTGGGATATTAGGCCATTTGTAATTTCACTATGTTTTAATGAAGCTATAAAGAGCATGTATGTACAATTCTGCTTCTGTCGTTGCTCATTTATTGTCATAATTTAAAATCATAATTTCTGACTCAAAGCAAATATACATTTTTAAAGCCTTATGTATTTATTGCAAAATATTCTTGAGAAAGTCTGCACCAATAAATACTCGATGTTTACTGAGGGATTATGTGAGGAAATTTCCTTATTTTCTTGCCAGGATGGGTTCTTGCAATTTTTATAATTTTTGCCAATTTGTTGGCCCAAACAAACACATCATCAATATTTAACTTGCTTTTTATTACTACAGGGGTACATTTTTTGTGTGTGTTCATTGACCTTTTGATTTTTCTTCTTTTGTGAAATGCCTATTCCTGTTCTCGGACTTTTTTTCTATCAGGAAATTTCTTTTCCTGAATTATAAAAGGCTCACATGTACATTAATGATAAAAACTTTTTGTCTGTTGCAAATGCTTTTTCCAATTTGTCTATTCTTTGTAATTTTGTTTATGGTCATTTTAGACCTAAATAATCTTTTACATTTCTACATTAAGCAGAATCACTGATCTTTTCTTTTATGCTTAAAAAGGCCATTTCCTTTCTAAGATCAGACGACTATTTGTCTTCATATTCTTTTATTTAAGAGTTAAGCACATTATCAATTTATTTAATGTATAAGATGAGATGGGAGTGTAATTCAGGCTGAATAATGGCCACCCAAAGATATGAGATCCTAATCCCTGGAATCTGCATTACCTGATAAATGGATCTTGATGATCGAGATTAATTTAAGGATCTTAACTGGCTTCCCTGGTGGCTCAGAAAGTAAAGAATCTTCCTGCAATGCAGGAGACTCGGGTTCAATCCTGGATTGGGAAGATCCCCTGAAAAAGGGAATGGCTGCCCACTCCAGTATTTTCTTGCCTGGAGAATTCCCTGGAGAGAGTAGCCTGGTGGGCTGCAGAAGAGGCAGACATGACAGAGCAACTAACACTTTCCCTTTCACTTTAAGGATCTTGACATGGGGAGATTGTTCTAGATTATCTGCATGGTCCCTAAGTCCAATCACAAGTGTCCTTATGAGAGAGAAACAGAGGGAGATTTGACACACATAGAATAGAATAAAGTAATGGCACATGAAGGCAGGGTTTGGAGTGACGCATCCGCAAGCCAAGGAACGCCTGCAGCTACCAGAACCTTGAAGAGGCAGGGAGTAGGTAAGGCCTGCCAACACTTTGGGTTTTTTCATATAATTTTATTCATGTATTTGTTTTTGGCTGTGCTGGGTCTTTGTTGCTGTTTGGGCTTTTCTCTAGCTGCAGCAAGTGGGAGGCTGCTCTCTAGGTGCAGTGCGTGGGTTTCTCATTGCACTGACTTCTCTTGTTGTGGAGCACAGGCTCGCGGATGTGCAGGCTTCGGGAGTTGCAGCTCCCGGGCTCTAGGCTCAGTAGTTATGGCACACGGGCTTAGGTGCTCCAAGGCAGGTGGGATCTTCCCGGATCAAGGATCAAACCTGTGTCTCCAGCATTAACAGGCAGATTCTTTACCACTGAGCCACCAGGTAAGCCCAACATCTTGGTTTTGACTCAATAAAACTGATTTCCAACTTCTGGTCTCCAAATCCGAGATAATAAATTTCTGTCGTTCTAAGTCACCGACTTTGCGGTTAATTCATTACTACAGTCACAGGAAACTAACTCAACACCCCACCAAACTGTTTTCCTAAAACAACAAATATCCATTATTTTCGTACTTGTCTGAAATGTCATCTCTATCACATATGAAATATTTGTATCTATGTATGTTTCTGGAGAAGGCAATGGTACCCCACTCCAGTACTCCTGCCAGAGAATCCCATGGACGGAGGAGCCTGGTGGGCTGCAGTCCATGGGATCACTATGAGTTGGACATGACTGAGTGACTTCACTTTCGCTTTCCACTTTCATGCTTTGGAGAAGGAAATGGCAACCCACTCCAGTGTTCTTGCCTGGAGAATCCCAGGGATGGGGGAAGCCTGGTGGGCTGCTATGGGGTTGCACAGAGTTGGACACGACTGAAGTGACTTAGCAGCAGCAGCAGCAGCATGTATATGTTTCTGAGTTTCTTCTTATTCATTAGTCTATTCTTGTATTAGTAAACACTGTTTTCACTATCACGTCTTTTAAATTTCATATCAGTCAATACAAATATCCCTTTATTAATTTTTTAAAGAATACATTTATTATTCATAACAAATTAGTCTTCTAGATTTAGAATTATTAATAGCTTTTCAGGTTCTGTAAAAAATGTCATTTAAGATTAAATGATTATAAATTAATTGGGAAGTTGCCTTTTAAAAATATTACTTGTTCCCATCCTCATTCTCTTGTTATTAAAATTCTTGTTTTATGCTCTACAGTAACTCCAGAAATTTCCTTCCTATAGTCCTTGTACATTTCTAAAGTTTCTGCTTCGTTTTCCTGTCTTTCCTTCCTCCCTCCCTTCCCAGCCTCCTCCCCTTCACACCCCCTCTCTATCCCTCCTGCCTTCTTCATTCCTTTCTTCTTTCTTTCTTCAGTTGCTGCTTATATAATGTTCTGAAAGAGAGAGGTGACATATGATTTCTTCTTTGGCAGTTAATTTAAACGTCTAACTTTGTTTTGTTATTCTCTTAGGCTAATACTGAAACTCATTTTTAGGTTCTAACAGATGCTGTGTGGGTGGTGGCAGGAGGCAGTGCAAGTGATGGTGTGTGTATGTTGGGGCGGGGATGGGGGCAGTGCGCAGGGGACAACGCGTGGTAACTTTTAATTAGCTCCCGATAGTCAGGGAATCATTATTCACAGATTTCACAATCAGGTACAACAGGGCCATCTGACATTTTTAAAAAGAAAAACATGCCTCCAAGTGCCATAGTTTGAAGCTCTTCTATAAAGATTTTCAAATCCAGGGAGGCTCGGCGTGCTGCGATTCATGGGGTTGCAAAGAGTCGGACACGACTGAGCAACTGAACTGAACTGATAACAATTTTCAGTTCCACTTGATTGTTGTCAGTCCTTTGTCTTAGACAGGCAACGTATAAGTTCTGAGCCTCAATCCAGCCTCGGTTATGTTTGTGTTTGTATAACACTTTGGCTTCCCCAAACCCTGGGTATGAGGATGAGGAAGGCTTTTGAAAGAGAAGAGTTAACCTACTATTCAGATCTGAGAAATAACCTCCAATCACCTCTTCCAGACCAAGACAGTCGTAAGACAGAATTTGGTGAAGACTTGCTCTGCAGAAAGAGAGAGAGGGGATGACAGGATTCCATTTTTACCAGTGGGAGAAATGAAAAGAAAAAAAAAAATTTCATTTCCAGCATCCTAAAGGAAAAGACAACGTGGGCAGACACGCTGAGGCAGTGGTTTCCAGCCTCGGGAATAAAATGAAGCGGATGTTTTAAGATACCTTATACGGAGCACCACATTTATAATCACTGAAAATTAATTAATGATGCTGATAATGACTAGAATTTTTTTTTAAGTACAAGAGGAATCTGTTATATAAAAAAAGATATTATCTTCTTAGCTAGGTAGACTTTTTTATTTTCTTTAATCAACACTCTGCCAAGGAAAAGGGAACATTCTGCCAGAATTTAAACTGAAAAAAATGAAGTCCTCGGGCAAGTTTATATAAAACTCTGGAAAAGTGATATGTAATAAATTAAATATACTGAAATAAGCAAAGCATGAATATTTAACCACTTGACTATTTTAATTTAAAAGGGAGCTGTGAGACCAAGACTCTCTCACACAGGATGGAAAGCTTAAGGCCTGATTGGCAGTACCAGAAGCTGTCCTGCATCCTTCTTTATTCAGGAGACTGGCAAACAAAACGGGGCAGCAGCGTGGCATCAAGCTGTGGGCCAAGTCAAACATTTACCAAGGGTTGTCCGTGTCCCAGAATCTACATGGCTGGGGAACTTGGACACAGAACATCTAATTGCACATCTAACTGCTGTGCCATTAGTTAGCGTCACCTAAGAAGTCTTCAGGCACCAAATGACCAGCCAGAATCATTTTGTTGGGGTCCTGGAATAGGAGGGGGTCCCTTCCTATGGAGACCAATTCCCTAGAGTCAAACCCCAAAGCAAGGGTGAGTGCAAATACATGGAAGTACTAACCAGCAAGTGGACTGGTTGAGTGAGGAGGAGCCTTAGGGTCAGAGAAAGCAGCTGAGGAAAGGGCAAGAGACACAAAACGACATCCTGCTGCCCCACAGCGGAACACGTGTTCTGGCCTCAGCAGAAGGAGGATAACCTGTGTCTGCAAGGAAGGTTATCCTTCTTTGGCTCTGGTATCCATTGGCAAAACTGAAGAGGGGAGGTGGACTCAAGTGATCATGTTCTGAAGGAATATTCCATAGAGTGGCCAGAAGCTGAGATGAATGGGAAGCAGCATTGCAGACCACTGGGAGGGACGTCACTGTCTTACGGTCTGGCAAAGAGGTTTTAGGACCTAATGTTTATAGAATGTTGTCCACTTACCTGGCCCCAGGCGGAGAACTTTACATGCAGGCTTTTATTTAATCATCACACAGTTCTATGAGATGTGTTATTATCATCACCCCGTTTTATGCAAGGCTTCCCTGGTGGCTCAGTGGTAACGAATCTGCCTGCCAGTGCAGGAGACACAGGTTCAATCCTGGGTCAGGAAAATCCCAAGAGAGAGGAAATGGCAACCCACTCTAGCATTCTTGCCTGGACAAGAGATGCCTGGCAGGCTACAGTCCATAGAGTCACAGAAGTGTCACACATGACTTAGCAACTGAACAACATTTTATACATGAGAAAACAGAGATGCTAGGGAGTCTTCAGAAAGGAAATAGCTCACAAGCATCAGAGCTGGCACTCATATACCAGCCTGCACCAAAGCTCATGCTCTCTGTATTCACACTAGGCTGCTTTCCAATGCAGAGGAGAGACCAGATGTCAGCCCAGCATTTGAAAACGCTCTGTGCTCCATGTAGACACAGACCAGTGTGCAGGACTGAAGGATTGTGGGAGGGCTGACATGTATCACTGTAGACATGCTTAAAAGGCCAAAAGGTAATCGATTCTCGAAAGCCAATATTATAGTCTGGCAGCTAGTGTCAGAAGATATAAACTAATTGGATCAGCCAAAAAAGACTTTTCTCTTAGGACCGCATGCGTGAATGCTAAGTCGCTTTAGTCATGTCCAACCCTTTAGGACCCTATGAGCTGTAGCCTGCCAGGCTCCCTGTCCATGATTCTCTAGGCAAGAATACTGGAGGGGGTTACCATCTTCCCAACCCAGGGATCAAATCTGTGTTTCTTATGTCTCTTGCATTGGCAGGCAGGGTTTTTTTTTTATCACTAGCACCACCTGGGAAGTCCTTTCTCTTAGGAGAGGCAGACCACAATAAAAATGCTCATTGGTTCTATTGGTTTTACAGCCCTTTCTGCCCAATTGCTCCTATTTCCTAAAACACTTATGCTGCTAAGTTGCTTCAGTCATGTCCGATTCTGTGCAACTCCATAGACGGCAGCCTACCAGGCTCCCCTGTCCCTGGGATTCTCCAGGCAAGAACACTGGAGTGGGTTGCCATTTCCTTCTCCAATGCATAAAAGCGAAAACTGAAAGGGAAGTAGCTCAGTCGTGCCTGACTCTTAGTGAACCCATGGACTGCAGCCTACCAGGCTCCTCCATCCATTGGATTTTCCAGGCAAGAGTACTGGAGTGGGGTGCCATTGCCTTCTCCAAAAACACTTATAATGCCTTGTATGTCTTCATTCTTTTGAACTGCCCTGAAGTTTCTTAGTACCTCGTAATAAAAACATCTAGAAAACTGTTCTCTTCCCCCCCCCCCCAATACTATTATTAGAGTCTTCCATCCTTCTGTATTCACTTTATATTCAAGGAGAATGAAGCATAAAGAAATTGAGTGTGTCCTGAATGTGCACTAAGGGAGCAGGAGACGGAAGCAGGTGAGGATTCTGATGGTCAAAATCGTGTCTTCTTAGATCTAAATAGACATTTCTCTAAAGAAGATATACAAATGGCTAATAAACACGTGAAAAGAGGCTCAACTTTGCTCATTATTAGAGAAATGCAAATCAAAACTACAGTGAGATACCACCTCACACTGATCAGAATGACCATCATCAAAATAGCTACAAACAACAAATGCTGGAGAGGGGGTGGAGAGAAGGGAACCCTCTGGCACTGTCGGGAATGTAAATTGATCCAGCCGCTGTGGAAGACAGTATGGAGACTCCTTGAAAAACTAGGAATAAATCTAACATATGACCCAGCAATCAGGAAACCATAACTGAAACAAAAACAGGAACCCCAGTGTTCTGTGTAGCTGAGCACTGTTTACAACAGCTAGGACATGGAAGCAACCGAGAATGTCCATCAACAGATGAATGGATAAAGAATCTATGGTACATATCTACAATGGAATACTACGCAGTCATAAAAAGGAAGGCATTGGAGTCAGTTCTAACGAGGTGGATGAACCTATTACACAGAGTGAAGTAAGTCAGAAAGAGGAAAAATGTATCTATTAACTCATATATATGGACTCTAGAAAGATGGTACTGATGAACCTATTTTCAGGGCAGCAATGGAGATGCAGACATGGAGAGCAGACGTACGGCCACAGCTGCTAGGAGGAGAAGGTGAAATGAACGGAGAGAGTAGCGTGGAAACGTATACACCGCTATATGTAAAATAGGCAGTCAGCGGGAATTTGCTGTGTGGCTCAGGGAGCTCTGTGACAATGCAGAGGGGTGGGATGGAGTGGGAGGTGTGTGGGTGG
>SJYA01002616.1:1632118-1752968 GCA_006410615.1 Neotragus moschatus | reverse complement strand
TGTGGGTGGGTGGGAGGTTCAAGAGGGAGGGGATATATATATATATATATATCTATGACAGATTCATGTTGATGTATGGAGAAAGCAGCACAATGTTGTAAAGCAATTAGCCCTCAATTAAAAATTTTTAAAAATATAAAAAGATCCCACATGCCACTTGAAGTAGCCAAAAAAAAAAAAAAAAAACTTTTGTCCTCTTTGAGAGTCAAGTCATCCCTTTGTATGAGGAGGCAAAAAAAATTCCAGGTTTCCTAGGAAGAGATTATATACATAAATAGATCCTATCAGCGGAACTAAAATAATATTGGTTTTCACACAATAATGAAAACACTCGGAGACATTCATGTGGAAGCAGACTTTTTTTGCTGGTGAGCTCTGTAAATGCAAAGGCAGGGAGGTAAGTGAGAGACAAGAAAAGCTTTCCTAAAGCTTCACTCATTGTTGGAAAAAGTGTTGATTTTATCAGAGCTTTATAGGAACAGCTCGGGTTGAATGCGATGTGAAATTTGACTTGAATCTTGCACCTCTCAGCCTTCTGGGAGCAGATTTTCAATCCTAAGGCTTCCATCTAAGTAGTACCTCTTGGCGGGGACTTCAGAAGCAGGACCGGCCTTTCAATTCCAGGATTGAGTCTTGTGTTCAAACTCTCTCTGCCTCACGCTATCTTCCTTCCAACCTGTCAACAAATGTGCTTTTCCGGGTGGAATTACAAGGTTCCAGGTTCACATGTGACCAGCTACACTTATAGGCAGAAACTCAGATCAGAGTGAACCAGGCCCACCACTTCTGCTATGACAGGCCCAGTCAACTAAGATAAGGAGCAATTTTTACACCGTGTTCAGGTACTAAATCCATTAGTGTGTGTTTAACATATCTGGATTGAGTTTTTGAAAGGTGAGAAAACCTTGCCTTAATTTTTCCTCTTTGGAAAATAATTTAGTGGTGAAGGAGGATTTTACATTATATATTTATATTATATAACATATATAGTTATATATACTATATATTTGTGTTTATACTGTTTATAATTATAGCATCACCAGAATTTTCACAATTAGCATATATCCATGTACTCTTTTGTCATTTAAAAATGCATTTTTAGGGACTTCCCTGGTGGTCCAGTGGCTAAGACTCCACACTCTCACTGCAGGGGACCGGGGTTCAATCTCTGGTCAGGGAATGAGAAGTTACATGCTGCAACTAAAGATCCTGCATGCCACAACAAATCGAAGATCCTGCGTGCTGCAGCTAGGACCCAGTGCAGCCAGATAAAGAAATCATTTTAAAAAAGAAAATTTTAAAAATGTATTTTTAAAAGCTTGAATGTCACATCTACCTTCAGAATTTTAAAAAAATGTATGAATACATTCATTAAACAAACCTTAGCATACACTGATGAGAGGAGTCTAATACAGAAAATCCATAATCATAGTTTTTGAGGTAACATCTGATAAAACTTGGATGTATAGCATTTCATCTTTTTTTCCCCTCCCTGGACTATATGTACTGCATGGAAATACAGGCCTTCCTTTATCCATGGCTATGCTTCCCAAGGTTTCAGTTACTTGCGGTCAGCTGGGATCTGAATATACTAATGGAAAATTTCAGAAATAAATGATAAGTTTTCCCCTGTGCACCACTGTGAATAGGGTGATGAAATCTGTGTGGCCCCACTCCGTCCCTCCCACAGTTGTGAATCGTCCCTTTGTCCAGCATACTCTGGCCCTTAGTCACTTGGCAGCCTCCTGGGTTATCAGATTGACTATTGTGAGATTGCAATTCATGTGTTCAAATCACCCTTACTTTACTAACTAATGGCCCTAATGCACAAAAGCAGTGTTGCTGGTAATTCAAAGAAGCCAAAGAGAAACCGGGAAGCACTTCCTTTAAGTGAAAAGGTAAAAGTTCCTAGCTTGATAAGGAAAGACGATCAATCATACGCGGAGATTGCTAAGATACATAGTGAAAATGAATCTTCTATCAGTGACACTGTGAAGAAAGAAAAATAAAATTGCGCTAGATTTGCTGCTGCTGCTCAAATTGCAAAAGTTATGAACACAGTGCGTGATAAACAGAAAATACATTAAATTTGTACTATAAGGTATTTTCAGAGAGAGGGAGAGACCACATTGATGTAATTTTTATTATAGTATATTGTTATGATGGTTCTATTTTATTATTAGTTACTGTTGTTAATCTCTTACAGTGCTTAATTTGTACATTATACTTTATCACAGGTATATATGAAAGAAGAGACACAGTACATGTGGAGCTCAGTACTCTCTGCAGTATAGGCATCCACTGAGGGCCTTGGGATTTATCCCCCATGAATAAGAGAGACTACTATAAGTTCATATAAAATCACATTACATTTACTGTTTTGAACTGCCATATGTTTACTGAAAAATACACTATGAGCCTCTTTCTACTTATGGAGTTATATAAAAAATAATTTTTGAGATGACACAGTATTTCATTGTTAACCACCACTACCAATTCCAAGGTTTTCTAATATAAATAATACTAGAGATAAACGCCCATGAATTTTCATAGTAAAATCGCCCAGATAAGGAACTGTTAAATCAAAGTCATTCTTTCAAAGGCTTTCCATGCCTGTTGCCAAACTGCACCCCAGAAAAATTGTACCAGTCGATCTTCCCGCCAGCAGTGTGACAGCACGATTCCCCATGCTCTGACCAATGTGGTATCATAAGTCTTTGTATATGTGTGTATTAGTTGCTCTGTTGTGTCTGAGTCTTTGTGACCCTGTGGACTGTCGCCTGCCAGGGTCCTCGGTCCATGGGATTCTCCAGGCAAGAATACTGGAGTAGGTAGGCATTCCCTTCTCCAGGGGATCTTCTCAACCCAGGGATAAACCTGGGTTTCCTGCATCGCAGGCAGGCTGTTTACTATCTGCTGCTCCTGCTGCTAAGTCGCTTCAGTCGAGTCCGACTCTGTGCGACCCCATAGACGGCAGCCCACCAGGCTCCCCCGTCCCTGGGATTCTCCAGGCAAGAAAACTGGAGTGGGTAGCCATTCCCTTCTCCAATGTATGAAAGTGAAAAGTGAAAGTGAAGACGCTCAGTTGTGTCCGACTCTGTGCGACCCCATGGACTGCAGCCTTCTGGGCTCTTCCACCTCTGGGATTTTCCAGGCAAGAGTGCTGGAGTGGGTTGCCGTTGCTTTCTGAGCCACCAGCAAAGCTTCANTAGCCATTCCCTTCTCCAATGTATGAAAGTGAAAAGTGAAAGTGAAGACGCTCAGTTGTGTCCGACTCTGTGCGACCCCATGGACTGCAGCCTTCTGGGCTCTTCCACCTCTGGGATTTTCCAGGCAAGAGTGCTGGAGTGGGTTGCCGTTGCTTTCTGAGCCACCAGCAAAGCTTCACCATAATTCTTTTTAGACTTCACCAATCCGATAGGCAAAATAAATGATGTCTCACTGTTTTTATTTAATAGGCAAATATAGAATGGTAAATCATTATTTTTATTAAATACATTATTAGAGAAACTAAACATTTTTCTTTTATTTTTGATAGCTTGTTTTTCTCCTTTGGGGATTAACTGTTTATAATCCAAGTTCCCCCATCCCTTCTAATTTAGTTGTAAGTTCTTTATGTATTAATATCAATTATTTTTCTCGCATAACACTGTAAAAGTTTCTCAGTTTTAACTTTTCCTAATTTAGCTTATAGTATTTTTGTTGTGCTCAAGTTTTAATTTTGCCTTAGTCAGAAATGCTAGTCTTTTTCTTTATGGTGTCTACCATCAGTGGCCTTTGCTACCCAGCCCCCTTGACTGAGCCTGCTAATTTTATGACCTATGAGGCTTCCCAGGTGGTGTGAGTGGTAAAGAACCCACCTGACAATGCAGTAGCTGCAGGAGATGCGAGTTTGATCCCTCGGTTGGGAAGATCCCCTGGAAGAGGAAATGGCAACTCACTCCAGTATTCTTGCCTGCAGAATCCCATGGACAGAGGAGCCTGGCCAGCTACAGTCTATAGCATTGCCAAGAGTCAGACACAGCTGAAGTAACTTAACACAGCACATACAAAATCATATCCCAACTAAACTACGCTTCTTTGTCCCAGAGCCTGCTTCTGAGGGGACCCAGACTAATTTTTTTTTAAGTGACAGGAAATTATCATGCAGTATGATAGGGAAAAGATCTGATATTGAAATAATATAAATGGGAACATGACCTAGACCTGGAGTTCAGAGATCATAGAGAGATGGAGTGAAGGTCTGCAGAGCAAGAAGGGATTCCTTTGAAATGGGAGCAAGAGACTCAGCCTGGAGGGAATTCTAGTCAGAAGGATCAGCCTGGCCAAGACCCAGAGCCAAGAACAGGTCTGTTGTATTTAAAAAAAAAAAAAAAAAAGAAAGAAAGGTTCAGTGTGACTGAGACATGGACGAGGAATGGTATGGAGATGAGAGGTAAAGCTGGAGAAGTAAGAAATAAATAGATCACAAAGGATCTTGTTTACTAGGCTGAGAAGTATGGAAAATGTGCCTATTTTCAGCAGAAATTTTTACCATTAACATCCCCAAACTTGTTAGGATTTAAGTATAAAATGGATCGTCTTGGATAGTCTAAGCTTTTTCCTATATATTTTTCTCAAAAACGAATTCCATCCATCTTGCTCTTCTCTTCCTTATGGTACATTTTTCTCATTCTACCCGAAGCTTTCCCCTTGTCCTTAAACTCTGGTTTAAAGCTAAGCTTCTCGAAGTGGGGAACGTGTCCTATTGTTCTTTGTAGACCCAGAGGGCCTAGCACAAAGCCCAGATAAGTGCTTAGGCATCTTGGTGTTCACAGAGCATCATCCTGTTCCTTCCTCCCTCTCTCCTTCTCCCTCTGAGGCCTCCTCCCCCTCTTTGCAGTCAACCCACATGTGTGTGAATCATCAGTAGCATCTCCCAAAGGGGAAACCCCTCTGCCAACCAGCTGGTCCAGCCTCATTCCATGAACGTGGCTGAGTGGGAATGGCCCCGTTACACAACCATAATGCAGCCCAGGGTGTTCTGAGCACTCCTCTCCCATCTCACCAAACCCAGCTTTTCCACCATTTTCCATCTTACCTTCCTTTCCCTTGGGGGTCTGATTCTTTGCTTTCAAGTCCTACTTACTGCCAAGTGGTTATGTCTTGGCCTTCAGAGGAAACATAAGTACTTATCCAATCCACAAGACACAGAGAAACACTCAGAAAAAAAAAAAAAAAAAAGATTAGTTCAAGATATAGAGGAATTATAGGGTTTAGAGTTTGAATTATATAAATATTTTAGGTCTGATTAATAAATTTTTCCAGTAAGGGATGAGATAGTAAATATTTTGAGCTTTGCAGGCCGTAAGGTCTATTTACTCACCTCTGCCTTTGTAGTGGGAAAGTAGATACAGACAATACCTATATAAGTGGCTGTGGCTGTGTACCAAAACAACTGAACTTACTGGACTATAAGGATATCAAACTAGTCCATCCTAAAGGAAAGTAACTTTGAATATTCACTGGAAGGACTGATGCTGAAGCTGAAATTCCAATACTCTGGCCACCTGATGCAAAGAGCCACCTCTTTGGAAAAGACTCTGATGCTGGGAGAGATTGAGGGCAAGAGGAGAAGGGGGTGACAGAGGATGAGATGTTATGGCATCAATGACCCAGTGGACAAGAGTTTGAGCAAACTAAGGGGGATAGTGAAGGACAAGGAAGCCCAGCGCACTGTAGTCCATGGGGTCACAAAGAGTTGGACAAGACTGAGTGCCTGAACAACAGCAACAGGTAGTAGGCTAACTGGGTCACAGACACTAGTGGGTCAGCACCCAGTCTAGACCAACTCTCTCATACAAATGAGAACAATGAACCCCAGAGACGATGCATCACTGTTTGCCCTGGTAATTCATGGCGTACCTGAGCTGAGGACCTGGGCCTCCTGGCCAGCTAGTCCTTAAGACTAAGTCCTGCTTTTTCCACTTTGATTCCTATTCCTCACCATCTCTCATGTCCAACCGGTTTGTCCCATCCTAGTGGTTTGGTAGATCTTAATACTCAGCCACCAAAGACAGATAACAAACTTTAAAAGTGTATATATGTCAATTCCAATCTCCCAACTTATTGCACCCCTCTTTGCCCCCTTGTATAAAATAGATAATGAATGAGAACCTACTGTATAGCACAGTGGGAGAAAGGGTACAATCTGATTGTAGGACATATTTTAAGTAAACCTTAAAAATGCATTCTAATACCTAGTAGGTGCAGACAGATACTGTTTGATTCCACTTATATGAGATACCTAGAATAGTCAAATTCATAGAGTCAGAAAGTGCACTGGTAGATACCAGGGCCCAGTGGGGGAGGCGGTACTGGTGAGGAGGGAAGGAAGGGGCAGTGGGGACTGAGTGTTTAAAGGGGACAAAGTTTCAGCTTAGAAAATGAAAAATTCAGGAGATGGATGATGGTGAAAGTTGAACAACAATGTGAATGTATAGTACCATTGAATTGTATAGTTAAATATGGTTAAAATAGTATGTTTTATACGGTGTGACTTTTACAACAATAAAATTATTTTTTTTGAGGATATGAAAGTACCTACTAAAACATACTATAAAGAATAAACTTGAAAAGTAGTAGACACTTTTGCAGATCTCCTATCGTTTCTAGCACAATGTATGTCTGCTATGGGCGTGATCAACCTCCAGGTTCACTGGAGTGTGTGTGCGTGTGTGTGTATGTGACTCAATGTACAGGAAAATGCCCACCTACAATAGGCAAGTACCCTGACAGTAGATGGACCTTGCCCAAATTAAGGAAAATTTTTCTAGGTTGGTTTTTTTTTTTTTGGAACTGAACTGTGTAAATTTTTAGGAAGGAGCATTTTAAATAATACAATTTGAAGAGGCTGAAGTTGAAAAGCCAAGTAAACAAAACAATAAAACCTAGCTGAGTCACTGGCAGGACATTCCAAATTGCTTAGTGTGCTATTAATGACTCTAAAAGGCAAAAAGGAGGACATAACTGGTTCCCACAGAGGGGACTGTTTTGGCTCACATCTCAGCCACAACAGGCCCTGTGACTTGAATGGTCCTAAACATGTTCTCAGTTGTGGAAGAACTGATGTGTCCTCTAAACACAGGGGCCTTGAAGCTGTTCCTTCAGAGTACAAAAGAGGGAGGGCGTAAAGGCAAGGCACTGCTGCCCCCTCTCTGACCTAGAAACTTGACAACCAAGGGCTGGTTTGAGAGGACAGCAGCCAGCAGTAAACAGTGAATAAAGTCCTTCTACTCCCATCTGTTCCTGAGGATTTGTTCTAACTATGAGCTCATTTCCAATACTCAGGGTCAGTAGCTAATGGACAAGTTTTATCCGTGCACAGTGGTGACTTTCATTTTCCATCGGCCCTTTCAGCCATTCTCCAAAAACAAACCTTGATCAGTTTTAGCAGAGTCATCTGCAAAATGGCACAACAGCACTCCAAAGTACTAATAAATAAGTTAAATGACAAGTTAAATGAATAAGTTAAATGACCCTCTGTATCTGGAGGGATCGTGTTTATTCTAACAACAACACAGGAATTATATGAAGTTACTGTCCTGATAATTAGCGTTAGCAGCTGCTTCATTGAAAATAACAGACTGTGCATCCCTACTCTTTGCTCTAACCACTTTTAGAAATTTGACACTCAGCACCAAAAATCTACTGACCAGGAAGTCAAAGCACACTGATAGCTGACTAAAGATAACACAACTTATTCTTAAAAGTGGAGGATTTAAACCACCTCCCGCACCCAATCCCAGGTCACCTGCCTGGATTTGTGCCAAGTGTCATTTAAAATTTATATTTACCATAGCATTTATTTAATAAAAGGAAGAGCTAAATTCTCTGATGTTATTATATCATTGAGAGATACTCCCATCTCTACACACCTCCCTGCATTCGTTTTTCTCAACTATTCCTAAAACTTAATGGGCGATCAATTTAAGTCCAGTGAAGAAATGAACAAAAGAGCGAATAGAAGAAACCGGAAAAACAAGAAGAATTACTTTATTCACTACGCCTGAACAAAGAAAGCAGTAATAGTTCATACGCTCTGTTTCATGGAAATATTTCAAGGAGAGGTATTTTTTTCTCCCGTCCATTAGAAACTGTTGATAACAGCATTTTACCTAATATAAATAGGTGAGTAAAACTATTTCCTTTTAAGCAAGGCATATTGTTAGATTATTTTATTCCTGTCTTATCACTTGTCATCTCTAATTTATAGATAAGGAAATTGAAGCTCACAGAGATTTTGTTTTGACCGAGGTCACAAACTAGTAAGTGTTAGACCCCAGATTTAAAGCCTGCTCTATCTGATCCCAAAGTCTTTGTTCTCTGTAGCATCCCTTACTCTGGTGAAGTAGGGGAAGAAATGTCTCCTGCACAATGACATTAGTGTAATACTTGCATTATGGGGGAAGAAGAATAAATTATTTAGAAAACAAGTTTTAGTCCCATTTCAAATCTATAGACCCCCAAAGGGCACAAGATTAAGGTTCCATTAGAAATCCCAGGTAACATCAATAACAACTCAAAACTCTAAGTTCTCAACTTTCTTTTTGTCCAGTAAATCACACTGATGTAGATACTTTACAGAGGTTTGATGTGAACAATAGACTTGGAAATTTTAAAAATAAGGTGAGCGTAATGCTTGAAAGCACTCTTAACTCAGGCCTCAAGTGGAGAACATCATTAGTGCCATTGTATTGGGTTGCCCAAAAAGTTCATTTGAGTTTTCCTGTAAAATCTTATGGTTAAACCAAAGTGAACTTTTTGGTCAACCCAATGAATATTAATGAAATGTAAAGTATTTACTAGAACACAGTGATCAATGATGCAGCTTTGAATAGGCAATCATAAATAATATTTTTATTAGTAGTGAGAAACTCCTTTTATTATTTAAATTGATTAAAGAATGATTTGGGCACTTTGGAACTGGTCTTAAAGATCTGTCTGTGTTACACTGTGTAGGGGAAGAAATGGCCACACTATTACTGTTTTTATACAACTCATTGGAACTTACACATTGATTTTGACATATAACTAGCCACAAACTCCTTCTTTTCTTTAGTTGCTTTTATGGGACACTGATCATGCCTGTAGTTTAATGGACTAAATGTTATGTATTGCTTTGAATTAGCTGGTAGGGTATCTCCTCCACAAGCCTTGCCGTAAGGCCTCTAATTTGTGCTGAGCTAGGAAGATGATAATTTGTAAATAATGATAGTGAAAAATAACCACTGGATTATTTAAGCAAAGACATTCTAACAGAAATAAAAACTAGTTCTACAAACAACTTTACATATATAAGGTTCCCAAATTGCCTTGATTTAACTAGCTATTGGGCATTGTATAGATACAACATAAGTTGCCTTGTTAGGATGCAAGAACAAAGATAATCAAATAATCTAAGCTTTCCTCCTTGTAATAGGATGATGCCATATGTGGAGTTTTGTAGAGAGGATTAAATAATGTAATGGATAGAAGATGCTAGGGAATTCTTATAAGCAGCCACTGATGACTGTGATGGCTATTGTTATTACTGTTTCCCCATCTGTTTCAATTACCTCACAGCTTTCATTCAGTCACCTAATCCACCCATCAGTAGGGTGCACACAGTGATTCAGGTTCTCTGGGAGAATGTCACAGGGCAAGACTGTAGCGTCGCTCTAAAAGGGACTATGGTCCAGAAAGCCAGTCAGGAAAACACAAACGCTGTAACACTTTCTTTCTTACACGTTTTTGTGTGGTCAAAAGTCTTCGATTCTTTTCTCCTTTTACTAGTCCCTAAAAAATAAAAGAATAATTTTTAAACCTCAAGAGACAAGCTTTGAAAGTGAGGATGCTCAGAAATGCAAAATGTTTTCTTGAGCCTAAGTTGAATAAGAAACTGTAATTCAAAACATTTCTAAGTGGAGGATCTGTGATCTCTCACAAGAATAAATTGCTTTCTTGCAAGGCAAAGCCCCTCAATGTAGTGACCATCTTTAAGAGGAAGCTGATAGGGTCATTTCAAAGATGCCCTCCTTCTCAGCCTGTTTCCAGTGGCTCATCACTCAACAAAGAAACTGAACTGAAAAGTGGACTCCTCGGCTAGTCAGGATCATTGAAAGTCTGGCCATACTGGCTTCGAATGGAGGTATGACTTTGGTTCATACTCAGACTGGTCCAGAGTGCTTTCTGGCCTTACATCTTTCCACCTATACTCAAAATTTTCTCCCATCTACATCTTTTTTAAAGAGATTGTCCAACACATATATCTCTCAGAAATTTCTCCTCCCCTCTCACATCTTCCCAGCTCCCAACTGTGGCCACATTGTTAGCCTGGGATGGCAGCTGATCCAAGTAAGGAGATCAGATCTACTCTTCCAGGGACTTGGAGTTGGGACCTAGAGATTGGGCCAATTAACTGAAAACAGGAAGTAGAAGATCACATAGATTTAGATAATGGAATGGCTATTGCAGGTGGCCATGTTAACCACCTATACGATGGATGAATCAGCAAAAGGGTCTGCAGGCAAAGAAAGACGAAATGAACATGAGAAGACAAGGAAAATAAGATGCAATCTTCCAGTGATTTTTCCAATTCGTAGAAGGCCCATTGTCCTTCTTATATGTGTGGTGTTTCTGTAGGATTCCTTTGCATCCTGTAGTTCAGTTCAATCCCTTAGTTGTGTCCGACTCTTTGCAACCTCATTGACAGTGGCATGCCAGGCTTCCCTGTCCATCACCAACTCCCGGAGCTTACTCAAACTCATGTCCATCGAGTCGGTGATGCCATCCAACCATCTCATCCTCTGTCACTCTCTTCTCCTCCTGCCTTTCAATCCTTCCCAGGGTCTTTTCAAATGAGTCAGTTCTTCGCATCAGGTGGCCAAAGTATTGGCGATTCAGCTTCAGCATCAGTCCTTCCAATGAATATTCAGGACTGATTTCCTTCAGGATGGACTGGTTGGGTCTTCTTGCAGTCCAAAGGACTCTCAAGGGTCTTCTCCAATACCACAGTAAGATACCTCATATTCAGTGGATCTTTCTTGAAAAGATCTCAATTCCCAAAACCCAAAAGCACCCTAGCTAAAACATTCTCTAGCCACTCTGGAAGGTTATTTTGAACTAAGCATCTCCCTGCCCTAGTCTCCCAGAGCCATCAATCACTTCGACCTTAGGGAGTGCACAACTGGTAGAAGATGTGCTGGTTATTGATGAGAAATGGGAAAGAGGCAGACACAGAAACTCATGAGAAGCAAACAGTAAGTAACACGGAGGAGAAAATCAAAGTTCTGTCCTGCCCTAAACAAGAAGGTAGGGCACTGCAGCTGCCTTTGAAATGCAAGTTGTCTTTTCACAGCTGCCCTGGGTAGTTATTTGGTTGTTCCCTTAACATGAGAACTTAAGAAAGGAGTCCCTATGACCTTGCTCCATTCCCTGATTCTAAGAGGAAGACTGACAGAAATTTCCACACTCTGCATTAACAGAATCATTCAGGTCCCAGGGGTCATCATGTGCCATATAATTGGGGTTTGACGCTCTTTCAGTTAACGGTTTCCAGTCATAGTCCAGGGCAAGGGGTCCATGTCTGTGTCGCCCTAGGGATGAGGTGGAGATTTTCTTGTCCCTACTCAAGAGAAAATCTTTGGTTCTCAGCTTTGTCCTGAGAAGCCAGTCCTGTCTCCCTCTGACTCATGATATCAGTCAACAGCCCTTGCTATGTCAGTTACAAACCTTTTCCTCTAAGCCACACATCTGCTGTGTGTGTCTCCACAGGCCATGTGGCCTCTGCTCTTTCTCCACTATGACTCTATTTATCACTGCTTCTTGAAATTTCTTTCTCTCGCTTTTGAACTCAACCAGGTATTTTAAACTTCTTTAATTTTAATAGCATTTGTGTGCATTCAGACTAGGGTGGAGGATTCCACCCAGTGCTACAGGTAAGTGGTACACGTAAGCTCAGTGTACCAACTTGGTTGAAAACACTTCTCATCTAATAAGCGACAGAGCTGGGTTTCAAACCCACATGTTCTGCATCTGAAACCAGGAAATTTTTTCATTTTAACACATGTCTTCCAGGGCATCTCAACAAGGTTGAAAGACTTAGCTGAAGTAAATTTTAGCAAAAGAAAACTAGAGGTAAGCTCATGGAATTATTATGTCCATAAACGATTATAGGTTAAAAGCATACATGTGAGAAGGTTTCAGGAAACTGCACAGAATGAAACTCTCCAGTTGGTAAGATATTCTCGAGGGTGATTCTGACCTTAGGAACTTGGTGTTGGAGACAGCTGTGTTAACAGGGGTCTAGTCCAGCCTCGTAAACCACATGTCCTTTCTGGCCAGAGCAGGAAGGAATCATCACTTGCAGGTGCTGATTCTCATATCTGGATCATCTCCTTCCATCTGCCGGTGACCATAAACACACACACTCCCAGGGAAAAGCCAACAAGACGATGTTAAGAGCATGAGATTTGCTTGGGAAAGAAGTGAAGCTTGTCATGCAACCTGGAACGGTGGCAGAGACAGGTTTGCAGAAAAAATAGGAGCTACAAGCACTCCGAGAAAAACGAGAGCTTGACTGTAATTGCTGTGACCTTTGGGTCACCCACCATGTTCGTTACACCAAATTTCCATGTATCTGGCAGCAAAATCTCATCACAGACACAGTGGGTTATCCATAGTTTCCACTCATTCTACCTCCTATTATGAAAGTAACTGAGCAGTGGCTGAATATTGACTGTACCATAAGAATTCAGTGAATTGATCTGGTTAGGAAATGCAGCTCTTGATTAAGTGAGTTTCCTCTTTGCATATGTAGATATGCACATGCGTGTGAAGTCATTTCAGTTGTGTCCAACTCGACGACCCCATGGACTGTAGCCTGGCAGACTCCTCTGCACGTGGACTTCTCCAGGCAAGAATGCCGGAATGGGTTGCTATTCCCTCCTCTAGGGTATCTTCCCAACCCAGGGATCAAACACACATCTCTTACGTTTCCTGCATTGGTTCATTAGTACTAGAGCCATCTGGGAAGCCCGTCCCGCATTGTAGACGGGCGCTTTACCGTCTGAGCCACCAGGGAAGTCCAATATAGATACATAGATTGACTTAAACATTTATCAAGTACAAAATATAAAAGCTGGAGCACTGGCACAAGTTTGGGCTTCCATCTGGATTCTATTGAAACATCTTGTTGACCGTATGGTCTTTGGGAAGTCACTTAATTCCTGAGCCTCCGTTTCCTCACCTGGAGGTGGGGAGTGGGGATCTTCTCTACCTGGGGATCAAACCTTGGTCTCCTGCATTGTAGGCAGATTCTTTACCTTCTGAGCCACCAAGAAAGCCCTATAGATTGGGATGGTAAGCCCCACTTCCTAGGATTATCGTGAGGATTATGTGAGGTCCTGGATGCAAAATGTTTGGCAGGGATCCTGATACACAATTGATGCTCACTGAGTAGCACCTATTATTACTGTTGTTATGAAACGGAAACTGCGTCACTGCCTAGGAGGCTCTCACAGCATGACGATCAGGGATAGACCCGGAGCAACCCATAACAATAGTCCCTTGGAGAAGGTAGAATTGGCAAACCAAGGCAAGGACTGGGATAGAGGTTTGCGCAAGAGAAAGTGGGGCAAGTAANAGCAAAAGAAAACTAGAGGTAAGCTCATGGAATTATTATGTCCATAAACGATTATAGGTTAAAAGCATACATGTGAGAAGGTTTCAGGAAACTGCACAGAATGAAACTCTCCAGTTGGTAAGATATTCTCGAGGGTGATTCTGACCTTAGGAACTTGGTGTTGGAGACAGCTGTGTTAACAGGGGTCTAGTCCAGCCTCGTAAACCACATGTCCTTTCTGGCCAGAGCAGGAAGGAATCATCACTTGCAGGTGCTGATTCTCATATCTGGATCATCTCCTTCCATCTGCCGGTGACCATAAACACACACACTCCCAGGGAAAAGCCAACAAGACGATGTTAAGAGCATGAGATTTGCTTGGGAAAGAAGTGAAGCTTGTCATGCAACCTGGAACGGTGGCAGAGACAGGTTTGCAGAAAAAATAGGAGCTACAAGCACTCCGAGAAAAACGAGAGCTTGACTGTAATTGCTGTGACCTTTGGGTCACCCACCATGTTCGTTACACCAAATTTCCATGTATCTGGCAGCAAAATCTCATCACAGACACAGTGGGTTATCCATAGTTTCCACTCATTCTACCTCCTATTATGAAAGTAACTGAGCAGTGGCTGAATATTGACTGTACCATAAGAATTCAGTGAATTGATCTGGTTAGGAAATGCAGCTCTTGATTAAGTGAGTTTCCTCTTTGCATATGTAGATATGCACATGCGTGTGAAGTCATTTCAGTTGTGTCCAACTCGACGACCCCATGGACTGTAGCCTGGCAGACTCCTCTGCACGTGGACTTCTCCAGGCAAGAATGCCGGAATGGGTTGCTATTCCCTCCTCTAGGGTATCTTCCCAACCCAGGGATCAAACACACATCTCTTACGTTTCCTGCATTGGTTCATTAGTACTAGAGCCATCTGGGAAGCCCGTCCCGCATTGTAGACGGGCGCTTTACCGTCTGAGCCACCAGGGAAGTCCAATATAGATACATAGATTGACTTAAACATTTATCAAGTACAAAATATAAAAGCTGGAGCACTGGCACAAGTTTGGGCTTCCATCTGGATTCTATTGAAACATCTTGTTGACCGTATGGTCTTTGGGAAGTCACTTAATTCCTGAGCCTCCGTTTCCTCACCTGGAGGTGGGGAGTGGGGATCTTCTCTACCTGGGGATCAAACCTTGGTCTCCTGCATTGTAGGCAGATTCTTTACCTTCTGAGCCACCAAGAAAGCCCTATAGATTGGGATGGTAAGCCCCACTTCCTAGGATTATCGTGAGGATTATGTGAGGTCCTGGATGCAAAATGTTTGGCAGGGATCCTGATACACAATTGATGCTCACTGAGTAGCACCTATTATTACTGTTGTTATGAAACGGAAACTGCGTCACTGCCTAGGAGGCTCTCACAGCATGACGATCAGGGATAGACCCGGAGCAACCCATAACAATAGTCCCTTGGAGAAGGTAGAATTGGCAAACCAAGGCAAGGACTGGGATAGAGGTTTGCGCAAGAGAAAGTGGGGCAAGTAACGACTAGATCTGGGTACCCCAGCTGGTAACTGAACAGCTTGAGTCAGTGCCCCGAAGCCCACATGGTTTGGTGTTGACACAGGAGAGAATTCCTTGTCCCTACAAGCTGCACATCCCCAAGAGGTGCCCTTTAAGGGCCCTCTTTGGACTGACTGCTTGAACACAGCATTTAGAGCCAAGATTGCTTTTCTGTGTGATGAGAGCCTAGTAAGAAGCAATAACGGCCTGGAGTCTCACTGAGGAGATGTAGACCGTTGTCATTCATGGAATTCCAGAGCTAACGAACTCTCACCCAGCAGGACGCAGTTTAGACAGATGGGGAGACACTCTTAAGAAAAGCCACCCCGTCTCTGGCCTCTTTCGTCCCCTCCTCCAGAGCCCCTCTCTGGTTTCCCACGCACAGTGTTTGTTCCTCTGGGCCTTGCTTCTCAGGAGGCTGGGAAAAAAAGAGATTGGGTTTTCCAAGGTTACCAAACTTATCTCTTTTCCGTGGCTGTACAAACAACTCATGTGAAGGCCACCCAGATTTCTGCAATTAAAGAGAAACTTGCAGAGAAAGGGATGGCCAAGGCTGTTTCATATTCTGCCAAGTTGAGGCTCAAGTTGCCTCTGTGGGAGAACTCCACTACCATTGCTAACCAAGCAGCTGTCCACAGGGTGGTGGGGGGGATGCGCTAGGGAGCTGGTGCTCCAAGTTACTTTTCAGGCCTCTGTGCAAGGGTCTGAGCTCAGCTAGTCTGCTCATGGACCCCAAGTTGGAAGTGATTTCACATTAGCAACAGAGATCCAAAGAGGGAAAATCCAATAAAACTTGATGACCTGTAGCAGAAGTACTCAGAGTCCAACCTGGACAGGTAGCACCTGCTTTACCTGGGAAACTGTTAGCCAGCCAGTTCTTGGGCCACATGGTTAGCCCACCTTATTCCTGCCTACTGATTCAGAAACCCTGAGGATTGGGCCCTGGGGTTTAGAAAGCCCTCTAGGTGATTCTAATTCATGTTAGAGTTGAGAACCACCAACTTCTGGAAACCCTGGCAGTGGGAATAAAGAAAACCATTCAAGAGTCTTATGAGAATCAAAGTGTGGCCAGAAAAGTATGCCTGTCCTAATTCCCACCTACATTTCCCCATGATGATATAAGAAAGGAGAGGCACGTGGAGGGAGGCAATGGTTGGAACAGAGCAAACAGTGAGGGGGACAACCCTGAGCTTATGTGAGCGGTGGTTAGTGTCTTCAGTTGCTCACATTAATTAATGTTGTCAGTAGCATCAAGAGGTTTCTGTTAATCCTTCAGAAATAGCTATCATTATGCACAGGATTGTCAAACTAGTAAGGTGGGGAAATGATCCAGGGCAGGCAAGGGAGCAGAAGAATCACAGTACCACCAGTTCTGAAGGTCGGTACCAGAAGTCAGCAAATACTAGTGACATGGCTCAGAGAAGCAAAGAAAAGATTATGGGCTGAAAAGAGAAGAGAGGCAGAGAAAGAAAATAGAAGGAGAAATGGATGCAAACAATCACACCCCAACATTGCAGGGCCAGGAACCAAAGGGCAAACAGAGGTACGTAAACTGTATGTCTGGATTTTTTAAAGTTGTAAGTTAATTGCACATCAAGTGAACAGACTGTTAAGTGAAACATGCAATATCCTCCTACCTCAGCAGACAGGTCTTCATAGCAAACTGAAAGTTCAGGGTTGGTAAAATTAAGTGCTCTTGGACTCCTCAGAGTTCCAGAAGGCAATCATGCAAGGAGAATCAGTACCCATCCTGGCCTCTGGTTCACAGCCCCACTCCCTTTCTCCTCCTATCCTGGCTCAGTCCCCACACCACCAGGGGCTTCATTCATACACACAAATAAGCTGCCAGTGAGTCTTGGCTCCATCCACACCCCTGTAAACAGTTCTGCATGACTACCACTCAGACCTAAGAGGAGCACCATCGCATGAGAGACTGGACCAGGCAAGAGGCGCTGAAAAAAGAGCCCTGGGGTCTTCAGGGAAGAGACCTTTGCCTGATTTCCTGGAACACGGTCTTGAAGAGGGAAAGGCTCTTGGTGTATGCACCCTCTTGTCTTGTGAATTCTTCATCCCATGGGGAGAGTGTAGGAAAACAAGAGCAGGTCCCTAGAAGCATGGGTCCAGGATGGGGCCATCTTGCTCCAAGCTAGAGGAAAGGGGAGGGAGAAAGGAGGACATAGCAGTAATAAAGACCCTGAAGAGGTTCTTCAAAAAGTGACTTTTACTATTACCCATACATCAGGGACCGGATATTCTTCTGGGTGTCAAGCTGTGATTCTTCCTCTAGATTGGATGAATCACCCACACCATGGAGAAAAGTGAGTGCCCATGCCTGGTTCCTGTTTTATTTCTCCACCTCCATTACTTCTCAGAGTCCAGGGATACCTAATTTTCCTGTGATAACAACTGTAGGTCCATAATAAATTCGTATACTGCACACTGGCAGGAAGGAAGTGAAGGAGGAAGGGAGGGAGGGAGGGAGGAAGTTATGATTGAGACCAGAAGTTTGCCTGGGTGAAACAAAGGAACATTTCATTAGATAAACAACTGAAAAGCAAGATTACACAGAAAATTGGTAACTTGATATAGCATTTTGTGCTTTGTGATGTGGGATGGTTGTTACTTGGCTTAGTTTCTGATGTTGCAAAATTTTCATTTGTGAAGGTTTCTATGGCCAACTATTTTGATGTAGATTACTTGAGTTCTGCTGTTTAGCAGACATGAAATATGATTCATTTCTCTGGAAATGTCTCATTTCCTGGGACTGGAAGTGTAGTGGGGTTAGAGTAACTGCTCCGTTTTTGAGCCATATATTCACACGCTGAGGACCAGAGCAACCCTGATCACAATATTCTCATCTTTCCAAACCATTCAAAAACTAAAATATTGTTTTTTGGGAAGAAGTAAAAACACTTTTTAAGGATAAAATCAACAGAAAGATTCACAAAAGAAAAATGGATACAAAAGTATCATGCAAACTATTTAAAAGGCAAACAGCAAGCTGGGAAATAATAGGTATGTGGCAAATATGGCAAAAGGAATCGTTCTTAATATATTAAACACATATAGTTTAAAAATCATCAACGTTCCAGTTTTAAAAGTGTACCAAAGATGTAGAACATTCACAAAAGAAACATAGAGAATGATCTGGTGGACACAGCAAGGGAAGGAGAGAGCAGGACAAATTGAGAAAATAGCATTGACATATATACACCATCAGGTATAAACAGACCATTAGTGGGAAGCTGCTGTGCAACACAGGGAGCCCAGCTGAGCACTCTGTGACAACCTAGAGGGGTGGAATGGGGGGGGGGGATAATTATATATACATAATTATGACTGATATGCGTTAATGTATGGCAGACACCACCACAGCATTATAAAGCAATTATCCTCCAATTTAAAAATAAGAAAGAAAAATTATAGTAACCAAAAAATATTTTAAAATAGTCAAAGGAATGCAAGATAAAAATGACATATGTTAATTGATATAACTTTTCTGGATACAGCTTAACAGATGTGTCAAGAGCCTTAGAAAATGTCCATGGTCTTGACCTTAGCAATTTTTTCCTAATACAGTAGGGATTTGGGAAAATACTGATATAAATAGGTGCTCTGTGCAATAGTATTTGAATGCAAACTAGTACAGCCACTATGGAGAACAATGTGAAGATTCCTTAAAAAACTGGAAATAGAATTGCCATATGACCCAGCAATCCCACTGCTGGGCACACACACCAAGGAAACCAGAATTGAAAGAGACACGTGTACTCCAATGTTCATCACAGCACTGTTTATAATAGCCAGGACATGGAGGCAACCTAGATGTCCATCAGCAGATGAATGGATAAGAAAGCTGTGGTATATATACACAATGGAGTATTACTCAGCCATTAAAAAGAATACATTTGAATCAGTTCTAATGGGGTGGATGAAACTGGAGCCTATTACACAGAGTGAAGTAAGCCAGAAAGAAAAACATCAACACAGTATACTAACATATATATGGAATTTAGAAAGATGGTAATGATAACCCTGTATGCGAGACAGTAGAAGAGACACAGATGTATAGAACAGTCTTTTGGACTCTGTGGGAGAGAGCGAGGTTGGGATGATTTGGGAGAATGGCATTGAACCATGTATAATATCATATGTGAAATGAATCGCCAGACCTACGCTTGATGCATGATACTGGATGCTTGGGGCTGGTGCACGGGGATGACCCAGAGGGATGGTACGGGGAGGGAGGTGGGAGCGGGGTTCAGGATGGGGAACACCCGTGGTGGATTCATGTCAATGTCTGGCAAAACCAATACAATATTGTAAAGTAATTAGCCTCCAATTAAAATAAATAAATTTACATTAAAAAAAAACACAAGACCCTGTCCCTTCTCTCATCAGTGTTCCTGTGCTCTAGAATGAGCTCTTTACAGTCCTGCTTTTAAACTCTCAACAGCATTGCACATGGTTAGCCACTCCTTTTTGTGTCTTTCCTTGGTTTCCGGGATGCCACTTTCCTGTTTAACCTCTTATCTCACTGGCCACTCCTTACCAGGCTGTTTTCCCAAAACTTCTTTTTCCAGCTGCCTTTTAAAGGATAGAGCTCCTCCGTGCTCAGTTCAGAACATCTCCTCCACCCATATTTATTTCCTTAGGTGTTCTCATCTAAACTCGTGGCTTCTGATGCTGTTTTACAGTAATGACTCCAAAATTTATGTTTCTGGCTTGAACTTTTGCTCTGAAGCCTAGATTCAGATAGTCAACTTCTTAATTGATATTAACACTTATGTACCTCAGCCATCTCAGACTAGACATATCAAAAACAAGCCTGTTAATCCCATGTTCCCTCCCCCAAATATCCAGATCTCCCTCTGCCATCCCTATCTCTTTAATTACCACCACTCATCTGCTCAGTTATTAAAACCAGATGATAGCATGCTGTCCCTGACCCCTCCCACCCCTCAACCTGTACATCCAAACAAGCAACAGCTTTTGTTGGTGCTACTTCCAAAATACGTCTTTCTTGCCTCTGCACCAACCACTGCCACTATCTTTGTCCCAACCATTACTTCCTTTACTATATTGGTAGTCTCCTAAATAGTCTTTCTTTCTCTATGCTTGCTGCCACCCCTTCAGTCCTTAAGCAACACCAGGGATTTTCACTCAGAATTATTTCCAATTCTTACAGTGAGTTGCTAAACTGAGTAAGATCCAGCTCCCCCTAGTCATCTGACCGTCATAGCACCTGCCTCCCTGCTCACTCCAATCCTGTCCACTCCTCCCTTCCTACTTTCTGGAGCAGATTTATGTGCGTGTGCTCACACAGCAGTGTTTTCAACTGTGTTCCAAGGTAAGACATGAAACATAAGCTTTGAAAGACATGAAGGCAATTTATTTTGAAACTCATTAGTTTATTAATATGCACGTTAAGTTTTGCAGCTGATTCCAAATTCCACACCAGTTAGGAATTATTTGGGGCTGAAATAACAGTAGCATAAATAATTCTGGGTTTTTTTCCTCTCATATAATATGAAATCCTAAGGTAGGCAGTCCAAAGCTGATGGCATCCACGGCCTGGGCATCTTCTGTTTTTCATGCCTTTACCTTATATGGGGTTTCCACCATCAGGGTCATCTCTTAGTCTCAGGGTGCCTGTTGCCATTCTGGTTATCATGTTGACATTCCAGAGAGAGGAAGAAAATTGTTGGAATTCCTTTTGAGACTAATGAAGTAGTATCTTTGAAAAAGGAAAACATTAAGATAGCTCATCTTCACATGATTTCTCACAAATAATTTCTTGGGAGAAAAAGAGGAAAAGTTAAATTGAGAGTAAAGGAACTGCATTCCTTTTTTATGACCAAGGATATTGACAATATCTCCAAACACCTTTTTAGCTTAGGCATGTGTCATAGGCTGAACACTGTCTTAGCTTCACATGGTGAAGCTCTAACCTGTAGTACCTCAGAGAGTGATGGCATTTGGAGATGGGGGTCTTTAAAGAGGTGGTTAAGTTAAAATGAAACCATAACTCAATATAGCTGGCAACCTTCTAAGGAGATTAGGACACAGACATGCTCAGGGGAAGATGATGAAGACACAGGGAGGAAATAGCCATCTACAGGCCAAGGTGGGAGGCCTCAGAAGAATCCAACCCTATTGACACCTTAATCTTGGACTTCTAGCCTCCAGCTCTGTGAGAAACTAAGTTTCCATTGTTGAATCCACCAGGTCTGTGGTACTTTGTTATGACAACTGGCGAAACAAATGTGTGTGATTATGCCTACTTCTCAGATAAAGAAACTGCCCTTCAAAGAAGGTAGCCTGCCCGCGTTCTCAAGCAAGGATGTGGCAGTGCTAAGATCCAGTCCCATATCCAGCCTCTGTGGCTGTGCTTTTTCCATTCTGCCACGTGATTCTTTTCCCCATCCACCCTCACCCAAAAGGTTATTTCCCCCATAGACTCGTGATATTCTTATTAAAAGAGGGAATGCAAGAAAGAAGTGCCGATCAGGATGAAGAAAAGAATGTTTCAGGGCTCAACATCTGGAAGCCAATCAGGAGAAGAGGACAAAGAAAATCCTCTGTAATACGGCATGCTCAGGAATATTTTAAACACATAAAATCATCTGTCAACCCAGATGGAAGATGATCAACTATTTATTCTCCACTTAACAAAACTGTAATATTTTAGGAATTTTAAGTTTTTGGTTTTGACATTCCACTTTCAGATTCTGGTGATTTTGGAATTGTTGGTTTCATATGAAATTGCTGCTGCTGCTAAGTCACTTCAGTCGTGTTCGACTCTGTGCCACCCCATAGACGGCAGCCCACCAGGCTCCCTCGTCCCTGGGATTCTCCAGGCAAGAACACTGGAGTGGGTTGCCATTTCCTTCTCCAATGCATGAAAGTGAGAAGTGAAAGTGAAGTCGCCTAGTCCTGTCCGACTCTCAGCGACCTTATGGACTGCAGCCTACCAGGCTCCTCTATCCATGGGATTTTCCAGGCAAGAGTACTGGAGTGGGGTGCCATTGCCTTCTCCGTCACATGAAATTAGGAAGGCATGATTATAAGCTAACAGTCTGCTCTGGATATTTTGTGTCGAGCTGCCTTGATGGATTGACAACATTTAGAAGTAATTTATCCTATTGATTGAACAGATGAACTTATATAAATCCCACTAAATTATAAATTAATGTCATGTATATACACAGGCTAAGCCAGAGTGTAACAGAGCTGACCTAATGACAAGAGCTAATCTGATAAACTCACTGCCATGTGAACAAAAGATGGGGATTTAAGCATATAACACAGTATCTGCATTGAAAACTAAACCACTATTTTCTGTTTAAGGTGGCAAATTGAGGCCACCTTTTTATCTTCCTTTCACCTCCAATTCCAATGAAATGACCAATGAGAATAAACGTTTTTTTGTTAATTCTTTTTATATAAATAAAACGTGAAATAAAAGATAAATCAAGTAAAACAATGTCTTTATCAATACGAAATAGGGAAGGGTAACGTGAAAGGTCAGACATTTCGGAAAACGTTTGCTATATAAGGAAATGGAACGGGGTTGAAGAAGTCCTAACCTGTCAATTAACGTGAGTTCCACTCATCTGCTGCTGTGTGACTAGGCACCCTGAGATTCAGGACTTAAAACAACAGCATTTATTTTGCTCTTGGATTTGCATTTGGGCCAGCCTTGGCAGGATCAGCTCGTCCCTGCTTCAGGAAGTGTCAGCAGGAGACTCTCAAGGCTGAGGCGCGGAGTCCTCCGGAAGCTCAGTCACGGGTCACGAGGTGCATGCTGGGAAGATGGCGGCGGTGGGGACACGGATAGGGGCCCATGGGTCCTGGGAGGCCTCTACCTCCGTGTGCTCTCTCCACATCCTCTGCTTCTCCAGCACTGTGGCTTTAGGGCAGCAAACTTACCAGGTGCTCCAGGCGCCCAAGATGGAGAGACAGAGAGAAAGCCAGGCTCCAGTGCCGTGTATGTTCTAGCATCGGAAGCCGCACCATGACACTTCAAACTGCATTCTGTTAATAAAGGCCAGTTTGCTTCCAAGGGGAAAGGAGCTATTCGTCCTTTTGTGATAGAAAGGGCTGTAAAATTCTAGAAGAGGATGGCATATGACCATTTTGAAAATACAATCTCTCAAATACGTGACAGAAAAATACAGCTGGTGGAAGAGACTGTGATCACTAACAAAGCTATACCTTCAAGGTCATGGGGAAAGGGCAAGAAGAAGGGTGAGCTCAGGGGTGAAGAGATCTGGGAAAATTCCAACCCACACCCGAAGCAGCTCAGCTTGGGGATCACACCAGATGTCAACTGATGTGAACGGGAGGACCAGGTAAAACGGGGCATTGTAAGAGGGCATCCACCTCAGTTAGAAATAAGAGCCACTTAAGGGGTTGCCCAGGTGGCTGTAGTGATAAAGAAACCTCCTCCAAATGCAGGAGAGATATGAGATGCAGATTTGACCCCTGAGTGGGGAAGACCTCCGGAAGAGGTCATGGCAACCCACTCAGTACTCTTCCCTGGAGAATCCCATGGACAGAGGAGCCTGGCAGGCTGCAGCTCATAGGGTCGCACAGAGTCAGACATGACTGAAGTGATTTAGCACACCCTAAAGCCTCAGTGTGTCACAGCAGGTATGCTCAGGAAATGCTTCTCAGTTGCAATGCACCTGCCCGTGGCTTCCTCTGACCATGTTTTTTTCCTGAACTTCATAAACAGTCAGACTAGAGAACATGCAAACTTTCAGTGTTCCTATTTAGTCTGGGAATAGACTATTTGGAGATCCAACCAGTCCATCCTTAAGGAAATCAATCCTGAGTGTTCATTGAAAGGACTGATGTTGAAGCTGAAACTCCAATACTTTGGCCACCTGATGCAAAGAGCTGACTCATTTAAAAAGACCCTGATGTTGGGAAAGATTGAAGGCAGGAGGAGAAGGGGATGACAGAGGATGAGATGGTTGGATGGCATCACTGACTCAATGGACATGGGTTTGGGTAAACTCCAGGAGTTGGTGATGGACAGAGAGGCCTGGCGTGTTGTGGTTCATGGGATCACAAAGAGTCAGACACGACTGAGCAACTGAACTGAACTGAGACTGTTTGGACAAGTACCTTCTAAAACTCGGATAAATCTGTCTCAGCATCTAATATTAGATATGTACAGACTTCCTCGTGAGACTGAAAAGAAAGTAAGAAAGGGAGGGAAGAAGAAGGCTCACTGGACATAGCAAAAGATAAAGCTGTTCAAAACTAATGGCTGTTCTTAGATTCAGAGCAAAGATAACTCCCACCCCCAAGAAACAGAGAAGCACTTAGAAAAAATTCTGTGAAGACATAATCTGAGATTATTCAGAACTACTTTTAGATTTTCAAAAATTAGCAAATTCAGGACACAGTGGAGGCAATAGAGGTAATAAATGAGAATTAAGAGAAATGTGTCCACTATACTATTCACAGGCAAAGGACAAAGTAAATGGCACCCTGAGCCAACCTATATGAGACAGAGGACAAGTGTAGGAAGATAGTCTTTTCCAGGAGAGGACAGTAGTAATGTCCCTGCAGAAAGACTTGAAATTTCTAGTCAAAAGGACACAAACTATTTGGAAGAAAGATCCATACACAGGCATACCCTGGTGTTGTAAACACTCAAACCTTGAATTAAAGACCACTGACATCTACAAGTGCATATATGCAGGTATATAAAATAAACTACATTCAAAATGACAAATTAGACTATCAGGGTTTCCTGTAGTACTAAGTCACAAAGGTGAGAGAGTTATAGAATGTCTCTGAATCCTGACAAATAATTAGAACAAATACCGTAACTTGATAGTGTGGCTGGTTACAACATAATCAAAAGTAAACATCTTTCCCTGTTCTGAACAACATGGCAAAGTAAACTCAGTTCTAAAAAATGCTGGGAAATGAGAGGAAAATCGAAGACTGTGGAGCCTTATACAAAGAACATCACCACTGACTGAGCTTCATAGCAACCGTTGCCACAAGCCCCCCTCATCTAAACTGGCCAGCTCCCTGACCCAACCCTAACACTCACCCTACAGCACCCTAACCAATCACCTAATGCCATCCTTTCAGCAGGAATTTTCCTTGTCTTGAGACCATAAAAACTGGCTACTAACCCTCAGAAGGGTTCGGCTCTTGGTTGAGGCCTGCTGTTCTAACAGTCAACTCTGGTCTGTCAGGAGGTGGGCCTCAAGAACCTTTGCCATCTAGCATTTTCTCTCCTCAACTTAGGCAGGCTGCTCAGTTTCATCTGTGGTGGGGAGTGGGAGTCAGGAGTCATGCTTGTGTGCTTGCTGTTCACCGACAAGGAGCCAGAAGTTGGCCCTCCATGGTGCTCACAGTTCCCACCATCACACCGTGTGCACACAAGCACCACACACACATGCACCCCCATCACCACTACCCCTTCCCTACACACATGCCACACCATACACACCACCCTACACATGCTGTGCACACACATGTGCTTCTCATTTGAAGATTCTATTTGTCTCCATCACAAGCCCAATGATGCTCCCAACATTTTAAGCTAGCCCGGGGACCAATTAACATTCACTCACAGTTATTAACTGGAACGGAGAAAGGGTTTTAGGTGAATATAAGAGGAAAAGTGTGTTGCCAGGGAGTCACTGTTGCTTCAGCTTGTGTTATGTTGCTTAGGGAGAAAAAGGCCGCCCCTGCTGCCTACAAAAATGGTCCAGCACCTTCCTGATTCTCTCCTCCCCCACTCTGCACACACACATTTGGACTCACTCCCTCACATCCTGCTGTAAAATATTTCTGAAGGCTGAGCCATCCCTCCCTTTCAAGGTGTCTGTCAAGTCCGCTTGCTTAAGAGCAGCGGTTTCTCCAGGGTGTCTCTCTCTCACTGGCTTGGAGGAGCCTGAAGAAGATGGATGGGTTGAAAGGAGCAAGGCGTACAGTCTCACTATGGCCCTTGCCTGTGAACTCTCCCCAGGTCCACAAGAATCCTATCAGATGTTCCTCTGTCCCTATTGAAAGGGCCCCAAGGCAATGGTGCTGGCTGGACCCAGCACCTCCATGAGGATTTGGGTCCCCACTGGAAGGGTCTAAGAGGCCAGTGGGAGAGAACTTAGCCCCCAAGTTGGCTGAATCATCCAGGAAACTGACAGAGCTGCCAGGGCTGCCAGGGAACAGACTCCCTTCAACCTCTGTCCTACCACACCCAGTTCTTAGCCAGGACCAATCCCACCTCTGCGTCGCTCCCAGAATTATCTCAAGGATGGGACTTCCCTGGTGGGCCACTGGCTTACACATTGCCTTCTGATGCAGGGGGATGAGGGTTCGATTCCTGGTTGGGAAGTCAAGATCCCCCAAGCCTCCAGGCTGAAAAAGCAAAGCTTAAAACAGGAGCAATGTTGGAACAAATTCAATAAAGATTTTTTTTTTTCTTTTAAAAGAATTATCTCAAGGAGAGAGAAGGGGGGCAGGCAGGGAGGGATGGAGAGCAGATGTTCTAAGAATGAGCACAGTATTTAATCAAAGATTTTTTTTTTTTTGGCTTTATTTCTTGGGATTATCATCCAAGACCATAGCATTTAGGAATATGGAGAACCCCAAATTGCGCTCTGCCCTTCTTCCCTTTGGCCAGGCTCCAGTTGGATTTTCCTAAGCCTCTTGTTTGGAATGATGAGGACATTTTCCCTAAGGGATGCTGTCATATGTCAGGGTCAGGCTCTGAGGACACACAAAAGCCTGTGTAATCTGTGATGCTTTTTAGNCCCCAAATTGCGCTCTGCCCTTCTTCCCTTTGGCCAGGCTCCAGTTGGATTTTCCTAAGCCTCTTGTTTGGAATGATGAGGACATTTTCCCTAAGGGATGCTGTCATATGTCAGGGTCAGGCTCTGAGGACACACAAAAGCCTGTGTAATCTGTGATGCTTTTTAGCTTGGAGGCTGACTCTTAGAACAAAAGCTGCTGGCCACATGGGCCAGGACAGAGTGAAAGCAGGATCACCATGGCCTGGGTTCTAACCCCAGCTCTCCTCCTGTTAGCAGTGAGACCCTGGTCCCAATACCTGATCTCACCCTGCCTTGACTTTATCCCTAAAATGAGGGATAATAATAGCGTCTATCGCCTAAGGTCATTGTGCAGATTGAACAAGATAACACAAACAAAATGGTTAGCACAGTTCTACATCACTGTAAATACTTAACGTTTTTTATTTTAATATTCAGCAAGTACTGGCTGAGCACGGCCAGGCCTTGTGCTGGGCGCTGGGACACAGCGTGAGTGAAGGTGAAACGCCCAGGCCCTGTTGCTCTGCTGCTGTTCAGGCCTTGGGTGCCAGGAGGTCCAGTGGGCACAGGTCCAGCCTCCTGGATGTGAACGTTTAAGGGCTTCCTGCCGGGCCAGCTCCTGGATGCCACCGCGTCCCAGACTGATTCCCCATCACTCTGTCTTCTGCTCAGGGCTTTGGGGTACATCTGCTCATCTCCCTGTGGCTTCATCCAGGCCCACCTCTCCCTTCCCAGGTGGTTGCCAAATTAAACAGAGCTTCCTATTTCTCCCTGTGCCCTTGTCTCTGGCAAGCAGGTTTCAAGGGGTATTTTTCTGTTTGGTAACAATGGAAGGGCACACTCCCAGGCTCATGAAAGCCTTCTCCTTATTGCCCTCACCTGCGCCAAACTGCCATGGGTCTGCAGTGAGGCCCAGGCAAAGAGATTTTTCAGAACATCCCTGGTGATGCCGGTGACCAGACAGATTCTAGTTGGGTCAGCAGGACACCAGCTCCCTGGGCTGCAGGTTTCTGCAGCCCAAGAGCACCACCGCGGGTGTGGACAGAGAGTGAAGGTCAGCAGTCGGGTGGGGCAGGCAGAGCCCAGCCGCCATGGTTCTCTCCCATCCATTTGTTCCTTTGATCATGGCCACCAGGAAAAGGGGGCAGCAAGAAAGCTGGCAAGACCCCTTTACGCAGGAGGTGAGGGTGGGTGGGGAGGATGAATGCGGAGGAAACGCCACAGCTGAGGGGGGATGTGGTGGTGGAGAATGTCTTGGTTCCAGGGCTGCCCCAGCCATTCTCAAGATCCCAAGTGACCTCTGGCCTCTCAGAAGTGCCTGTAAATCACCTCCCAGGAGCCAGACACTGCCTGTGTATGGGAAACTGCCATAAAATGTTTTTCAGTCTAAAGTTCTGCCCCCAGCCTGTTCTTTTAAGTCTCAGGACCCTAACCCTCCTGGCAGAGCCCGAGGGAGACCAGTTACTGCCGAGGGTGAGTTCTGTGCCCTGGCCTCTCCACTTACAGCTGGCCCTCTGTGCGCTGGGCTGTTGCTATTGCTCTGGGGACGTCCTGGGGGCCTGCCTGTCCCTCCAGGTGTGCCTCAAAGGCAGCAGGAGTCTGGAAAAGACAGAGCTCCGGGCCTCGAAGCTGATCCAAGCTACGTTATTATGAAAAGTTATTAACTGATATTCAGTTACAGGATCATGGGCTGAACAAAGCATGAGCCCCAGTGCAGCCGAAAACCATATGGTCTTGAAGGCTGCACACACCTGCGAGGGAACAGGCAGGCCTGCTCTGAAACCATCATCAATTCTAGGAGAGTCATAAAACTCTGCCTTGCTTCACGGCACTTTCTAATTAGTTGCGCCCTGAGTTTTCTCCACTTCCTTATAAAGGCCTGCGCCCCCTCTCCCACCCCGTCCGTCTCCCACGGCCTAGGACATCTGGGGAGGAGGTTCCCACCCAGACTCTCAGGCCACGGAAGACCTTGCAAACAGAAGATAGCGTTTACCTCTAGATCCAAAGCAAAAATAGAAAGGAAACTCAGGAAGTTATCACAAAGAAATAATCCCAAAGGGAGAAAGCATAGTGCTTTCTTATAGCAGCAAGAAGCTGGAAGCCATTCCTATTGATTAAGTGTAGGAAAATGCTTACATCAATTATGTACATTATATTCACCCAGTGGGATGAGCAAGCGAAGAGTAGAAAGATAAACGCAAATGCTATGTGATGACATGGAAAACGTCTTACCATAGAATGTTCAGTTTTAAAAAAAAAATGGATGCAAAAGATCTCTCTGCTATAATTATGCCGGTAAAGTTACATATTCGTGTGGCTCTGAGGAGAAGGGGGTGATGAAAAACTGAAGACATCCTGGCTGTTGGTGGTGGTGGGACTGGGGGTGGTTTTTCTTGCCTTTAACTTAGAATTCCTTTAAATGCCTTTGTGATGTTTGCATAATGCACCCTCAAAAGTTAAAGGAAATGGAGAAGGAAAGTAATGAATATTGCTTTTAAAAGCAGGGAAGGGGGCAGAAGAGAAAAACAGACGCTGTGGTGTTTGAGCCAGACGTCTTCCAAAGGTCCCCAGGATGCAGCCACGTGAAGCGACGCTTGTGGAGAGGAGTTCATTTTCACCACTCCACATCCCCCAAGAACGAAGAAGAAAAATGATTAGCATCTTGGAAGGGAGCAGAGCTTTCTACCAGCTTCCTGTTGGCTGGTAGGGACACTGAAATCATGGGCTAGCAGTTCCCAGGGTGAGGCTTTGCTGGGTTTACTCCACTGGACCTGGGTGATGGGACCTTGTCACAGAGATGAATGTCAACCAAACACAGAATGAACCCCCCAGTGTCTGGGTGTATGAACACACTCCAGCAACTGCNGTAGGGACACTGAAATCATGGGCTAGCAGTTCCCAGGGTGAGGCTTTGCTGGGTTTACTCCACTGGACCTGGGTGATGGGACCTTGTCACAGAGATGAATGTCAACCAAACACAGAATGAACCCCCCAGTGTCTGGGTGTATGAACACACTCCAGCAACTGCTCAGAGGATGCTGGGGAGATCTGTGAAGAATTCTGAGAAAGAGGTGCCCGACCCCTCCCAGGCTGGGCCCCCCAGCTCCGGGCTGGCTCCCTGGAGCTTTACCAGAAGGCTTGGCCACCAGCCACCTGGCTCCTGGAACAGTCAAGCTGGCTGTGCCCAGGCTCTCGCCCACACTGTGCTTTGCAAGAGGAGTTACCTTATAGCAACTCAGAACTTGACTCTTGGTCAGTTGAAATATACATTTCTACTGCCTTCGGATTCAGATGCTTTCAGAGGCAGGGGCCAGTCACTGCTCCTAACCTTGAATACTGAATAAATATGTTTTGTATTTAATATTCAACAGACTCATCACAGTGGGAAAACTCATCTTGAGCTAGGTTTCCATTCTTTATCACTCGGGGGTTGAGCGTAGGACTCGGAGGAAGTGTTTGTGCATTCAAGGAGGAGGACAGAGTGTGTGGGAAGGGTCAGGGGAAAGCGGCCCCCCTGTGTGTTTCAGAGGATGATATGAGCTTACAAAATATCTTCTTTTCCAGTCCCAGAAGGGAGGCGGCTGCCCCGAGTAGTATTTCCAGTTAAGGGAAACACGTGAATGTTCAAGAAACAGCCTGGAACAATCAGGGTCATGATTCCTGGCTGCAGCAAATGGAAGGGAGAGAGTAGAAGGAGCCATGCAAGAATGATTAGGCGATCAGTGAGCCCAGCTCAGGACCTGATAACAGAGATGCTTTAGGGCCATGCTGCACGGAACACGGCTTCTGTATTTGAGAAGCACTCAGACTTCGCCTTTCTTAGGATCCAGACCAAAGCTTGTATGTTACATCTGTGACCCTCACACAGCTCTTTGCAGACGAATGCGTCTGCTGTCTTTTCCCTGCCCTGCACTTCATAACCGCCCTTTGCATGCCTTCTTTTGAGGGATTGGCCTCTTGGTGCTTCTGGGATGCTTCATAGACTGAGCGTGGTTTTACCAGTTGCTACATCCTGGTCCCTCAAAGGTGATCTGAAGTCTGGAGGCAGTTAACACTCCCTGGAGAAATGAATCTGAGAGAGAAAAAAGCCTTTCTTAAGCCCTACGAAATTCTCTGCTTTCAAGCACCGTGGGTGTTTTAAAAACCTCTCCCTATATCTCTTGTTGTGGCATTTATCTTCGNAGTTGCTACATCCTGGTCCCTCAAAGGTGATCTGAAGTCTGGAGGCAGTTAACACTCCCTGGAGAAATGAATCTGAGAGAGAAAAAAGCCTTTCTTAAGCCCTACGAAATTCTCTGCTTTCAAGCACCGTGGGTGTTTTAAAAACCTCTCCCTATATCTCTTGTTGTGGCATTTATCTTCGTGTTTCAGCAAACAGATGGGAGACATGACGTACACGGGGATTTCCACTGGAAGCAGGTCCAAAGGAAGAAATCCTACATTCCCAGAATACATTCCTCTCTTGCCCTGCAGTCAAAGCTGCCCAAACTCTTACATCTTGTGGCTGAGCCTCATGAAGAAAAGGGGGGGAGGGGGGAGGAAAAAAGAAAAAAAAGTTAGGAACCTTAAATGTAAAACATAATAACTTGACCCTTTCTCAAGTGGAGATTGAATCCTCCACTTGGCAACATTAAGCCTTACAAGAGAAACAGACCACCTGGTCCCAGACCTTAGGACTCTTGTGGATGTGCTGGCATTCAGCAAACACTCCTCTCTTCAGCTGAAGTGTCTGCCCTGCTGCTTCCAACTCCACCCTGTTGCTTCACCGCCAATGCCCCATCTTCCACGAAGCTTTTCCTGCTCTTCCACTCCTGCAAGCATGAGAGATCTCACAGTGTCAAGAGTAAAAGCACAGAGTCTGGAGTCAGATGTCCTGTGTTCACGTCTCAAATGCCACTTGGCATCTGTGCAGCCATGGGCGGGTTGTTCAACCTCTCTGTGCCTCAGTTTCCTCACCCACAAAGCAGGGGTGCAAATGGCATCTACTTCATCAGTTCAGTTTGGTCACTCAGTCATGACCGACTCTTTGCGACCCCATGGACTGCAGCCCACCAGGCTTCCTTGTCTATCACCAACTCCTGGAGCTTACTCAAACTCATGTCCATTGAGTTGGTGATGCCATCCAACAATCTCATCCTCTGTCGTCCCCTTCTCCTCCCACCTTCAATCTTTCCCAACATCAGGGTCTTTTCAAATGAGTCAGTTCTTCATATCAGGTGGCCAAAATATTGGAGTTTCAACTTTGGCATCAGTCTTTCCAATGAATATTCAGGACTGATTTCCTTTAGGATGGACTGGTTGAATCTCCTTGCAGTCCAAGGGACTCTGAAGAGTCTTCTCCAACACCACAGTTCAAAGGCACCAATTCTTCGGCTCTCAGCTTTCTTTATAGTCCAACTCTCACATCCATACATGACTACTGGAAAAACCAAAGCTTTGACTAGATGGATGTTTGTTGGCAAAGTAATGTCTCTGCTTTTTAATATGCTATCTAGCTAGGTTGGTCATAACTTTTCTTCCAAGGAGCAAGCATCTTTTAATTTCATGGCTGAAGTCACCATCTGGAGTGATTTTGGAGCCCCCCAAAATAAAGTCTGTCACTGTTTCCATTTTTTTTCAATCTATTTGCCATGAAGTGATGAGACCAGGTGCCATGACCTTAGTTTTCTGAATGTCAAGTTTTAAGCCAACTTTTCCACTCTCCTTTCACTTTCATCAAGAGGCTCTTAGTTCTTCTTCACTTTCTGCCATAAGTGTGGTGTCATCTGCATATCTGAGGTTATTGGTATTTCTCCTGACAATCTTGATTCCAGCTTGTGCTTCATCCAGACCAGCGTTTCTCATGATGTACTCTGCATATAAGTTAAATAAGCAGGGTGACAATACACAGCCTTGACATACTCCTTTCCCGATTTACAACCAGTCTGTTGTTCTTTCACTTTTCACTTTCATACATTGGGAAGGAAATGGCAACCCACTCCAATGTTCTTGCCTGGAGAATCCCAGGGATGGGGGAGCCTGGTGGGCTGCCGTTTCTGGGGTTGCACAGAGTCAGACACGACTTAAGTGCCTTAGCAGTAGCAGTTGTTCCATGTCCAATTCTAACTGTTGCTTCTTGACCTGCATACATATTTCTCAGGAGGCAGATAAGGTGATCTGGTAGTCCCATCTCTTTAAGAATTTTCCAGTTTGTTGTGATCCACACAGTCAAAGGCTTTGAAATAGTCAATAAAGCAGAAGTAAATGTTTTTCTGGAACTCTCTCACTTTTTCGACAACCTACTTCATAGCTTTAATTAAATGTATCAATGCATGTGAAGTTCTTACAAGAATGCCTCGCATACAGTGATCACTTAATAGGTATTGAATTCTTTACCCTCCTCACCATACTTGAATTCTCACAGAATTATCCTCATGCTCTCCAGTGGCACACTCATTTTTGTGGGATCTTTTTTCCTTCTCTTTTTGCCTCAGATTCTTCTTATTTGAGTTATATCATCTGATTGATAAGGAAATATTTGGGGAAATCGATAAGGAAAGATCTGTTCTTTTTTTTTTTTTTTTCTTTTCTTAAAATCACCTAGTAGCAAAGCAGAATTGGCCATTAAACGCATGAACAATGAAAGACAGATATATGAGTGTGAATCCCTGCAGTATTGTGCCAAGTTGTGTAGCCTTCCTGCTTGCTGGGCCTGGTGCAGAGATGGGAAAGTGAAGGAAACATCATAGAAGGTTGAGTACTGAGCAGAGTATATAAGAAGAGAAGGACATGAAATAGAGAGGAGAAAGGGTCCCAGGGTAGCCCAGGATGGCGGGTGACCTGTGGGAAGGAGGGAGTCCTTCCACAGGTGTTTATAGTATGTGTGTGTTTATAGTATGCATTCTTTGCAATACTCATAAAACACGTATGTGCGGAGCTTGATGTGTGCTAAACCCTGTGCTGGAAACAGAGTGTGCAGTTGGGGCAACGGTGGGGAAAAGTTGGACAAAAGTCTCAGCTCTGAGAGCTCTGTGGCTTGGCGGCAGGGGCAGGAGGAGTCCCTTTGGCACCCATGGAGCGACATGGTCTGTGTTCCTCGGGTGCTGTCCCCGACCCTGCCCAGTTCCTTCCAAAGCAGCTCTCTTTTTATCAAGGGGAGTGGAGGGAAGCCCCAGGGCCCTGCACTGCCCACAAGCCCCTTCTCGGTGACACCGGCTGCTCCCCTGAACCTGCCCGCTCCACCACCCATGCTCTCCAGCTGCCACTCCCTAACTGAGCCCCCTTCCCCATTCTGCCCTGCAGCCTCCCTGTGAACCTGCTCATCTGCGGTTCCATTCCCTCACCTCCTGCAACAAGATGAGCACTCCCTAGAGGGGCCTCTCACCTGCTCTCCCCCTGTGCCCTGTGGGGGATGGTCCCTGCCCTCTGATCCACTCATGAACCTGGGCTTGGGGGACAGCAGCCCAGGTGGGTTTGCACAGCTGCAGCGCTTCAGGAATGGCCTGGGCACCCAGAGTCTCAGAGCTGATGAGGACTCCACACATGGCCTGGCTGAGCCTGAAGGGGCATGGAGCAGTCCCCACAAAATATGCCACTCTGGAACATGCAGTAATTTGAGCTGGAGGAAATCGACAAGACACAGACACAAGTAAAATTCTCAGCCCATCCCCTCTCTACCAGGAAGGGCAGGACAGTTCTTAATCACCACAGACAATTTCAGAATCCTATCACCCCAGAGAAGACACTATACAACAAACCTTGTTAAAAGCAGCCTTTTCTTCCATTAGCTTCCCCTATACATTTACCTTCCCAGAGGCTGCTGCTCCCAGAGGCCTAAAGCCCTTTCTCTTTGTCATTTCTCTGTAAACTTACTGTTCTTTTGTTAAGATGCTACATAGGCCCAAGTTCTAACCAGCCCTTTACTCACCTCAAGGTCTCCCGTGAGTTCACTCAGATGCACACATTAATAAACTTCTGATTGTTTTTTTTTTTTTTTCCTGTTAGTCTGTCTTTCAACAGTCTAATTTGCAAAGTCCCAGACAATAAACCCAAGATAGGAAGAGGAAAAGAAAAAAAGAAGCGTCTTTCCTCCCCTAGAAGCTCCTCAATTTAGAAATGTGGGAAAGGAAGCGTGGGGATTACAGGACCTGCCGCACAAAACACAGCACGCTTGCCGCGGAGCTAAGGCCTGCAGCCAGGCTTTCTGCATGTCTTCATCCTGTGGGAAATGCCACTTCCAAATTCAGATGCTGTTGTTTTTGTCTTCTCTCTGATCTCACTTCCCTTATTGAAATTATGTTGGCTTTTCACAAGTAGAATGTCAAAAGCATTTAGAAACTCTCTTGACCACCACCCACAGGAAGAGATAAATTCTTATCATGACACAGTATACATTCATATATGGAACTGAACCAAAGTGTCCATGATACAGTTCTTACAAACTGAGACACATGATGGAATTTCCTACTGTTTGAAATGCTGGTTGTGTCTAGCCCTAAATTCAGTTCGGTGATTAAGTGAAAAGTCTTTTAGTCATAGCCGAGTCTTTGTGACCCCATGGACTATACAGTCCATGGAATTCTCCAGGCCAGAATACTGGAGTGAGTAGCCTTTCCCTTCTTCAGGGGATCTTCCCAACCCAGGGATCCAACCCAGGTCTCCCACATCTCAGGCAGATTCTTTACAAGCTGAACCACAAGGGAAGCCCAAATTCAGTTCAATACTGACAATTTGAAGAACATTGACTTAGGAAGGGTCTCTGTGTAAGAACCACGCAAAAGCAGAGACTGAAATGAGGACTTGTGTGAAGGTCATGACGTGAGAGATGAATCCAAGAAGCACCTTGTGTGGGTGGGGAGGTGAACAGGGAAGGGATGAGAGCTGTAGGCCTCTTCCTTTGGCAAATGGGGACTGATCCCCCTAGGATGCTCTGAGGAGCATTTAGAATGCCTCTCAGAACTATCCCAGCAGAGATGGGGAGCCAAGGTCACTTATCCATGATTGAAGATCTCCCCAGGAGTATTCACCCTGTGAAACTTCACATGGCTCTGGGGGCGCCAAGATGTATCCTTGGTGCCACAGAGAGCCCTCGGGCAGGAGAAAGCCAAGAAAAGCAGAGGGTGTAGATGCTTCATGCAGGTTGCAGTGAGCTCAGAGGAGAGCAGAGGGAGGGGGCATGGAGCAGAGCAAGGGGCCCCAGCCTCCAGGTCTAATGCCTGATGATGGAAGGTGGAGCTGATGTGATAACCACCGAAATAAAGTGCACAGTAAATGTAATGCCCTTGAATCATCCTAAAGCCAATCCCCGTACCCCACCCGTGGAAAAATTGTCTTCCGCAGAACTGGCCCCTGCTTCCAAAAAGGTTGGGGACTGCTGGGCAGAGTATCACAGCACCTGCTACAGAACGCGCCATGGTGTCTGGGGCCGCTGTGCCTTCTCCATGAATCATCCCCACTAGATTTCAAAAAAAAAAAAAAAGCCACGTTAGTAGGAAAGAAAAGGTTGACAGAAGGATGCTGTGAGATTCAGACCCAGAGAAAGTACAAAACAGGCCCTTCTCATTTTTCACTTAATTGTGATATCACTGACATAAAGAAAAGGCGAGGAGAAAATTAACTGCAGTCTGTAACCAAACTGTACAGTGCACTGTGGCTTGAAATGTTGTGATCCAAACGTCTGTGACAATAAACCCAGACAAGCGTGGCATAAAGATTTCGCCTACAGACTTTTCTCTCTCTTTTGGATTTTCTAGCCACGCTCCAACAGTGGAGGTCCCACAGCTAGCCCATCTCCATGATGCCGGAGCCTGCAGAGTGACTCACAGAGCCAAACAGAAGGCACTAATCTAAAAGGAGTTTGAGGGCTTTGAGGTTGAAAGACTCCGTGTAATGACTAATTGTCATCATAATACAAGTATGTCTGGAGAAACAAGTCAAAGGGAAAAGTGGGTTTTCACCAAGGACCGAGTCTTTGCCTTCGGTGATCAAACACACATTTCAGATTTCCCGATTGGCACGTTCACACCGCGGCATATGCAGTCCATCTGGAACACATAGTCAGTGCAGGCAGATGGGTTAGGAGCTGCTGGGGAAAGAGAACTGGATACTTGGCACGCTCCTGTCCATAGCTGTGTGACCTTGGACAGGTTGCTTAAGTTCTCTGAATTTGTTTCCTCTGAATTGTGAAAGCACTTTGAAGACTAAGAAAGGGTGATATCATAGTCCTGAAAAGGGATCAGAGCAGAGAATTACATCTAACTGCATACCTTGGGGTGGCCCATGTGGTCACTGCCCTGACCCTTTTATCCCATTTTTCAGATGCAAGCGCTACACAAATAAAAACAAACGTCAGGCTATCTGAAGGGAATTCTCTTTATCTTGCTTTAACCTTCATATCAGGTCCTAACAAATCAATGCACTCCCTTTTTATTCTTCCTTCTTGCGCCATTGCCATCATCTATTACCATAGCACACTTATTGGGCACCTACAGCATACAAAGCCTTGTGCTAACTAATCAGTGGGGATACCAGCCTCGTGGTTGTGGTATGCAACAAGATTTCATTGAAAGGTAAAAATCGTACATGTAAACAGAGACACTGCAAATGGGGCGTCACAGGCACAGATCAGGTGAGTGGCCTGAATAGTTGGTGGGACTGGAGGTCAGAAATGCCCTCCTCGTATATAAAGCCAATACCCTATGTCTGAACTCCATTTCCTGTCACATTCTTAGGCACCACACCCTATCAACCAGTTATATAAAACTGGGTATCTTCCCATTATATAAAATCAGTTCCTCTCCCCGGATGCTTCCTGTTAGATCTCAGGAGGCTCGAGTGTTTTCCGTTTAAAGCAAAATCTTTTCTGGGCTCCTTCTTGCCCCTCCGATGAGTACCATTTTCAGGCTAACATCTCCAAAGAATGACCCACACTCACTCCCCACCCCTTCGTGTTTCACTCCCCCACTTACCTTCTTCCACCCTGCCTGCTGCCAGGAAACAGCTCAGTGGGGTTACTGGTACCTCCACTCTGCGGGAATCAGGGAGCACTTCACCCTCCTCGTGCTTCTGACTTGTGCTGACTTTGATGTTCTGGCTCACTGCCCCCTTTCATTCTTAAATAAGCTTTTTTTTTTTTTCCCTTAATAAAGTATGAAAAACATGACTACAATGTTTACAAGTGAAAACTCCCTTGTAATGACCATCTAAAGAGAATACCGCCAGTGTCCTAGAAGCCTCCCCCTGCCTCAGTGCCCACTGCCTGGTTACTTACTGAGAGGCCAGCACCAACAGTGGATACTGTTGGGGGGGAGGTGTGGGGGTCGCCCAGAGCCCCTCCAGATGGAAAACAGTCATTCCCCCAGATACTGGCTTTAGGTGGGCAAATTTCAGTTCACTCTGGACAGCAGACAGAACCCTGAGCATGGAGGCCCAGGAAGGCCCAGGGAAGTACCAGAGACACAGTTCATGTAGATGCAGGTGTGTGCTCGTGGAGAAAACAACTTGATTCCACAGGACCAGATGAGAATGCTGGAAGTTCCCAAATATAAATATAAAAACACACATTATGGTCAAGACCTCAAGCTCTGGTTGACTCTCTTCTCTGTCTCTTTTAGTGGCTATGAGACCTTGGATGGGTTACACAACATCTCCATATCTTTGTTTTCCCATCTGTAAAATGGGTATAACCATAGTACTTACTACATGGAGCACTTTAAAGATTAAAAAAAGTAAATGTGAGGCCCAAACAGAATCTACCAGAAAATGAGTATTCAATTAAGTGTTTGCCTGTATTACTAGGACCACATTTATTGAAAACTGTGGAACAAGGAAGCACCAGGAAAGGAAGATTCAAAGGTACAAAGAAATTCATCCAGGGCGCTAGGCCTTGCAGGATTTCTCTGTCCCTGCTCTACTGCACCGAATTTGGATGAAGAATGATTGTATGAGAACTTGTTCAACTCCTTTAAGATCAATAGTAAAACCCCCAATTTTCCATCCAAGTGCAGTTGACCTAAATCCGCTGAAAGACAATGTCTTTAGGAACAGCCCCTGGTGCTCTCCAAGTGGCTGACTGGGCTGTCTAGAAAAACGTCTGCTTCCATAAATCTCCTTAGCGAAGCTTCCAGAAAACCCCCAAGCTGCTCCTTTCCAGTTCTGACTTAGGGGCTGCTCATCATTTCAGAGGCAGCATGGGCTCTGCCTCCAGCTCTCACATTCAGCCTTGTATCACATCAATCAGGATCTTACACTACCAAGCTGCTCATCCACTAATCCACAGTGACTGAGGGTTGTTTCTTTTTAAGCTTCTTAATTTGCTGCTTAGAACATTACTCTGGGTGGAGGCAATTAGTATTGCATACTTTTGAGGAGAAAACTGCAGCCCAGCCCGCTCTGACTCCATGGATCAGGGATTTCCTGAGCTCCCTGTTTGATCCTTCTCTTTCCTTTTTTTTTTTTCTCTTAACCCCTGTTCAAATAATCTGGTCCCTTCAAAGTTCTGAGATGCTATCCTGGTGCATATTTAAACTTCATCAAGCAACTCTTGGGCTTTCCTGGTAGCTCAGATGATAAAGAATCTGCCTACAATGCAGGAGACCCAGGTTCAATCCCTGTGTGGGGAAGTTCCCCTGAAAAAGGAAATGGCTCCCCACTCCAGTATTCTTGCCTGGAGAATCCCCATGGACAGAGGCGCCTGGTGGGCTACAGTCCATGGGGTCACAAAGAGTTGGACATGACTAAGTGACTTTTACTTCACTTCAAGCAACTTTTGGCAAAGAGGAAACCTTGGATATACGGAATATAGGTGACAATTTCCCCGAATAGTTTCAGCTTCGGGAAGGTTTTCCCTACCTTTATTAATTGGTAAATTCTGAGTGGGTTGTCCGTGTGTGTATGTTGGAGTGGGTAAGGGTGGGGGTGTCTGGGCAGGGAGTGGAGATTGACTTCAAAAACTTTCCTTTAAAATTCTCTTAGTAATCACAGCCTCTCTAAGGTCTGCTAGGTTATTTCTGGAAAAGTCACAGGGGCAATCTCTACTAGGCAATGAAGGAAAAATCACTGATGGGGAAGCCATGGGGATTACAGTCAGTCTTAGTTGGAGGCCACCAGGAAGGGACCATGGGGTCAGTAGCTTTTCCTTCTACGCCGGGGTGGAGTGGACAGTACTAGCCAGAGGCTGCCTCTGCCTTTACTATGTGACCACGACTGCCGTAGACACTCCATGAAAACATGGTTGCCTGTCCGCCTGCTCACTGACAGACGGCTTGGCCAAAGGCCTGTGTTCCGGACACCTAGCGGTAAGGACAGAATAGCAGCTAGTGGGCCCGGGGCACTTCTCTGCTCTTTTCTGCCCCAGATCCCAGGGTTCCCGGATCTCAGAGTTCACAGGAGACAACTCTCCACCCCAGATACTCTGGGGACACAGCAGTGGCCCCTTTGCCATCACACAACACAGGATATGGGTCTTATGGTACAAAAACCACCTTGACCTTTCCTGAGATGGAAGGCCTGGGACCTACGGGGCTAGTAGAGGAAATGTGCTGGGTCCAGAAGGCCCCATGGCAGCGTGAGTTGTGACACTCCTGGGCGGAGCTCAGCAGGCCTGTCCTCCCAGTGCCCCTGACCTGTGATGTCAGTGAGGCACATTCCCCCGCCTCACTACCCACGGCCTTCCCTTGTTCCTGCGGCTTGTTTCTGAGACTAATTTATTTTGTATCTGGCTCTTGGGGCTGTGAAAGATCATACCTCTTGCAGCCCTAGCATCTACTGGAATAGAAAGATGATCTGGGCTAAAGGTAGCAGCCTGAGGTTCAGTCCCTGGAGGTTTACTCTCTTACGAGCACAGTGTTTATTAAAGGAGAGAGAATGAATGTATTGTCTATTTCCAGATATGTGGGAATGTTATTGAACTGGAATCAATACAAAGTAGAGCCTTTAGTGAATAGAACAAACTTCTCTCGCCTGATGGGTTATTATGTTTCTGGAAATTGGTGGGGCCATTATGTTAACAGGGCTGGGTCTGGATTCTATAATGCTTGGAGTGGTTTACTCAGTGGATTCTTTCAGTGCTACAATTAAGTCTTCCCCATAGACCCACCCCCCTCATCAACTTTCTCACTCATAAATCCAATGCTCTTTTGTCTGAAATACAGCAGATTTGCTTTTGTTTTCATACGAGTTTGAAGTGGGAGGTTGCAAGCGTGAGGTCTGGACTCTAAGAGTAAGTATAAGTTATAATTATATTTCCTCCTATTATGCCTTTGATTATGCTTTGGTTTGATGGATTGCATACCCCCTCAATGCACACAGCAGAACCCTTTTGACACATACTTTCATTAACCTTCCCAGGCACAACCCTGAAATACCTTTTGAGAAGTCTCCCAGTGTTCCATGACAGCCTCTCCTGCTAAATAATCTTAACTGGAAACCATAAAATTACTAGTAAGAAATACTATCTGCAAACCTTGTGGTGTTTCTCCTCTAACGCAGTCTATGGAGGGCCACCAGTATTACGATTCAGATGGAGTTTATTATTTGCTTTTTTCAAATACTAGAATGGACTGATGATGGCCTCCCTCAACTGAATGAACACTGCATCAGCAGTTTATGGGAGCTCGTGTCATGATGACCTCAAGATCTTGGTATTTGAGCCCAGCCTACAGTTAGTCGTCACATGACCACAGATAAAATCACTTCCTGTCTTGGTTTTCACTACTGTAAGATGATAAGCACAGAATTCCATTTGTGCTCCAAAATGGCCAATCAATATTCAGAACTGAAAGGCTGGGATATCCATTATTAAAAGTGAAAAAAAGGGAAAATGTTAGTCCCTAAGTTGTGTTCGACTCTTTGCGACTCCATGGACTGTCGCTTGCCAAGCTCCTCTGTCCATGGATTTCTCCAGGCAAGAACGCTGGAGTGGGTTGCCATTTCCTTCTCTAGGGGATCTTCCCAACCCAGGGATTGAATCTGAGTCTCCTGCATTGCAGGCAGGTTCTTTACCATCCGAGCCACCAAGGAAGTCCCATCTATTATTAACATTCAATAATATTAATAATGACTATTGTTATTTCTAGCCTGTGTGTGTCTTGAGTGGAAAGGCATGGAAAATTTTGTTTTAGGGGCTGAATGTGGGAAAGAAAGTTGAGAGGTTGTACACTTGTTTTTGTTTTTCAAAGCTCCCACTCCTGGCAGAGCACGAAAGACAGCTCGCTAGGAGGAGGAGAGCCTGTTTTATATTTCCACGCCTCCTCTTAGGCTGGTGCTAACTAAGCTCCCAGGGGAGTGGGTTAGAACAGCGACTGAAGGACTTTGTGAGACTCTGGGCAGCAACCATGCTGTTTTTAGGCCGTTAGTCCTCGAGTGGAAAGGAAAATTAATGTCTTCATTGCAACATGGAACCTGACCCCCTCTGACACCTCGAAAGGCCCCAGCAGCGCAAATGGTACTATTGCTAAGTAGCACATACTACACCCAGGACCCTGAGAAGGTTCTTGGTTTTTAAAGTTTGTATGTGTGTTATCATCCCTGGAACCTCTGAAAACCTTAATGGGACAACCAAGAGTCTCACTTCCTTTGATTTTTCTTTGAGATTATTTTACATGTGGGCTGTCTCTATTTGTCTAAATGTTTAACCTCAGGAAGGGCGCCTTCGTTTAGACTTTCTTGAGAATTAGATTCTCTGGAGCCACAGATCTTGACCCCTGCCATCTTTGGTTGCAGAGGACAATGGTCAGATCAGCAGTCATTGCCCTTCAGTTTAAGAGGAGGTCAGACAGGACAATGAGCTAAAAGTCAAGGTAACCAAAGAACTGAAGGCTGTAATGGGTCCTCTTCACAGCCCAGTGAACTTGATTCTGGTTTACTGGGATGTGAGGAATCTGGGGCTATTTCAGGAATGTCAGCAATTTTGCCCTAAAGAAACTTTGATCTTGTTGCCCGTCTTCGTGCCTGGCCATTAACTAGAAACATAGGGACCCAGCTCTATGGCTGCCTCTTATCAGAGAGCCATACTGACTGCTTAAATAAATCTCCTCCCATTGTTCTCTTTTCCTAGAAGAAAGAACACAGTCCTTCCAACTTCCCTGAGAGGAGCTTCAACTGCTCATTTTAAGACTATTTACTTCAGACGATACCCTGTTTAAGGGCGTCCCAGGTGACTCAATGGTAATGAATCCACCCCAGTGCAAGAGACACAGGTTCAATCCCTAAGTTGAGAAGATCTCCTTGGGGAGGAAATGGCAACCCTCTCCAAAATTTTTGCCTGGAGAATGCCATGGACAGAGGAGCCTGGTAGGTTTCAGTCCACTGGGTCACAAAGTTGGACATGACTGACCACACACATGCCCATTGGGAGGCATGTCTTTGAAACCAGTAAACAAAAGCCAGGAAGATGAGGGTCTCCGGCCTCAGCTTCCTAAAGTAATAATTCCATCCTCTTGTCCCCCATCCATGCTTGCTCCTGCTGCTGCTAAGTTGCTTCAGTCGTATCCGACTCTGTGCAACCCCATAGACAGCAGCCCACCAGGCTCTGCTGTCCCTGGGATTCTCCAGACAAGAACATTGGAGTGGGTTGCCATTTCCTTCTCCAATGCATGAAAAGTGAAAAGTGAAAGTGAAGTTGCTCAGTCATGTCCGACTCTTTGCGACCCCATGGACTGCAGCCTACCAGGCTCCTCCATCCATGGGATTTCCCCAGCAAGAGTACTGGAGTGGGGTGCCATCCCAACAAATGCAGGGCAGAGATTTCTGGGACTTTAGAAAATTCCCTCAAGGTCAGGAGGAGAAAATTATGTATCATTTGTATTGTATTTTGTCACGAAAAAAGTAATTGTGTTTCCACCCGGTCTTTCCCNTCCCCAGCAAGAGTACTGGAGTGGAGTGCCATCCCAACAAATGCAGGGCAGAGATTTCTGGGACTTTAGAAAATTCCCTCAAGGTCAGGAGGAGAAAATTATGTATCATTTGTATTGTATTTTGTCACGAAAAAAGTAATTGTGTTTCCACCCGGTCTTTCCCTTAAGTTTTTAGCTGTTAAAAGTGACAATTAGGGTTTGCCTGGTGGCTCAGAGGTAAAAAAAAAAATCCACCTGCAAATGCAGGAGACGTGGGTTCAATCCTGATCTGGGAAGGCCCATAGGCCGCAGAGCAACTAAGTCAGTGTGCCTCAACTACTGAGCCTGTGCTCTGGAGCCCAGGAGCTGCAACTGTTGAGCCCAAGTGCTGACACTACCGAAGCCCATGCACCCTAGGGACAGAGCTCTGCAACAAGGGAAGCCACCGCAACGANATCCACCTGCAAATGCAGGAGACGTGGGTTCAATCCTGATCTGGGAAGGCCCATAGGCCACAGAGCAACTAAGCCGGTGTGCCTCAACTACTGAGCCTGTGCTCTGGAGCCCAGGAGCTGCAACTGTTGAGCCCGAGTGCTGACACTACCGAAGCCCATGCACCCTAGGGACAGAGCTCTGCAACAAGGGAAGCCACCGCAACGAGCAGCTTCAGACCACAGCTAGACAGTAGCCCCCCACTCACCGCAACTAGAGAGAGGCCCACACAGCAACAAAGAGGGAGCAGCGCCAAAACTCAAATAAAAGAAGTGTTTTTAGAGGTAGAGGGTGGGATGATTTGGGAGAATGGCATTGAAACATGTATACTATCATGTAAGAAATGAATCGATGGTCTATGGTCGATACAGGATACAGGATGCTTGGGGCTGGTGTATGGGGATGATCCAGAGAGGTGATATGGGGTGGGAGGTGGGAGGGGGTTCAGGATTGGGAACTCATATATACCCGTGTCGGATTCATGTCAATGTATGGCAAAACCAATACAGTATTGTAAAGCAAAATAAAGTAAAAATAAAAATTAAAAAATAAATAAATAAATAAAAGTGGCAAATAATATGAATTCCCCTCAACCAGGATGTTTTATGCCTCACTTTTGTGGAAACAACTAGTTTGTGAATGGTTAGGTCTACTGACTTTCTAGAGAAGCAGTAGGGGCTCTTTGGATGAAGAAACCCTCCAAAAGTCTCATGTTCCGGTATAACCAAGGATCAAAGCAAGAATCCCATTATCTCCTTTTTAATTCTGTTTCTCACACCATAGCCTGAACAGAGCCATCTTTCATCCAAAACTCTCTCCCCATTTGTCTGAGGTTTAGGGTCTCTCATCTACAGGGTTTAGAGATTTGCTTGGATTTTACTGTGTTTTCAAAAATTAAGAGGCCAAATTCCCACAGAGCAATTACTAAGACTTGTTTAAGAGTCTCTCACGTTAGGAAAAGGAATGGCCGCCACACTTGTTCAAACAAAACCTGTGCCAGTTTTCTTTATTTTATAATCTTATAAAAATGTTTTACTAACACCATGGGATCCTGAACATGTTTATGAACATTTTCTAAATGCTTTGAAGTCCAGAACTAGAAGCCCCAGTGACTGTCAGTTGCTGAGTTTGGGGAGGTGGGCACTGGAGGGCACAATAGCACACCCTGGCTTTTCTCTTCTCTCCCCACTCACCAGGACCATGTCTCTAGAAGCTTCTCCATGACCTGGGCCTGCTTGGTCAATGTGAGCTGCTTGTCTGGCCATCAGTCCAATGGTTTCCAGAACTCTCCTACTCACTGACTGGCTTCCCTCAGTAACAGAAGAGGGTGGGCCAGCAGCACAAAGTTTTCAAGACTGGGATGTTCTATTAAGTCCAAGTTTCTAGTTCAGAGAGATTTTTTTCCCTATCCTGTCCAACCACTCAATTGAAATTTGTTGAGGGCCTTGTAACTATTCAAAAATTTAATGCTCAGTCAAGCATCTTTATGAAAATGTTTAAAATTTACCTGGACAAAATTTACCTGTCTTCCATGGTGCAAAAACCCTAGCAGAGTTCTGCAGCATTTCAGGCTCATTTTGTGGAAGCTTCCTTATCTCTGTTCTTAGTTTAAACTGTGGAGACACTCGATGCTGCGTGATTCTAGCTGTGAATTCATTCACACATTTATGAAGCTCAGCATGGCATTCAGCCCTGCAGCAAGCACCCAACAAGTGATAATGTGTGCTTACAAAACAGATACATGTGGCAGTAATTATTCAATTTACAAAGCATTCACCTTTAAAATCCCTTTGTATGGCATTTAAAGACTAAAGTCATTCATATAATTTCAAATTACACCTATAGTCTTATGAACATTCTTACAGCCAACTCATTGGAAAAGACTCTGATGCTGGGAAAGACTGAGGGCAGGAGGAAAAGGGGGTGACAGAGGATGAGATGGTTGGATGGCATCACTGACTCAATGGACATGAATTTGAGCAAGCTCTGGGAGACAGTAAAGGATGGGGAAGACTGACGTGCTACAGTCCATGGGGTCGCAAAGAGTAGGACAAGGCTTAGCGACTGACCAACAACAATGGTGCATGTAGAGTCTCCTTACCCTCCCTCCAACACACACACACACACACACACACACACACACACACACACACACACATCCCTACACACATATACTTAAACTTCCCTCCTGAGCAGTAGAGTCATAAGAAAAAAATAAGAAGGACCTCATTGCTCCCCTAGGGTGATTCTGCTTTCCATTTTAAATCAAAATACACTGCATGAGTTCTTTTCAATCACCTTGTCCAATCTCGTTGCATAGATGAGAAACGGGCCCAAAGAAGTGATTTGGCCAAAGTCACAGAGCTCGTTAGCAGCAGAGCTGAGACTACATTCCAAGCTCTGAGCTTCACATCACAGCCTCTGCTCTTCCCACTAACTTCTGTTCCCACATCTGGGAGGATACGTTCTTCTTTATTCAGAGAACTGCAGAGAAGACAACTCTACAACCTGTCTGAGAAAATCATTTTCCAAATTCAAAAATGCACATTCTCCCAGAAACCTCCCTCTGACTTACTCTAATCAGAATGGGCCATATTAGAGGAAAAAAGTTCATGTCTAGATGGAGATGAGTCAAGATGAGTCACTGTTTAATGCAACCTACTGCTGCTTCTCCTTAAAATGGTTACTGATCTAATTCTTGAGGACAACCTAATGCTCTTGTTCAGTCGCTAAGTGGTCTCCAACTCTTTTCTATCCCATGGACTGCAACTTGCCAGGCTTCTCTGTCTATCACCGTCTCCCGGAGCTTGCTCAAATTCATATCCATCGAGTTGGTAATGCCATACAACTCTCATTCTTTGTCACCCCTTTCTCCACTTGCCCTCAATCTTTCCCAGCATCAGGGTTTTTTCCAATGAGTAGGCTTAAACCCTCTTAAGTTGTGTTACCCCCCCGACCACCCCCAACATGTCTGAATATTCTAAATTCTTTCAACTTTGTCTCCAGATCCTACGTTTCATTCTGTAATTATCTTTATAGATTCCTCAGAACCCACCCTACATTCTTAGCATCCCTCTTGAATGGTGCCTCAGACTGAAATGTAGGCTTATACTCAGGCCCTGCTTAGGGCTGACCTTTTAAGAAAGGTAACACAGACTTTCTAACAATTTCAGCTCTTTCCTTTTACAAAATTTTCCTACTGACCTTTGATGAGAAGAAAATTCCCACACAATTACATCATTTCTTTGAGGCATGTGTACTGAAGCAGCCCCTTTCCAGGAACTTTGAGCAGATGCGTACAATTTTCATCATTCCAACTCCTGTTGCAACAAACTTGATTTTTCAGCTACTTCCTAGGCTGCTCAGTCCACTTAGTAGATTGCTCAGAGGCCTGATTCCTCTTTTCTTTGAGGTGGAAATATTTGTTGCAATCTTGCTCTGAAGCCCAATAAATCAAAACATTGAGCCTCTTGTAATAAAAATAGTTGCTTTGAAGTATAACCTTACATGTCTAATTTCCTACCAGCAATAATGAGACTTTCTCCAGCCATTTGGAGGGCACTGGGTTTTCTTTCTTTCTTTCTTTTTTATTTCTGTCCTTTTGTTTTTCTAACATGTGGGCTGTCTAATGACAGGATTTGGTATTCCAGATGTTTGGGTGAGAGAAAGCAGTAAGTGACGGGTACACATCTCAGAGCTCCATACCACCCAAGTGGCCGTTACATCCCTGGCCAGAGTGAGCCTGTCCAGACAGACTCCACCAAGGCTCCCTCCCACCCCTTGTATTTAATGTTGCTAACCCTTACTCGTCAACACAAAATAACAGAAATTCTTTCATGCAGCTCTTATTCTGCAGACACCCAAAGAAGGGGGAAAGAATCTACAACCACACAGAAGTTAAAACCCATGTGGTTTTAATAATAAGAAAAGAAAGAGATGGCTTAATTCAGTAATAAGACAAGACTCCCTGGTGGTTAATAAGGTAATTTGCCACGTGATTAAAAGTAGATGAAAGTGGAATTTCTGTGGTAACATTCTCACTCCGATGGATGCTTTGGGGAAACTGAGATTGTTAGTCACTTAAATACCACGATTCTTTTGAAACAAGAGGAGAGTGACTACCAAGGAGAGTGGCCTTTGAAATTCTCTCATCATTATCTCAACCTTTTCAAAATGACCGAGGAAGCAGAGGCTGGCACAGGAAAATACAGTCCAGCAAGCGGGTGGCCAGGTTTCAGAGCACATAGCACCCAGAAGGGCCACAGAGGCCCAAAGACTCTCGAGGAAACGGACCAGGCCCTGCCTGGTCACTCTATGGAGTGGAACACGCTGGAGTTTGACAAGCTGACACCTCCAGGGTGCCAGCTCTGTTAAAAGATGCTTCCGATTATTTACTCTCCATCTACATTCCTGCCTCTGTTTCTCTTCCATCGCCTTGAATTGTCCTGTCTGCATTGCTTCTTTCGTTTGAATAGTAAACTTTTAAAAATCATTTATTTATTTGGCAGCACCAGGTCTTAGTCACAGCACGCTGAAGCTTTAGTGATGGCATGGGAAATCTTAATTGCAGCCCGTGGGATCTAGTTCTCTGACCAAGGCTCAACCCTGGGCCCCTGCATTGGGAATGCAGAGTATAAGCTGCTCGACCACCAGGGAAGTCCCTCCTTTGCTTCTTGACGTTCAGGTGGCAGAGCCGGTACAGAATGGCAGCAATCCCTGCCTCTGGCTAAACAGTGAGAGCGACCCAGCTGCAGGCAAAATGGTGACACTTGCTCCAAAGCACTGTGCCAGAGGCTGAGAGGCTGAACTGTGCCATCTGGATTGCAGGCTCCTAGATCTGAAATCCAGAGCCTGCCTGCTGCCAGCAGGGTGACCCTGAGGGAGCTTGCTGCTTCTCATCTGTTACAGGAGGCACACAATTCAAAAGGCTCTGTAAACTCCAAGGATGTAGACAATTTCTAGTTTGTTTCATGCTGCTGCAAATGGCATGATTTCATTCTTTTTATGGCTGAGTAATATTTCACTGTGAGTGTATACACACATACACACCACATCTTCTTGGTCTGTCTGTGGACATCTAAGTTGTTTCCGTATCTTGGCTGTTGTGAATAGTGCTGCCACAAATGCTGGGATGCGTGTATGTTTTCAAATTAGTTTCCTCCAGATGTATGCCCAGGAGTGGGATTGCAAGATCACACAGTAACTCTAGTTTTCCAAGGAAATTCTACACTGTTCTCCATAGAGACTGCACCAATTTACATTCTCACAATAGTGTAGGAGGTCAGTGAATATTTACTGAGTTGAGGCTACCACAGTGAATAGAATGCTAAGTTCCTGCCCTCATACAGCTTAATTTCTAGCAGAATGACCAGCAGTAACCAGGAAAGCAACTAGAGTCATTGGAAAGTATATACGCTATGGCGAAAATTAACAGTCTGATGTAATGGGGAGTCAGTCAATGACGTGGGAGCTGCTTGAGATGCGAGTTAAAGAAGGCCCCTTGGACGTGGGGCATTGCAGTCGTAACACAAGGATAAGCAAGAATCAGATGCACGAAGAGCAGCAAGAGGCCTGTTCCAAGGAGTGGGGTGAAGCTTCAGGTGGGAAACAGTTTGGCTGGGGAAGCGACAGAAAAGCAGCCAATGTNTGGGAGCTGCTTGAGATGGGAGTTAAAGAAGGCCCCTTGGACGTGGGGCATTGCAGTCGTAACACAAGGATAAGCAAGAATCAGATGCACGAAGAGCAGCAAGAGGCCTGTTCCAAGGAGTGGGGTGAAGCTTCAGGTGGGAAACAGTTTGGCTGGGGAAGCGACAGAAAAGCAGCCAATGTCCCTGAGACCACAAGAATCACTGAGATGAGGTTAGAGAAACTGGCAGGCGCCAGGTCACGCAGGATCTTGAAGGCTCTGGTAACAAGTGGAGATTTTATTCCAAATGCAACGGGAGCTATCAGAGGTGCTGGGTGAGGATGTCATGTGAGCTGCTCTACACCATTAGAATTTCACTCGGACTGATGGATGGAGAACACATTTGAAGCGTGCAAGACAGAAGGAGGAGACCAAGAAGAGAATATTGAACAAATTCACGTGGGCCCTGAGGTTGCCTAGACAAGGGAAATGGCAATAGGCAAAGAAAAGAGCTGGAAGTTCTGAAGAGAATTTGGAGGTAGCGCTGAGAGGACCTACACAGGTCTGATGCCCGTGGTGTGTACATTATCAGGACAAACCAAACCATGTAAGCAGAGGTGAAGGCCAGAAGGAAGAGAAGGAAATTCCAAAGAAAGAGACATTCTATTTTGTGCCCTGTTCTTCCCTAGGAAAACTGATTTGTGACCTCTCAATTAGCCCCCTCAATGCGGTGTCTTGTGATGCACAGAGACTAGATAAACTGTGTCCTGACCACATATGGCTAGGTAAATGAAAGTCAATATATTGATTCCCTTGAAAGGCACAGGAAACTAGCATGTGCTTCAGACCCAGATTCATCTTGTTGCAGGCTGACCCACAGACGCCTCAGTTCAATCAGTGGAGTACTCTTTCCAGCCAGAACTCAATTCAGACATCTTATAACCACTTGGAGTTTTTCTACACATCCTAGAGTCAAACTACACCAGAAAAAAAAAAGAATCATAACCCTCTGCTCATTCTCTATCTCAAACTTTTTATTTTGAAATAATTACAGATTTACAGGAAATTGCAATGATGTGACCGAGTTCCCATGTACCCTTCACCTAATTCCCCGAATGGTTGCATCTTGCGTAACTATAATACAATATTAAAACCAGGAAATTGACATCAGTACAATGTATGTGTATAACTCTATTACATTATATCATATCCTTAGATTTCTGTAACCACCATCACAATCAAAGTACAGATCACGACCAGGATCTACTGGTGCCAACATTTTACAAATTTGACTGAAGTGTAGAAATCTTATCTCCCTTTAAGTCTCTCTGTTATCCTCACCCCGGCCATTATTTATAATGTTCTCAGGTATTTCCTCTGCAAACATTGAAATCCACATCAGACAATGTTATGCTTTTTGCTTGGACTGACAAATATAATTCAGAAAACTTAAGGAAAAGAAAGTCTATTATATTTACTCGTATGTTTTACTCTTTCTATTGTTCTTTTTTCCCTCCAGATGTTCCAAGATTCCTTCTTTTATCATTTCCTCTCTGTTTCAAGAACTTCTGAGAGCCGTTCTTGTGGGGGGAGGTCTGCTGGCAATAAATTCTCTTAGTTTTCCTTTATCTAAGAATGTCTTAATTTCCCTTCCTGAAAGATGACTTCACAGGATGGAGAATGCACAGTTATTTTCTTTCAGCTCCTGAAAAATGTGCGACTTCATTCTGGAATCCATGATTTCTGAGAAGGATCCACTGTCTTTGAAATTGTTTTTCCCCTTTGGAAACGTGGCATTTCTCTCTCATTACTTTCAAGATTATTTGTTTTTATCTTTAGTTTTCTGATGCTTGATCATAAGTCATGGTGTAGATTTCTTTTGATACAGCCTATTTGAAATTCTCTCAGCTTCTTGAATCTGTGTGTTTCCCAATTTTCCCCAGATTTGGGAAGTTTTCAGCTATCATTTCCTTGAGTACTTTTTCAGACCCTTCCACCTTCTTCTCTCTGAGATTCTGATGACATGAATGTCAGATCCTTTGTTATGGGTCCCTGAAAAGTTCTGCTGATTTTTTCTTTTATAGCCTCTCTTTTCTCCATTGCTCAGATTGGTAATTTCTATTATTCTTTTCCTCAAGTTCATAGATCCCGTAATTTGCCCTCTCCATTCCACTGTTGGGCCCCATTAAGTTTTTTATTTTGTTACTGTATTTTTGGCTACTCAAATTTTCACTTGTTTCTTCTTTGTATCTTCTTTTTTCTGAGATTTTTAAATTTTTTTTCATTATTTCAAACATGTACACAATTGCTTGTCACAGCATTTTTATCATGGCTGCTTTAAAATCCTTGTCAGATATTCCAATAGATGTGTCATCTCAGGGAAGGTGTCTGTTGATTCCTTCTAGTCTTTTCTAGAAAACTTTTTACTCATCACTTCACTGTCAGACTGACTTGACCATCCCTCACAAGTTTCCTGTGAGCCCCAAGAGATTTTGACCTACGTTGTGTTTTGTTGCATAACACAGGCATTTTACAGACTTCAGGGTCTGACAAATTCAGACTACTACTCACCAGCTACGAGAACCCTTACACAAAAATTCAGTATGAAAAATAACATNACTGACTTGACCATCCCTCACAAGTTTCCTGTGAGCCCCAAGAGATTTTGACCTACGTTGTGTTTTGTTGCATAACACAGGCATTTTACAGACTTCAGGGTCTGACAAATTCAGACTACTACTCACCAGCTACGAGAACCCTTACACAAAAATTCAGTATGAAAAATAACATACACAAGAACATATAAAAACATATGTACATTTCTCAGTAAAAAATAGAATAGCCATGGTCAAGAAATATATATCTTAGAAGTGGAATAGCTAGATCTGCCAAGTAAAAATACAAAAATTGAATTTTAGATTAAAAAATAAGTGACTTTTAAATCATAAGTTTGTCCCATGCAATATTTGGAAATACTTTTACTAAGATATCTTTTATTGTGAAATGTAACCGAGTATCCTGTATTTTATCTTGCAATTCTACTTAAACGCCTACTCCCCATCACATTACCCTACCTCCCCCCGTATTAATTTCATTATTATCCCTTTGTTTTTTTCTATAATGTTACCAGATGTGTGTTGATTCCAAAATGTAGTTTACTTTTGCCTGTTTGGGACTGCCATGGTAGTCGTGGTGGTGGCAGTTTTCCTTTTTTCCTAAATCATGTCAAATCCAAGCTCTGCTCTCCACTCACCCGTGTCACGAGCAGTCTAGAATCTGTCATGCTATAGTGGTTTCTGACCCCTTGACCTGGTAATCCAGGAATCCAATCAAGGAGATCGGGGAGGGGGAGGTCTCAGCTTACCAGCCCACTGGGATGACCTCTGAAGATGCATCTGGCCACACTCACACAGCTTTGTCAAAGGCAGATGGCCCCGCCAGTGGCTGCACTACCTCTGTGCCTAGCTGGCCTTGGGGGACTCATTGCTTTTGAATTCCAGCACTCACATGAAGCCCTGAGCCATCTCCCTCCAAACTCCAGCACCTTCTAGAGTGCTGGGTACATATGGGCTCAGATTTTATCACCATTGGAATGTACTAACCACCCCCTCCTTCCTTATCCTGACTCCTGGAGCACTCCATTCTTCTCTGCCTTCAGCCTTTATTTCTCAACCCTTAAAAAGAAAAAAGCTTATCTTACTATGCTTTGGTTTCACAAGGAGGCTTAGAGGCTCCAGGGGAGAAGCGCTGGATGCTTTATGAAGCCAATAGCCCATCGAAGAGCTGGTTTATCTTTCCTCAAGGATGGAAGGCTCAGCCATCAGAAGAGCCATAGTGGCCTTCCTTCCCCCAGAAATGAAGGGCTTGCTTCTTCTAAGCAATGGAAATAAATAATGTTGTCATATTTGCATATCCTTCTACATTAGATTCTCAAAATTTATATATAGAGAGAGCACCCATATCAATCCTTAGAAAGTAATGAGTCACTAACATATAGCTAGGAATATTTTTTTGTGTGATCTTTTTTGTGCACCAGAATTTTCTCCCCGAGCTGTAGAAGGCTAGAGTTTAGCCTTCAAGCCCTGTGCATGGCAAAATACACTGTGTCCCCTTGACCATGAACCTACTACCTTTTTTTTTTTTTAACCAAGTGCAAACTAGTGAAAATACATCCTGGAAGGAGAGAATCAGTGGTTACAGGGCAGCATGCAAACTGATAGGCAAGGACGTGGGGAAGGAAGGAAGGGCTGGCTTGCCCTCCTCGCTTTGACAGGCAGGGAGTTATAGTCTGTCTGTGTGCCAGCAAGGGTCTCTGGTTTCTTTCCCACCAACCGGCAGACCCTCCCCCCCAGCTGCCTCTCTGAGTCTCTGCCCAGCTGAGCCCCGTGAACAGTCATGGAGACAGAGAGGGAAGAGAACCGCCTGGCCAGACCCTGGGGACAGCTGGCCCAGCCACTGTTTGTTGGCCACCACATTGACTACTGTCTGTCAAAACCAAAGACACAAACAAGGGCAGGGAAGCCAACCAATGGCCTGGCTTGTATTTGATAAAGGTCAAGGCTATTAGAAAATAAATCAGAGATCTAGGCTTATAGTCCTAGCTCAACAGAAGCCCTGACAGTCCATATCTGCAAAGTGAGATATCTTCCCAAAACTGGAAGATCTGATCCTGCCCTAGAGTCTTTCTCTCTCCACTTTTTCTTTTTTCTTTTTTTGGAAAATGTAAGAGTGGGACTTTGATGTCACGAGATTGCTTGCATTGTTGTCATCAGACATTAGATCTCCAGATGAGAGCTGCGTGCAAAGTCGCACCTCAGCCAGCACCCTTCAGGTTTCCACCTCACATCTGTACTGACAGCAGGAGAAGCCAGGGACTCTGATCAGCTTACCGACAGACTTGAATCACAGCACCTCAGTCTGCAAGTCAAAAAGTGCCTTGCCACACCCCAGTCTGTGGCTCCTTGTCACAGCCAACTCTAGGACTTATGCACCAAACTTTCAGGACCAAGGGGCTTCATACATGAAGTTCTCCAGCAAAACGTTTCAGTCAGTGTAAAAAGAAGGGTCTCTCATCTATTGGCCTTCTAGACCACCTGAATTATTCATTAGTCAGACCTACTACAGATCTCAGAAGTCTATCCTTTTGGGTTTTATTGTTGTCTGAAACTCAGATCATCATTCTTCATATAGACACTCAAAGAACTTGTCTCAAAGATGCCGCTGTCATCCTGGGAGATGAGGACTCAGTAGAAAACAGCACAGTCCAAGCCTGGTTGCATAGAGAGATGCTGCTCTTGCCTGACAGACTGCCTCTGTTAAGAAAATTTCAGGAATTCTCCCTGTCACAGTGGCCTCTTTTGTGGAGAGGAAAGTCCTGTTCAGAGACTTGAAGCTTTCCCTGGAAGGAGCCTGAGGCAGACACTCTCCACTGCCCACCTCCTGGACAGGCCGAGAGGAACAACTGGGCGAGCTCTGAGGAAGGACTCTTCCCAGCCCTATGAGGCCACCTCAGCTCTCCCACTGATGTAGCAAGTAGAGTTCACAGGTCCTCTGCCCTATATCTTTCCCCACCTCCCCTCACCCCCCCAGGATGGCTGATACCGTCACACTTCACGTAGGAGTGAAATTAGGGCATGACCCCGTGGCAGGCAGAGCTAGGACAGGCAGGGTCCCTCGGGAACACAGCTCTTCTGATGCTACAGCCCCTGCATCTTCTTATTTCCCTCCTGAGTACAGGTGAATATCTGGTTTACAGAGAAACTTCAGAAAACACAGGAGAATGTGAAGGAGGCGGGCATGATTTCCATCTCACTGCATTTTTCTATTTATATTTACCTACAATCCCTGCAGGAAACTTGCAGAGTACAAAAATGTACGAAAGTAAAATCCAAAATTACAGAGATCAACTGAGGTCCGTTTCTTTCTAAATCTATTTTCCTAAGAGTATTAGGAAAAAACATTATTGACTATGCGTGGATGCTTCAGTCATGTCCACCTCTGTGACTCTGTGGACTGCAGCCCAACAGGCTACTCTATCCATGGGATTCTCCAGGTGAGAATATTGGAGTGAGTTACCATGCCCTTCTCCAGGGATGGCATGCACTCTGCTCAACCCAGGATAAAATCCACACCTCTCGTGTCTCCTCTGTTGGCTGGCAGGTTCTTTCCCACTAGCACCACGTGGGAAGCCCAACTGTATCCTATGCCCTTGTTGATGTATTTGCTTCTAGTAAAGATCCTGCTGGCTGCTCACACTGTCAAGTCTTCCCAAGGCCTTTCCAGCCTCTGGCTACAAAAAGGTCCTGTTGATAGTACTAACCCAAAGGGGGTTTGTGGGTAACACAAGACTCTTTTCCCCTTTCTTCAAACCTGTATTAGTTTTGAAACCTCCAAATATAACATATGCTTGTTCTCCAAATAATCGCAGCACATCTTTCTCTCTCAATCCTTTCACTGGTTCCCTCCATCTGAAAAAAATCACTTGAGGATCACGCTCTAACTGCCACCTCTTGCATGAGAATTCAAAGCACGACTCAATTCCCTTCAGTACGTGTCCCTGCTCAGGGAAGTTCTCTAGGCAGAGGTGGGCAGATGCTGCTTGCCCCACTCTCTGAGATGCATTTGGATGTGCTGGCTCCCCCAGGGCGGCACTTTCCAAGCTTCAGTGTGCACACAGCTGTGCACATCCGGCACCTTGTTACGATGCAGAGCTCGATTCGTGAGGTCCTGGAGAGGCTGGGAGGTCTCAGTGCTCCCCAGTGATGCTGCTGCTGCTGGTCCTAGTTCAGCTCAGTCAGTACAGTCGTTCAGTCGTGTCCGACTCTGCAACCCCACGGACTGCAGCACGCCAGGCCTCCCTGTCCATCACCAACTCCCGGAGTTCACCCAAACCCATGTCCATTGAGTCGGTGATGCCCTCCAGCCATCTCATCCTCGGTCGTCCCCTTCTCCTCCTGCCCCCAATCCCTNGGATGCCATGATCTTCATTTTCTGAATGTTGAGCTTTAAGCCAACTTTTTCACTCTTCTCTTTCATTATCATCAAGAGACTCTTTAGTTCTTCTAAGGGTGGTGTCATCTGCATATCTGAGGTTATTAATATTTCTCCTGGCAATCTTGATTCCAGCTTATGCTTCATCCAGCCCAGCATTTCTCACGATGTACTCTACTTAGAAGTTAAATAAGCAGGGTAACAACATACAGCCTTGATGTTCCTTTTCCTATTTGGAACCAGTCTGTTGTTCCATGCCCAGTTCTAACTGTTGCTTCCTGACCTGCATACAGATTTCTCACGAGGTAGGTCAGGTGGTCTGGTATTCTCATCACTTTCAGAATTTTCCTGTTTGTTGTGATCCACACAGTCAATAGCCAATAAAGCAGAAATAGATGTTTCTCTGGAACTCTCTTGCTTTTTCAATGATCCAGCGGATGTTAGCAATTTGATCTCTGGTTATTCTGCCTTTTCTAAAACCAGTTTGGACTGGAAATTCATGGTTCGTGTATTGTTGAAGCTTGGCTTGGAGAATTTTGAGCATTACTTTACTAGCATGTGAGATGAGTGCAATTGTGTGACAGTTTGAACATTCTTTGGCATTGTCTTTCTTTGGGATTGAGATTGAAAACTGACCTTTTCCAGTCCTGTGGTCACTGCTGAGTTTTCCAAATTTGCTGGCATATTGAGTGCAGCACTTTCACAGCATCATCTTTCAGGATTTGAAATAGCTCCACTGGAATTCCATCACCTCCACTAGCTTTGTTTGTAGTGATGCTTCCTAAGGCCCACTTGACTTCGAATTCCAGGATGTCTGGCTCTAGGTAAGTGATCACACCATCTTGATTATCTGGGTCATGAAGATCTATTTTGTATAGTTCTTCTGTGTATTCTTGCCACCTTTTCTTAATATCTTCTGCTTCTGTTAGGTCCAGACCATTTCTGCCCTTTATTGAAGCCATCTTTGCATGAAATGTTTCCTTGGTACTGGTCATAGCTCCCAGCTTTTAGTATTGATATGAATAGCTGACACATTGGAAAAGACCCTGATGCTGGGAAAGATTGAGGACAGGAAAAGAGGGTAACAGAGGATGGGATGGTTAGATGGCATCACTGACTCGATGGACATGAGTTTGAGTAAACTCCGGGAGATGGTGAATGACAGGGAAGCCTGGTGTGCTGCAGTCCATGGGGTCGGGAAGAGCCAAACACAAGTTAGTGACTGAACAACAACAGAGTTCCCCTGTGCAAATAATATCCCTGCTGAGGCATCAGAACTCTGCCCATGGACCAGGGGTACCACTCTGTCTCCCATATCCAGCTTGCCTCCTTTCCTTTTCTCTTTCCCTCATTCAAATAAACTGAAACAGATAGATTCCTGCAGACTACCCACTCCTTCAACTCACCCGTAAGCCCAGACATTTCTATTCAACTCCTCTGCTCCCCCTTCCACATGCTTGCTCATTCTCCCACTATTCTATTGTCAGCTCTTCCTAACCCTCACATTCCCAGAAACATCACAGGCAGAGCAGTCTACTTATCTCCTTATCCAGCTCCCATTCCTCACTAGAGAGCCTTGTTCATCTTTTTTACCATAACTACCTCCGTAAGTTGTGACTCTAACCCAAGATAGCTTTCTGTCTTAAACAAAGTATTTGCCAGTTCTTGGATTATTCTCTCAGCTGGAGCAACACTATCACAATCAATATTTTTGCACATAAATCTTTGTCAGCATTTCTGAGTATTTCCTCACTAGGATAGATGTCTAGGGTTGCAACTACTACATCCAAAGACATGAAAACTTTGGGACTCTTGGTACATATCAGCTCCCCTTCTTCCTCCTCAAGGCCTCACTGCCTATCACGAGATCCTTGTGGCTTCATTTGAGAGGCTCTGAAAAGTAAAAAGACACTCCCTGCTCCTGGTAGTTCCGAAACAAGCTCTTTCATAATAACTGAAATCCACTGCACCTTGCTTTGGTTATATGCACACAAGATTTGGGGAGACTAGTGACTCAGTAGTAAAGAGTCCATCTGCAATGCAGGAGATGCGAGTTTGATCCCTGGGTTGGGAAGATCCCCTGGAGGAGGGCATGGCAACCCACTCCAGTATTCTTGCCTGAGAAATCCCATGGACAGAGGAGCCTGGTGGGCTATCTTCCAAGGAGTCAGACATGACTGAAGTGACTGAGCACATGCACACAGATTTGGGGAAACTAGCAAATATATTGGAGAAGGCGATGGCACCCCACTCCAGTACTCTTGCCTGGAAAATCCCATGGATGGAGGAGCCTGGTAGGCTACGGTCCATGAGGTCGCTAAGAGTCGGACGAGACTGAGCAACTTCACTTTCACTTTTCACTTTCATGCACTGGAGAAGGAAATGGCAACCCACTCCAGTGTTCTTGCCTGGAGAATCCCAGGGACGGGGGAGCCAGGTGGGCTGCTGTCTATGGGGTCTCACAGAGTCAGACACGACTGAAGCAACTTAGCAGCAGCAGCAGCAGCAAATATATATATATATATATAACTTAGCAAGAAAATGGACCACAACATTGGGAGGCATTAATGCTTTGACTCAGAGCTTCCCTCCAACAGAGGGAGGCTTCTCTGACCCCAGAGTGCCCTTAAGTTTGGATTTTATTGTCGTTGAAGAGTGTGTATATAAAGGTGAAAAAGCGCAAGTGTTAGTCACTCAGTCATGTCTGACTTTTTGCGACCCCATGGACTGTAGCTCACCAGGCTCCTCTGTCCATGGAATTCTCCAGGCGAGTGGGTTGCCATGGCCTTCTCCAGGGAACTTCCCTACACGGGGATCAAACCTGGGTCTCATGCATTTCAGGCAAGTTCTTTACCATCTGAGCCACCAAGGAGAAAAGATGAGAAATTGTGTGAAAGGCGGGACGTCTGAAACCTGGATCTTGTTCCCCAGCCTCCAACTCCCCCTACCCCACCTTGCATGAAGCAGGTGGCTGCTGCGGGCATCATGCCACGATGGGAGGGGAAGGGGAGATTGGACACAGAAGGAGGAGTCAGAAAGCCACTGCCCCTTGGCCCTCTTATCCACCCCCTCAATCCTGCCTTTCCCGTCAGGAGACATTGGGAGACTCTCCTGCTGTCTTTATCTATGAGCTCTAACTCTGCTCCCCACTCTCCACCCCGTCCCACCTCACCCCAGTTCTAAAGGCTCCTACACGTGAGGGGCTGGGCCAAGGAGGTGACACAGGCTTTGTGGAAACATCCCACCCCGAACCATGTCTTCTCACGCAGCTTCACACAAAGCCCACGTCTCCTCAAGAGGCAACCCTGTCTGGTCACGAGGAATGCTCGGGGTTCATCAAAAGCAAATTGTGCAAAGGGGAGCGCACGAAAGGATAATTAATAGACTTAAGGGAATCAAAGTGGCATGGGGAGCTGGGCATCTGCTCGTTAAAAGGGAGAAACAATGAGCCCTCTGACCGGGAGCCTGTCCCTCAGGGCCGGCCGTGGTGGATCCCAGTGTCTCTCATCTGGGGACCTCATTTCCAATTCAAATGGATGCCACCTGTTCTGCCATAGCCTGCAGTAGATGGTGTTTTATGGTTTAAAAAGCAGAAAGAAAATGATTCACATTATGCTTTTTCTGTAGCCAGGGTAGCATCTGTTCCCATCTCCAACAGGACAGCTAGCTGAAGGACAGAGGCCAGGATTCTTTTTCCAACAATGATTCTTGAAATTTCCAGGAAAGTTCTTGTTTGAGCCATGTCTTTCCTTTATGTCCTCAGCTTCTTGGCTGAAAGGACTGGCGTTTGCAGGCTCAGGAGCTACCCAGTTCCAGGCTGTGAGTCGGTATCATCACCTGATGGATCTATAGTTCACATGCATGCTGTCTGGGACCCTAGAATTTTTCAGGAGTGATTTCAGTTCCTACATGTGCAAAGATGGCTACTAACAAAATTTGTTCTGAAACAGTACTTATTTTTATACTTAATCTTTTTGGCTTCATTTTTTAAAGGAAAACTCATAAAGTATTGGTAACTTAGTTGGTGTCCCACTGGTTCAAAAATCAGTCTTTAATGTGATAGCTTGAATTCAACAAAGATGAGTTAAGGAGAGACTGTGTACAAAACACCTCTTAGCCTGTAGAGTGAGTGAGATGGAGTAGTGTTGGAGAAATAGAAGATTCTGAAACCACATGACCTTCAAGAATCACTGGGGGTAAAAATACCCATCAAACCCCTCTTCTAACCTTAAAAAGATGATAGGTATTCCAAAGGTGATGACCAAGGAGAGTGAGAGACACCCTTTCACTTCTGACCTCCTGGGTCACATGGCTCTGGTGTCTGCTTGATGGAAAGCCTTGCAGCTTCCTTTCTGAAGCACTCCAAGGAAACACATGGTAAGATTGTCTGTTAATTCAGTTGGCAAGAGAGTCTTCTCAACCTTATCTCAAGAAAGTGCTAATAGTATGGTATTCAAGGATATGTTCCTTGGGAAAATGGGAATAAACTCTATGCCACTTTTTAAAGACTTTTTTAAAAGACATGCTAGAACAACCCTCGGGTATCCAGAAGCCCTGTTGGAGTCAGGCAAGATAGGGAAGGAAATTAATGCCAACAATAACAACCCCCCAACAGGAACAAAAAGGCAATGATTACGAATGCCATGAAACAGTGCCTGCTATGTGCTGGGCAGGGAGACATGATTTCCATGTCATGGATGAGAAGACTGAGGTTTTTTTTTTTACCAAATAATTTTATTTATTTATGATTTGGCTGCACTGGGTCTTAGTTGTGGCACATGGGATCTAGTTCCCTGATCAGGGATCGAACCCTGGCCCCCCTCCTTGGGAGCTTGGAGTCTTAGCCACTGGACCACCAGGGAAGTCCCAAGACTGAGGTTTTAACTCAAAAAGCTTAAGTAATTCATTCAAGGTCACAAAACCAGTTAATGTGATAATTAAAAGCCTGAGTTTGAGGGGAAGTTTGGGGTTAGACGAAGCAAACTATTACACATAGGATGGATAAGCAACAAGGTCGTACTCTATAGCACTGGGAACTAATATTCAGGTTTCTGTGACCAACCATCGTCACCTGGGGGTGACTCAGTGATGAAAACCTGCCTGCCATTGCAGGAAGTACAGGTTCAAACTCCGGATCAGGAAGATCTCCTGGAGGAAGAAATGGCAACCCACTCCAATATTCTTGCCTGGAAAAATCCCATGGACAGAAGAGTCTAGCAGGCTACAGTCCAAAGGGTCACAAAGAGTTGAACACCACTGAGCAAACACATGCCTGCATGCACAACCAACCATAATGGTAAAGAATATATAGATCTAGATATATACATATGTATGTATAAAACTCGGAGAAGGCAATGGCACCCCACTCCAGTACTCCTGCCTGGGAAATCCCATGGACGGAGGAGCCTGGTAGGCTGCAGTCCATGGGGTCGCTAGGAGTCAGACACGACTGAGTGACTTCATTTTACTTTTCACTTTCGCTTTTCACTTTCATGCATTGGAGAAGGAAATGGCAACCCACTCCAGTGTTCTTGCCTGGAGAATCCCAGGGATGGGGGAGTCTGGTGGGCTGCCGTCTCTGGGGTCGCACAGAGTCGGACACGACTGAGGGGACTTAGCAGCAGCAGCAGCAGCATGTATAAAACTAAGTCACTTTGCTGCACAGAGGAAACTAATGCAATGTTGTAAATCAACTAACTGTATTGCAATTAAAATGCTTTTTTAAAAAGCATGAGCTTGGATTAAGAGACTGACTTGGGTTGAAAACGCAGTCCGTCACTTAATAGTTAAGTGATTTAGAGCAAAACACTGAACTCTCTCCTGGCACATCTCTATTTGACATCTTATTATAAAGGATCTGAAGTTTTAAGACTTGTCTCTCACTCTTCTCTTTCTGCCCCTCAACTAGCCAAGCTAATTAGAAAGCCAGGGCACTCTTTCCCTTGGTGTTTGCCAGAAGTTTAAACCCTCACTCTGATCCCAGCTCATAACCTCCGTAAAAATACCAAGCCCAGTCTCTTTTCTCTGCTCTCTCAAGCTGCTTTTGGACCTGCTTGGGGGCCACCATGCTCTTGCTGAAATTCTCATTATGTGAGCTCAACCTCTTCGTAAACTTTGGTATATGTAAGGCATCACCAGTCTCAACACCCAAATCGAATTCTGGATAGAATCCAATGTGTTTCTTCAAAGTGTTCAACTCTTTAGCGAGAGGAGATCAAGAGAACAGGAGATAAACAGGAGATCAAGAGAAGAGAAAGAAGTTGAGGTGATCTTCCCACTTCCTCCCTGATTTGATGACACAGTTCTGGCTGTTGCAGCATCCCCCTATCCTGACCCTACACCACTCCATGCCATTGGTTCCCGACAGGCAAGCAGTCGTCCACAGGCTAGTATCTGCTTCCTTCTCTTGTTCCTTCAGCACTAAGGCTGGTAGCAAATCTTTAAGCCTGCAGTCTTCAGTGCCTCAGCATCCTTTGTTGAGTCCCTTATCCCCGCCCCACCTCTGTTAGGAAAGACTGCACATTGGAACCATCTGCATTTAATTCTATTTGTTGCCAGGACCCAACTGATTCATTCTCTAAGCCTCAACATTCTCACTTATAAAATAAAGATAACTAGTAATACCTCATGATAAAACTTCAGAGGATTTTTTTGTAGTGATTAAATAAAATAATCCAGGCAAGCAATTAAGATACTGCCTATATGTGCAAAGTCAAGTAGACTCTTTTTGTTATTATTACTTACAACAGCAATAATAACAACAAACCGTGACAGTAGAATTAAAAATCCAGGTCTTTCTACTTATAAAGTTCATGGTTTTCCCACCAAGCTACAATTTTCCCTTCTTTTAGAGGAAGAAAAGGTCAGACATCTCTCTCCTAGCCCATCTTGGAAATATCATATTTAGACTGTCACATGAATTAAATCATTCCTTATTCCTTACTTAAACAAAGCTTCTCCAGCTCAACAGATTTGTCAGCTAAATGGGAGCTTGCCAAAAGAACAAAGTGTACTGTTTTCCTTTTAGTGTCTCAATGCCAGACATGATTCCATGTCTTTCACCCAGCAGGGACTTTCTGGAATATCAACTTCTAAGGCAGCCAATGAGGATTCAGAATAAATCATAGTAATTAGTATTCAAATGATAGGTGTTTGTCACAAGTCCATTATCAGAAATCAAATATCCATTAGGCAAGAGACATGACCTTTAGAGCTTCTAAACATTTGTGACCACTGCTTGAGAAGCTCTCCATCTGCCAATGCTCAGAGAGGCGATCTTGTATGGAGAATTATACAGTCAGTTCTCAAAAATAGCCAGGAAATGGGATTCTCAGTTAGAAAGACTCCCAGGTCATGAAGACACAAATAATTTATTCTGTGTGTGTATAAGATAAGGAAGAACTAAGGAAGTAGCTAGAGAAACTGTGGGAAATTAAGGAACCTGGGTGATTATAGAAATAACTTGAGTTGAAGAGGTCATCCGGCTCTAAGGGCCCTCCACCCACTTTCCCAGACGGTTTTCCTACAATTGTCTCCTGCCCTCTCCAGGGTTCAGCACACAGTGAATTAAAAAGGCAGTGCTTTTTGTGACNACACTGTGAACTATACTCATCTCTGCATTTTCACAGACAATACCCATTACTTCAAAAAGCCCTGAATCCTCTGCTACAGCATGTGGACGACTTAAAAGCAGTGTTATTAAATTACCTTCTAATTAATTGGCTCACCTGTTGCCAAGTTAGATTGCTAGAAGCTGAGTCTCTTTATTGGATGATTTGCTTATTACTCATGCCAAGTTGAACAAATCATAAACAGCTATAGACAATGTTGAGAAGGCCAGGGACCAGCATAGAGCCACTCCCCATCGAGTTTCTACATTGGTTCCTCCTCATGTCAGGGGCTAAAGATGGAATTCATTTACCTGTGAAGATGAGTTGGCAAACCTTTGTAAAATCTGTCTCCCAAGAATTTACCAGGCTTTTCACCTTGAGATCCTTCCATAAGTATTAGTTGATTGGGAATGTTTCTCACTGTGTACAAATATTTATTGATCCTAGACAGCCCAATAATTTCTTCAGTTGAACCCATCTGGGTCCATTCTCAGATTCTGCTTTGCCTTCCCATTTCAGGATGAGCTCAAGCTTTAGCCTGAGAAAAATGGACCATCTCTGAATTGACATAGCTTATGGGCCAGGAACTCAACATTCTGGCTGGTGACTTTTCTTCAGACACTTCTATTCTTGTTGGAAGCTGACTCTTCTCTGTTCCAAGCTGGCCAACCTCCTGGCTCGTCCATGACCTCGCCTATCCTTAATTGCTCCCTCTTGTGTCAAAGGAAGAGTTCCTGTTCCTTTCCAAAGCCATCTTCCAGCTGAAGACCCATCCTGCCACCCCCACTTCTCTTTAGATGACTTCCCCTTTCCTGTCTTCGGAAGTTGTGTCTCCCCTATATGCCTACCAGCATTTTTCAATCTTCCTGGCTCATTCTAAAAATAAGTTTCCCTGGATTCTGCTTCCCCTTCTACCAGAGCTCTCTCCCTCCTTCTCCTTCCGGTGATGACGAGGCTCGCCACCTCCTCTTCCCACTTTCCATCCTCTGCCCAACACGCACCATCTGTCATCTGCCTCCAACCCTTCAGAAAACCAGCTCCCCCAAAGGGTGCCAGCAGCCTCCCTTTCCCCCAGGCCACCAATGTATTTTTACTTCTCATCTTGCTGTCGTATTTGACCTTCTCAGCTGTGCCCTGGCAATGCTGCTGGCTCCCAGCCCCCCATTTCGGCTTGGTTCTTCTGTCTTCTGACCATCCTTTTCTCTGTCCCTCTGCTCTGCTCTTCCTCCTCACATTCCCCCCTCCTGTTTTGATTCTGCCTCTGCCCCTTCTCTTTTTTCTTCTCCTTGCTCTTCCTAGAGCTAGCACAGTTCAGTGTGTGCCAAGTCACTGCAGTCGTGTCTGGCTCTTTGCAACCTAATGGACTGTAGCCCTCCAGGCTCCTCTGTCTATGGGATTCTCCAGGCAAGAATACTGGAGTGGGTTGGTACAGTGCTGGGCAGAGGCACAAATCTTTCAATTCAGACAGACAAAGTTTTACATTCTCGTTCTGGTACTTGGGAGCTATCAGACCTTAGACTCAGACCTTAGAAAACTGCTTAACCTTTCCAGACTTCAGCTTTCTCTTCTATAAAACAAAAGCAATTGATAACAACAATAATAAAAATAATAATCATTCTTTCCAAGTTGTTTCACGCATACCAGTGCACATACCACAGAAACCTTCTCAATACATGGAAGCTCTTACGATTTTATGATTATCTTTATCATCACAACCTCTAAAGAGAGCTCATCTTTTTCTCTTCTCTCCTGATTTCAGCTCATGCCCTTGATTCCAGTCACTCACTTTCCCATGCCCAGCCCTGACCTCTCCCCTGAGCTCCAACTTATACTGCAAACCACCTACTAGACCTTCTCTGGGATGTCCACAGGCATCTCAAATTCTGTGTCCTGTTAAGAGCTATTTCTTTCCCACCCACCCCCAAATTCATATGTTGAAGCCCTATCTCAGAACTTGACTGTATTTGAAGAGAGGCATTTTAGAGGTGATTAAGTTAAATGAGGCAGTTAGGGTGAGCCCCCATCCAACCTGACCAGTGTCCTTATAAGGTGAGGAAATTGGGACACACAGAGAAATACCAGGAATGCTTGCACGGGGCCAAGACCGTGTGAGGAACCAGGGAGCAGGCAGGCAGCCCGTGGGGAAAGGTGTCAGGAGAAACCCAACCTGCCCAACACCCTGATCTTTGACTTCTAGCCTCTAGAACTATTAGCAAATACATCTCTGTTGTTTAAGCCACCCATTCGGTGGTATTTTACAGCCTAGGACACTAATACACGTCCCACCCTCTAATGCCTCATACACCTCCTCCTGTCTTATCCCCTTCCCCCTGACCAATAATATCCTCTTCCCTCTGCCTCGTCACCCACCCAGTCTGTCTCCAAGGCTGGTGCTTCCAATTTCTGAATAGCTTCAACCTATGCACCACCTTGCTTAGCTCAGACCCACGTGGTCTTTCATCTGCTCTAAGGCAATAGCCTCCCACTCAGTTGGCTTCTGCCATCAGAGCATTTCTCTATTTTCATCCATCAAGTACACCAGTTAGATGAATCACTCGAACATGCAGGCTTGTTTGCCTCTGTCTTCAACAAAAAGTCCTTCTTCAACTCCCCACTGTCTGGTGAAAGTTCCTCAGCCTGACACCTAAAACCACCAGTAATTTGGCTCCAGTTTGCCAATCTCTCTTGTGTCCTGCTTTTTTCTTCCTTAGACTTTTGCTCTATTCAAACAGGAAAACTTGCTGCTCCTGGAAAAGGGCCCCACACATCTGACCACTCCCTGAAATAAAATGCCTTCCCATTCCTCAGGCCGTTCTGTATTTTGCAGTCTCTAAATTTCAGTTCAAAGGCCACACTGCCAAGCCTGTCTTGCCTCCTTCACTGTAGGAGGAGTCTCGGCACTGGGCTCAGCCCCTACCCACCACGATGGTCTTTGTCACATGTGTGTTCTCTCGTCTCTCCTGCTCAACAGGGAACACGATGAGGGCCACGCCACTGGCTCTCATTCTCCTTTCGTCTGCCTGGTACCCAGCACAGCACCTGGCACGTACCTCTCCCACTGTGCTGATCAATGAGCAAATGAAGAACACTGGAAGTGAAGGCATGAAGACAAGCCGGCCTTGATCCCCTAAATTAACCATTCTCACAAAAGAGCTGCTTCTCCTGATTTCACTCTAGAAAGCCTGGGCTGTTCACTCAACTGGCCAAAGTCAATCACTAGTCTGGAATATATTTAAGCTCTAGAGAGGACAAAGGAGAAGGCAGTGGCAACCCACTCCAGTACTCTTGCCTGGAAAATCCCATGGACGGAGGGAGCCTAGTGGACTGTAGTCCATGGGGTCACTAAGAATCAGACAGGACTGAGCGACTTCACTTTTCACTTTCATGCATTGGAGAAGGAAATGGCAACCCACTCCAGTGTTCTTGCCTGGAGAATCCCAGGGATGGGGGAGCCTGGTGGGCTGCCGTCTCTGGGGTCGCACAGAGTTGGACACGACAGAAGCAACTTAGCAGCAGCAGAGAGGACAAAAATAGCAAAAAATAAAATAAAATTTAAAAATTTAAGAAAATAGCAGCAGAGAGGGGAAGAATGCAGGGAAGAGATAGGGAGTTTGGGACCAACATGTACACTCTGCTATATTTAAAATGATAACCAGTGAGAACCTCCTGAGCAGTGCAGGGAACTCTGCTCCGTGTTATGTGGCAGCCTGGATAGGAGGGGAGTCTGGGGGAGAATGGACACATGTAATGTATGGCTGAGTCCCTTTGCTGTCCACCTGAAACTAACACATCATTGTTAACTGGCTGTACCCCAATATAAAATAAAAAGGTAAAAAAAAAATAAAATAGTAGCAGGAGGCAGAAGTTCTGGTTGTGAGGTCATTAACCCCCAGCCATCATATCTTGACCTTAACACTTCTCTGGGAACAATATCCATCTTTATTAACAACTCCCAGTGAGCTATTCTCATACTCACCCAGACCGTTCAAAGTCTAAGAAGCACTTCCACCCGGTGCCATCAGCTCTGAGCTTTCTAGCTCCCAAATGATGTCCTCCCTTGGCTTTTTCCCCCTTCACTGTGACATCCAGTACAGAACACAAGTACCGTGGAGGTAGGTCAGTGACATGGAATCTGTTCTGACAGGTCACTTCTGGCAGCCACTGCTCGGGCTTGAAGTACGAACAGCACCCCTGATACTTTCCCAAAGGGATTCTCAGAAGGGGTGGATGCATCTGAGTTCTCTTTCTACTCAGGAGCAGAGCATGCATTTGCACAGATCAGATTGGACACAGTTCCTTAGGTTGTTTTATGCGCTTTTAAATTAAGAAAATGTATTCCATGTGCGGCGCCAGTGTCTGCCTCTCCCCCAGCAGTGCTGCCCCAGGTAATCACAAGGTAGCTGTCTTGTTGTGGCCTCTCAACTACTGTGTGTTACAGCTCGCTTCATGTAGTCTGGCAGGGGGGATTCTACCAAGCTGGTTATTAATCTGGCTGTGTATTTTGCCAAACAGATATAATCTCACCTCTCTTAAATTAAGAAAATGAGCTTGTCCCAGCAAGGCATTAAAATAAATTTCAGAAACACCTAAGACTTACAGAAAATGTAAGATCATATACTTACTAGTTAGAGATGGTCTTTGGCCCTCTGAGCCTCAGTTTCCTTCTCTGGAAAATGGAGTAAAACCTGTTTCTCTCATCCTAGGTATTTTTGTAGATCCAATCAGATAAATACATTATTTGAAAATTATAAAGCATCACATAAATATATTACTTATTTTACATGTTTTTTTTATAAATAACTTTAAGCTTTCTCATCTACATATGAAAGTTTCTTGTCATCAAAGAACTCAATATGTGTTTATGCCAAATAGTTTCCCACAACCGAATTCCTGCATTGCATTGTTGTTGTAAGTGATAATGTCATATATTTTACCATGTGCCTGCCACATAGTATGTATACAATAAATATTCATTAAATTAGTTAATTGATCAGTGCTTCAAATTTTGTCTAGCATGCCTTTAGCTACACAGTGGCCAGATACACTTCCCTTAGTTCAGTGGTCTTTCTACACCTTTCATAAAGAAAAATGGACAAACCACAGTGGACTGAAATGTTTTAGTTACATTGTGCTGGTCCACATACAGTTTCTCCTCTATTGCTTAAGAGCCTTCTTGGCTGTTTTCTTTTTTTGGAGTGAGGCTGCAATAGGAGGTGAGAAATACTTGGGGCTGGGGACTATCAGAAAGGAAGAGGAGGAGAAGCTAAGTGTGTGCACAAGTCTTTAAACAGAAGACCTGGGATGAATCCAGACTCTGATACATTCTACCCAGGTATCAGTTTCCTCACATTAAAAAAAAAAAGAGAGAGAGTAGTAAAGTTTGTTATGTGGTAAACCAGACATCCTGGAATGTGAAGTCAAGTGGGCCTTAGAAAGCATCACTATGAGCAAAGCTAGTGGAAGTGATGGAATTCCAGTTGAACTACTTCAAATCCTGAAAGATGATGCTGTGAAAGTGCTGCACTCAATATGCCAGCAAATTTGGAAAACTCAGCAGTGGCCACNGGGTCGCAAAGAGTCGGACATGACTGAGTGACTGAACTGAACTGAACTGAAACAAAACAATGCTAAGGATTCTAATATCTCCACATTATAAAAGCTGTAAGCCAGGACCCCTGAAGTTAGAAACATCTTTTCTTTGATCAGGCTTCCCTGGTGGCTCAGATGGTAAAGAATCTGCCTACAATGCAGGAGACACAGATTTGATTCCTGGGTCAGGAAGATTCCCTGGAGAAGAGAATCTTCCGGCAATCCACTCCAATATTCTTGTCTGGAGAATGACATGATCAGAAGTACCTGGCAGGCTACATATAGTTCGGGGGTCGAAAAGAGTTGGACATGACTGAGCGACTAACATCTTTGATCATCCAAGTATGAAATGACCCTAGTTCTTAAATGAGCAGCCACGTTCTTCTCAATCCATTTGCTCCATGGGTATTTTCTGGGGGTCTGCTGGGACCCAGGCACTGGNCTACATATAGTTCGGGGGTCGAAAAGAGTTGGACATGACTGAGCGACTAACATCTTTGATCATCCAAGTATGAAATGACCCTAGTTCTTAAATGAGCAGCCACGTTCTTCTCAATCCATTTGCTCCATGGGTATTTTCTGGGGGTCTGCTGGGACCCAGGCACTGGGCCGTGGACTACAGATCCTTGCCTTCTTGGAACATTCCAGTCTAACTCTATCCTGGATTTAGTAACAGTCCTGAGAGCCACCTCTAAAGAGCAGAACAATAATGTGCATGCAATGTAGCTGGAGACAGAATGTATTCTGGGAAAATAAAACTTTTAAAAGTAGATTCATGTCTCATCACACCATATGGCTGCATGAGAGATCAGAGGCATCTATCTGCACTATTGATGGAAAAATAGAGCGGATTACATAGACTTATAATTGTGAGGAATTACATCATTAAAGAATTTAGAAACAGAAATTATCTCTTATTTGGGTTAGAAGGACCATGGTAGAAAATTAGATGCATCTCCATATGGAAAACTTTCATTCTAATTTGCATTTTAATGGAAATGAAGATTCAAATGCCTTATTCCCTTTAGTAAGCCTTTTGTAGGTCTCTCTAGCTTGAGCATACCAGATTTCTGCTGGAATCTGACTCTCCAGAAAGTTCAAACCACTAAGAGTATTTAAGGTGCGAATATTACATAGTGTTATGTTAAGGCACACACACACACACATACACACACATATATATATATATATATTACATAGTGTTATGTTAAGCCATATATATATATATATATATATATAAAATCCTTAAACACTGATGCTGAGTACCTATCTCTTTTTAGTAAAGAAATGTTTTTCCTTGGTGTTAAAGGTAATCCATATTCTTTGAAAGAGAAATATAAACATTAATTGTCTGGAATCTCAGCATCCAAAAATAAACACTACACGATTTTATATTTTTCTTTTCTCTGTATGCATGTATGTTCGTCACTCAGTTGTGTCCAACTCTTTGTGACCCCACGGACTGTAGCCCACCAGGCTCCTCTATACATGGAACTCTCCAGGCAAGAATACTGGAGTGGATTGCCATTCCCTTCTTCAGGGAATCTTCCTGACACAAGAATCAAACCCGTGTCTCCTACATTTCAGGCAGATTCTTTACTGTCTCAGCCACCAGGTAAGTCCATATCTATATGCCTAAGTGATTATAATTTTTATTGTTGTTTTGGTTTCTGCAAAGACATATCATCAGAGATTCTATTTGTGATCTTTGTGTGTTCCCTTAATGCTTACAATGAATATCTTTCCCTGTTCATATATGTAGATAAACATTAAGACTCTTAGGGCCTGCAATATTACACTACATGAATGTGCCATAATTTATTTCACTTGCTTCCCATTGCTATATATTTAGATTGTTTCCCATTATTGTAAATAATTTTGTATAATCTTCCTTGTATCTTTGGGTACATTTTCAATAATTTTCTAAGTTAAAAAATGGTACACAGAACTTTGTCATATCCTTTTGAAAAAGACATTTTGGCATAACTAAAAAAAAAAAAAAAAAGAAAACTTTCAGCTCTTAAAAGTATCAAGTATGTCAAGGTAATTCAAGGAGAGTCTTCAGCCATGGCACTGGAAAAAATTGGGTATCCATGTGCAAATCAATGAACCTCAACCTTGACCTTATACTATAAAATCATTATCTCAAAATAAGTCCTAGATGTAAGGACTAGAACAACATAAAATTCTTCAAGAAAACATGATAGAAAATATGACTTTGGCATAAGCAAATTCTTAGAACACAAAAACTTCAAACCATTTTAAAAAATGATAAATTGAACTTCATCAAAATTTTAAATTTCTGCTGTTTGAAAGACTGTTAAAAAAAAATGAAAAGATGAGTCACAGACTGAAAAAAATAACTGCAGAACATGTGTCTGCTGCTGCTGCTGCTGCTGCTGCTAAGTCGCTTCAGTCGTGTGTGACTCTGTGCGACCCCAGAGACGGCCTCCACCAGGCTCCTCTGTTCCTGGGATTCTCCAGGCAGGAACACTGGAGTGGGTTGCCATTTCCTTCTCCAGCGCATGAAAGTGAAAAGTGAAAGCGAAGTCGCTCAGTCATGTCCGACTCTTAGTGACCTCATGGACTGCAGCCCACCAGGCTCCTCTGTCCCTGGGATTTTCCAGGCAAGAGTACTGGAGTGGGGTGCCATTGCCGTCTCCGATATGTCAACTAAAGGACATCAATAACATGAAAAGAACTCTTACTATATAATAAGACAAACACTGATAAAAATAACAGGCAAAAGCTTTAACAGAGACACTTCACCAAAAGAAGATGTGCAAATGGCCTAAGAGCACCTGAAATGATGCTCAACATCACACTCATCAAGGAAATGAAAACAACACAATAGACTACCCATATCCACTAGAACGGCTGAAATAAGAAAGAGTAACTACATAAAGTACTGGTGAGATGGGAGCTAGAACACCCCTTGCTGTTGGGAGTGTAAAATGATTCTGCCACTTTGGAAAATAGATGGACAGTTTCATCAACAGTTGAACATACACTTACTATACAAATGATATTCTCATGCCTAGGTATTTATTCTCATGAAAGGAACATACAGATCTATGCAAAAGCTTTTACATGAATGTTCTTGGCAGCATTATTCATAATAGCTAAAAAGTGGAAACCATTCAACTGGGGAATGGATAAACGATGGGACACCACTCAAGAATAAGAAGGAATGAACTACTGATCCATGCAACAACATGGCTGAATCTCAGAAGAATTATGCTAAAAGAAAGAAAATCAAACATGAAGTCTATGTGTCAGATGATGTCATTCATGAAGAATTCTAGAAAAGGTAGATGTGTCGAGATAGGAAATTGGACAATCACTGGAAAAGATGAGTGTACTTGGTGACTTCCTGTGAATAGATCTCTCTCTTTATGATTCTAGATACCTCAGGTTAAGAAAGAGGAAAGAAGGAAGAGCAGAGGTCAATTAACTTTGCCTCCTACCTCTCTCGAGACCAAAGCTGTGTGTTTCTGCTCATTTTCCACAGTGGGTTCTGATGTGAGTGACTGTGGGCTCAAAGATACCTGTCATAGCTTTGTGCCTGGGTTAATGGAGAAAGTCGGATGACTCTCTGAACTCAGCAGAGGGATTCTCAAGAAACACTTGTAACAAATGCATATACTGCCTTAAGGTCCAATAATAGGATCTATTGGCAATTAATTTTGTTGTAGTCATAAACAAGTGGTCTGAAAATTCCAAAGAGAAACATTGCTTCTTATTTCCTCAAACCCCAGTCCATCAATTTTATCACAAATAAGATGCGCTTTGCTAGGTAGACAAGTGCTGACTCTCAATGAGACACAGGAAAAGTCAGCCTGCACACTTCCTCATCCAAGAAAATGTGTGCTGGAGAGAACAGAAGTGATGTGGCCGATGAAATGAGGTTGGTCAGGTGCTGATCACGATTGAAGCCGGGTGGTAATTATTAACTCAAACATCTCTCCACATAGAGCATGCCTGAACTTTGAGCTGAAACTTCTCCAGCCAACAATACAGGGAGGAGCTGGATGTTGTACTTGGTCACTGGGCCTGAACCTCAGGCCCTGAACCTGAGGTTCACCTGAACCTCAACATCTAGGCCTAAATTTCTCTTCTGAGCCCACAGCTGTCTCTTCTCCAGTTTCCTCAAATATTCTAATCTCCTGGAACTAACATCTCAAATTGAGGTCTCCCTCCTCCTCTCTGAAAAATATCTCATTAGTGACCACCTCTTGTTTCTATTTCACTGTAAAGATTATAGGTCTACTGCCAAAAAGCTAAATTGAACCCTTTAACCTTTCGTAGTATTATTGGAAAAGGCCCCTTAATGGTTTCCTTAGCTCCAATATCTGTTGCTTCCATTATATCCTCACCCCTATGTCAAATCAGTTGTTCCCAAGACAGTTCACCCATGCCGCTCTGCCACCCAGAAACCTTCCATAATTCCCCATTGCTTGCTGGATTACATCTAAAATCTTCGGCCTGGCAGCCACCACTGACCTCAATATATTAGGTTGGCTAAACTGTTCATTCAGGTTTTTCTATAATGTCTTCAGTTCAGTTCAGTTCAGTCGCTCAGTCATGTCCGACTCTTTGCGACCCCATGAATCGCTGCATGCCAGGCCTCTCTGTCCATCACCAACTCCCGGAGTTCACTCAGACTCATACCCATCGAGTCAGTGATGCCATCCAGCCATCACATCCTCGGTCGTCCCCTTCTCCTTCTGCCCCCAATCCCTCCCAGCATCACAGTCTTTTCCAATGAGTCAACTCTTCCCATGAGGTGGCCAAAGTACTGGAGTTTCAGCTTTAGCATCATTTCTTCCAAAGATATCCCAGGATTGATCTCCTTCAGAATGGACTGGTTCGATCTCCCTGCAGTCCAAGGGACTCTCAAGAGTCTTCTCCAATACCACAGTTCAAAAGCATCAATTCTTTGGTGCTCAGCCTTCTTCACAGTCCAACTCTCACATCCATACATGACTACTGGAAAAACCATAGCCTTGACTAGAAGGACCTTAGTCAGCAAAGTAATGTCTCTGCTTTTGAATATACTATCTAGGTTGGTCATAAATTTTCTTCCAAGGAATAAGCGTCTTTTAATTTCATGGCTGCAGTCACCATCTGCAGTGATTTTGGAGCCCCCTAAAGTAAAGTCTGACAATGTTTCCACTGTTTCCCCATCTATTTCCCATGAAGTGATGGGACCAGATGCCATGATCTTCATTTTCTGAATGTTGAGCTTTAAGCCAACTTTTTCACTCTCCACTTTCACTTTCATCAAGAGGCTCTTTAGTTCTTCTTCACTTTCTCCATAAGGGTGGTGGCATCTGCATATCTGAGGTTATTGATATTTCTTCCGTCAATCTTGATTCCAGCTTGTGTTTCTTCCAGTCCAGCATTTCTCATGATGTACTCTGTGTAGAAGTTAAATAAGCAGGGTGACAGTATACAGCCTTGAGGTACTCCTTTTCCTATTTGGAACCAGTCTGTTGTTCCATGTCCAGTTCTAACTATTGCTTCCTGACTTGCATACAGATTTCTCAAGAGGCAGGTCTGGTGGTCTGGTATTCCCATCTCTTGAAGAATTTTCCACACCAACTCAATATTTTTAAAACCTCATCTACCCTCCACTTCTCTACACAAAATGCCAACTCTAGACAAATTTCACTCATTCTGGTTCAAATATAGTTTGCTCCTTCCACTCATCTTGCTTTTTTTGTAGGCTGCTCTCCCCACCAAAACTGGCTTCCAAAACCAATCCTGACTTCCAAAACCAATCCTGACTTCCAAGATGAAGGCCAGTTCCCCCTTTCTTAGTAATGAGGTTCTTCATTCTCCAGTCTGAATTGATCACACCTTCCTAAAAAATCTCCCATATGATTCTTCATATATTCCAATTGGCAATTAACCACTTACTGACTACTCATCTCAATAATCATTGCTTTCTATTGTTAAGTGCTTTATTGTTATTTAAGTTTTCATTTGTGTAAATCTTGTATCTTCAATTTGGTTGTTTCCCTCTTTCTTTGAAAGGGGGCAAGTTTATCCTCTTTGTATCTCACAAAATATTTAAGAATATTTTGCACATGATAGAAGCTCAGTAAATGTTTGTTGATTGAATTTGTTAACTAGTTAAGAAGTGGTTACTTCTAACATTTAAGACCATTTTAGCTCATCACATCATAGTCTTTCAGTTAACATGTCTTCAGGATTGGCCTCAGAGTTTTGAGAAAGCAGCAATCTCCAAAATATTTGTGCATCTTGTCACGATTTTGTACTCTATATCCTTCTTCCTAGCCTCATGTACCACTATACGTGGCAGATTTGGCATTTTACTCTACCGGTCATGAACTGAGGGTGAGCTCTAAACACTGAGAGTAGAGAGCTAGATGACTTCTGCTTCAGTTAGGTAAAAAGAAGAATTTTCTTTGACCCATCCCATATAGATATCCATGGACAAAGGAGCTTGGCTGGCTATAGTCCACAGGGTCACAAAGAGTTGGGCACAATTGAAATGACTTGGCATACATATGCACAAAGAGATTATCCAACAAAACTGCAAAACTGCAAAAAAAGTAAACCTAGTTACCCACTGTTATTTTCATCTAGTATTATTTTAGATCCTTTGAAAAGAAATTATTGTCATGCACTCATTGACCTACTTGGTAGAAGCTAGATGTCTGTAAGCTGTTGAAGTACAGCCAACTAGTTACTGTCTTCTCCCAGCTTCAGGGGTTTCCAGACTAATGACTGGTGGCCAACTGCTGATGAGTCATCTCAGCCTCCAACCTACATCCAGCCCATTTACCCAAACCCACTTGAAAGAGATTGTTTATTTGGTCCAATTCACCAAACAACTGATCAATCTCATATAATGGTCACTGTTGGTTTGTGGCAGCTGCCTGCAGTACAGTAATGGGAAGAATTCCGACACTGTCCCCAGGCTCAACAAGAAGGACCCATTAATAACATCTTGACATCTGCCATGGACACAGACATGTTGGCCTAAGCAAAACGTCAGACATCGAGTTCCTCAGTGGCAAAGACTCTGCTGTATACACCTCCGCGCCTCCCTTCCTCTCCTCTCCCTACACCCAGACTCAGTCCAGTGTCTGCCATGAAGTCAGCACCATCTGAGAAGGCGTGGTTGCTTAGAGGCATCTTTGCCACTGATAGATGCGCATACCCTTTGTCACACTCAGCTTCCACTTTCCTTTCCTGTGGAAACAGTCCCCGTTTTCATTTGGAAACTCATTCACCTCCTATTTTCCGTCCATGTGGTTTCAGGAGAGATGATTTTACCCCAAGCTCATTGTGACATGTGACCCAGACCACCCAAAGAAATCACTGTGTTCCTCACTAACTGGCTTAGGATGAGCATGTGACCCTAACAGGGCCAATGAGATACTTTGAGATTTTTTTTCTGAGGTGTCTATCAGGGGGATAGTCACTCTTCTTGCTTATCAGATTTGAAGCTAACTCCAAGCAATTGCACGAAATTGAGAGTTTTAAATTAACAGAAAGATGAAGTCAAAACGTGATGATGATGGTAATAGTCATGATTACATCATCAGAGCCTCAAAGTCCATCATTCCTGAAGGCCTGACTACTTTTCATTGATAGATTCCGTCTCCTGCTTAAGCCTTTTTGAGTTTTCTGTTACTTGTAACTGACACAGCACTCCTGGGATAAATGTTTCCAAGAGCCTTCTTTGACTCTTAACAACTGCAAAAATGAAAAGGATATCCAGTGGAAAGTCTGAGAAAGGACAGGTTGGGTTGTATGCACGCTGCTGTTAGAAAGGATCCTATTCTGCCAATAAAAAACAGCCATTCAAAAGCAAAACGTTTGGGGAGTGACTGCTAGTTGGTTGAACGCTAGTTTTGTTCCATGCCCTTGCTTCCTTGTGTGAGTCCTGATGATTGAGAATGGGCTATTTTTGAGTTGGCCAGTTTGTTTGGGTAATGGAAAAACCTGAACAAACTGTTTGGCCAACTCAATACTTTGTAAGTGTTTTACCAGCAGTTTCATCAGGTCAGTAAGAGAAGATTGATGTCCAAGTCACTGTCCGAGTAGTGTTGGAGCTGGTCTCCAAAGCCAGAGGAGAGGCCGTCTCTGGAAGCAGTAGGAATGGGGCAGGCAGCGGTGGGGAAAGTTGCCAGCTGGAGGCAGTCCCAAGGCTTGGAGCAGAGTCCCCCAGCCTCACACACCTTGAAAGCTTTCCATGAGGGATGAGGAGGTAGGGAGAAGGACTGTAGTCTACTGACTCAAGAAGGTAGTTCTCGGGAGGAAGGTTCTTCATAAAAGCATCTCCCCTGGATGGGCTTTGGCAGCATCCTTGCATCACTTGGGTACTGGATGGTGTCAGAACATTGCCCAGAGGGCTGTTTCTATTGCTTAGTGAGTGTCTTTGACATTACGGATCTTGAATATCTTGAAGAAACAGTAGCGTCTTAGCCACAATCTGAGTCTCTTCATCTTATGTTGATATTTTTCATAACTAAAAATAGTAGCTTCCTCCCTCCCTGAGATCAGTCTCAGAGGGCGTCTTGAACATCAATGCTGAAATAATTATTTCAGCTCAAGGAAAATGAGTCTGTTGTGTCTCAACAAAATTGCTGTCAGAGGTGAAACTATCTTTGGCTATAATATCCCCACAAAAGCTTGCAGGAATGGGTCACATGGACATCCACAAAGGGAAGAGTCAGAAAGGATTTCTTTTCTTCTCTTTTTTCCCTCCCTTTTAGCTCTGAGATATGAATGGAAAGTGCTTAAAAGTCTAAGTGGTGAGGCCTGTTCTACTTGGTCCTTGTTCTTCAGGACAAGTTCAAAGATATCAAAAGCCAGCCTCTGAGGCTAACAAGAAATCAAGGCTTTCTATTAGTTGCCAAAAGGCTTTAAAGTCAGAGGCCTCGCAGAAATTCAATGATGAGAACTAAGAGGGAAGTTTAAGATTGTTCCCTGACGTTGGAAGATATGACTTTTTGTTTTTTCTGCAGGCAAGTCAAATTCACACAGCCGGGCCTTTAGAACAATTAGACACACCTAGAAGATCAGATTGGGATGCCAAGAAAATGTCCCCAGGAGAGAGAAACAGTAAACATTCTGACATCATATGCACTGATTGGCTCTTTATATTCTGAGGTCTTTTCAGAGAGATTTTACTCAGATTAAAAATGCAAGCCTCTGAACCAGATGCCTCCGTGTTTTCCCTGTGCTACTGGCCTGAGCAGCTGGCTAAACATGATCTAAGACTGACAAACCATCCTGACAAAAGCACTTCAGAGGGCTACGCAGGCCAGGGTCTGAAAGAGGTCTGAATTTTAAAAAAGGTACTAACTGCTCAGAGGATTAAACAGTTCTTCTGAAATCTAAGCCAGTACCTTAACAGAGCCCAGAAGGACATTAAGAGGATCTCCGAGAGAAAACCTTCTTGCTTTCCTGACTCAAAGGAGAAACCTGCCCAGTAAGGAGAGGGTGATGTGGGCGAAAGCGCTGCTCTGGACTTCTCAGGCTCTGATGAGTCCTTCAAGAACTGGAAGAAAGACTTGACTTTAGCAACTGAGCAAGAGACGAAAGAGCAAAAAATCTATCACGGAGGAATGACTGGCGATGAGCTTGGTGGTCTTTGTGTCAACCTTGATGTCTGTGGGCTCAGTCCTCCAAATAGCTGTTGCAGAGGTCTACTGGGAAGACCGCCAAGGACCATGCCCAGGGGCTGGGGGTGAATGAATGACCCATCGCACACTCAGTCCCTCTGGCTTTCCAGAGAGAATGGGAACACCCAGCTGTGCCTAGTCTGCTCCTCGGCCACCTGCAACATGATTGCATATCAGCAATCAACAGCTTAGGTTTGATAAGACTTCATCAAACTTACAGAATCCTACATTACTGCACAGTGAAACCAAGGAAGGACATCAATGCCCTGATGCCCAAGGTTTTGGGTGCCCACCGCCGTGTTTTATCTGCCATAGTGACACCACGTCGGGGGTCTCAACAAGTTTGTCTTCTCCAGTGATCACTTCTCATCCCTGCTGCTGCTGCTTCTAAGTCGCTTCAGTTGTGTCCGACTCCATAGACAGCAGCCTACCAGGCTCCTCTGTCCATGGGATTTTCCAGCGAAGAATACTGGGTGGGGTGCCATTGGCTTCTCCGTTCTCATCCCTATGTTTTCTATAAAGTACTGGAAACCAGAAGATGAGTGAATCTCTCCATACTCAACGCAGAAAAATATGCTGGAGTAGGAGCCTCAGCTCTTGATACTCATTGCCAGTGGCATTTGTGATAAGAACGGATGAACCAAATCAAAAAGGATAGTTTCAGGACAGCTATTCTATGTCCCAAATGAGCAATTAACATATTATTGCTGTCTGCAAAAATATTATCTAGGCAAATAACAACATAAAAAATCCCAAGCTTATTCAGTATGCACACATCAATTTCTGGTGATATCTCCAGGAATTAATTGAGTAGAAAATATTGTGCAGAAGTGGGGGTAATAGAGAGTAATGGTTTTACAAAACACAGCAGTGAGCCCGACGTGCTATTACCCTCCCCTCCGACCCCTTCTTCTCTGCCACTGCCCTTCTCTGCAACAGCAATGAACAACCAAGGGAGCCACTGAGATAACTGAATGGAAGATGAATCACGGCTGGGTGGCCCGGAGCTCCACCTGTGATCAGGAGGGAGCCGCTCTCAGACGGCAACGGCCTCGTTGCTGATGCTACGGAGGTAGCAGCGTGCCTTCTCTAAAAGATAAACTGGTGCAATCCACACTTCACAGGGCAAATTAAAGCCCTTGAGCTTATTTACCAACTTAAAGATGGCTGTACTTTTGCTGAGCAGCAGTTTTAGAATGAGATTACTCTAATGCCTCATCCCTGGGTCTCACTGGTAAATCACAAGAGCAGTGACCAGGCACAGGGTGTCTGTAGATGACATGCTCTCTCCTGCCTTCAGAATATGCGGGAATTCAGTCTGCTATTTGACTGGAGTTTTAGGTAGAGGATTTTGGCTCACCTATTGTTGGAAGTGAAGTGAAGTGAAGTGAAAGCCACGCAGTCGTGTCTGACTCTTTGCCACCCCATGAACTATACAGTCTATAGAATTCTCTAGGCCAGAATACTGGAGTGGGTAGCCTTTTGATCCCTAACCCAGAGATCAAACCCAGGTCTCCTGCATTGCAGGCGAATTCTTTACCACCTGAGCCACATATGAACGAGGCTCTGTGCTCAGGTGATACATACGCATTACCTCATTTAAAGACAATCACAGGTGGTGGGGCAGAGGCTCAAGAGGGAGGGGTATATGTGTACTTAGAGCCAATTCACTTCATCATACAGCAGAAATGAACACAACACTGTAAAGCAAGTATACTTCAGTAAAAAATTTAAAAAAAAAAAAAAAAGAAAATTATTGTCTGTTAAGGTAGATATCAAATCCTCCCAGTAAACAAAATAATACTCCAAAAAAATAAGTTTCTTCCCAAGATCAAGTTAAATAGTAAATGACTGAAAAGTTGGAAGCTCAGTATGTATCCTTTTACTCTCCAAGAGCCACACATTCCCAAGACTAGAGTTCTGCCGGGGGTGGGTGGGGAGTGGGAGGGGGCGGCAAGAACCAGGAATGAGATACCTCTGTGCACAGGATCCATAGCAGCAGCAGCCTGTCTGCAGAATTCCCATGTCTACAGAAGGCGAAAGTGCCAGCATTTGCCCAGCTCATCAATGGAGTGCCTGCCAATCCTCCCTGTCACTGAGGGGCACTCTTCCTCTCCAGTGACAATCTACACCCGAACCTCAGGGCATAATTGGCTAGTTGTTGCTGCTGTTGTTTAGACACAAAGTCATGTCCAACTCTTTTCAGTCCCATGGACTGTAGTCCACCAGGCTCCTCTATCCATGGGATTTCGCAGGCAAGAACACTGGAGCAGGTTGCCATTTCCTTCTCTAGAAGATTTTCCTGACACAGGGATTGAAACAGCGTTTCCTGCCTTGGCAGGCATGTTCTTTACCACTGAGCCACCAGGGAAGCCCATAATGGGCTAGTAGGCATGGCCAAAAGAAGTATATAGAGCTTGCTAAAGCAAAAAACATTCAAGTGGTACGTGAACCACCCAGAGTTACCAGCTCCCTGGTACCCTGTGCCGACCCTCCCACTTGCCCTCTTGGTAAATTTCCCACATGTTAAAAAGTTCTTGGTACAGGATAGCTACATTTGGACAGAATATAATTATAAATGAACACACATTTTTGGAATATAAATCCACACACTGGTGAGTTTATATGCTCTGAAAATGCAGAAGATTAGAATTACATGATTCAATAGAACCATATTGAAGATTACTGGTTCTCAAAGTAAAGACAAGCTGACATCACCACTGTCTCTGTGCTATCTGTATTTTTTTCATTGCATCAAACCAACATTGACTACAGTGGTGAGAATAATATGATGACATAATTATGCATCCTAAGTTGTATCAGGTTGGGATCTGTTCAGCTTTTCTGCAAATCCTTGTCTCTCAATTTTGCTGGGCATGTGGTCCACAAGAAATCCCTGCTCTTTGAAGAATAGGTGTAGAGATAGCCAAGACCAGGGATCACCAAGTCACAAGGAGCACATCTCAGAATTTCTCACCAAAATCTCCCAAGGACAGGTTGAGTCACACATGACCCAGAAGTTCAGCCCAAAGGTCTTCAGCAAGAGAATAGCTTCTTTAGTCTAAAGTTTCACCTGAAAGCCTGTGGAACTCTCCCACTTTGCTGTAATAAGTCCACATATTTTAACATAGAAATACTATTTTATCACTTATGTACTTAGAACTGATAGCATTACTGACTCAATGGACATGAGTCTGAGCAAACACCGGGAGATGCTGAAGGACAGGGAAGCCTGGTGTGCTGCAGTCCATGGGCTCACAAAGAGTCGGACACAACAATTGGAACTGAAGCTTCAGGAAGATGTATCGTATCTATCCAGTATTTCAGGTGCCACCTTGCATTCTCAGGGTACAAACAAGGAATCCAATGTCCTTGATTCTTAAAAGCAGGGCAAAGGGGAGGAGCGAGGAGTAATGGAAAAAGAGAAGCTGTCTGGCCAAATGAAAGGCAGAGTTAATTTTGTTAGAAACCAAGGAGAACAAACCCCAGCCAGGCCTACTTCAAACAAGACTGTGCAAGTGAGCGTGAGCTTTGTGTCCCAGCCATGCTGGCAACACAGCCACCACCTTGCAGAAAGGCGCGATTGTCANAAAGAGAAGCTGTCTGGCCAAATGAAAGGCAGAGTTAATTTTGTTAGAAACCAAGGAGAACAAACCCCAGCCAGGCCTACTTCAAACAAGACTGTGCAAGTGAGCGTGAGCTTTGTGTCCCAGCCATGCTGGCAACACAGCCACCACCTTGCAGAAAGGCGCGATTGTCATAGGGTTGCTCAAGGGCTCATTTCCACGGCAGGGCTCCTGGTTTGCAACAAGAAGTCTGAGTCATTGAGATGCTTCTGCACTGACCCGGCCTGGAAACCCCCAGAGAGCTCTGCCGTCCTCCTCTCCTTCCCAGCACTGTGGTTCCCTGGGGCTGCATCTCAGCTGACCCAGCTCAACAGCCCAGGTCTTCCCCTGACAGGGGGGCCCCCGGATGGAGTGGGCACCAGGGTATGCAAGCCTGTGGCTGTCTGCCTGGCACGGCCCTGTGACAGCACCGAGGGCTGTTGCCACCGCCTTACCTGGCCACCTGTGTAGCTTGCGAGGACAGTTGCCATGGCACCCAGCCCGTGGGCTGTGCACACTGAGTGAGGTGGTGCTGGCCCAGCAGGGCTGCTCACAGGCCCGAGGGCATGTAGAGTGGTAGGACCTCCAAGAATCCTGGAGCAGGGCCTGACTGACCCTGCAGAGGTGGGGGTACCCAGTACAGGGAGGGGCAGGCAAGAGTCTCAAGACTCTAAGAGATTATGTCAGAGACTCCATAAAGAGCCATTAGACTTGCTCTCTTGCCAGAACTTCCTGGGCCACCACGGCTGCCTTTGAACAGGCCAATTCTGAACAAAGATAAACTAGATCTATGTATAAGGTTTTGAACTGTGGTGTTGGAGAAGATTCCGAGAGTTCCTTGGATTGAAAGAAGATCTAAGCAGTCCATCCTAAAGGAAATCAGTCCTGAATATTCATTGGAAGGACCGACGCTGAAGCTGAAACTCCAGTACTTTGGACACCTGATGCGAAGAACTGACTCATTGGAAAAGACCCTGGTGCTGGGAAAGATGTGGGAGGAGAAGGGGACGACAGAGGATGAGATGGTTGGATGCTAGCACGGACTCTCTAGACTTGAGTTTGACAAGCTCTGGGAGTTGGTGATGGATTGGGAAGCCTGACATGCTGCAGTCTATGGGGTCGCAAAGAGTCAGACACGACTGCGAGAATGAACTGAACTGAACTGAATGTATAAATAAATATACAGTTTTACATGTTATTAAATATGAAAATTATTAAATATACATTATTGTGTGTACAACAATATTTCCTTTCCTAGAAAGGAAAAAAAAAACAGTATATTTGAAAAAAAGTAAAGCTAAAATAGTTTCTACAGTTTTCAAGTAAAGAAAGTATAATGGGAGCTAAACTTCTGTTTCCTCGGGAATGCTGGGGCATAAAGGAGCAGGAGAGGTTGCAATGCCTTCTGGTATGACAGCAAAAAAAAGAGGAAGGGAGAGGAAAAGAAAAGGGGAAAAGAGACTTCTCTGGTGGCCCAGTGGTTAAGATTCCATGCTTCCAATGCAGGTAAGCCAGGTTCAAGGCCTGGTCAGGGAACAAAGGTCCCACATGTTGCATGAAGAAGCCAAAATAAAATAAAATCGTTTAAAACATAATGAGAAGAAGAAATTTTAAAAAAAGAAACAGAAAAGGAGAAAAGAGAGAAAGTGAAATAAAGGAGGGTAACTTGAGAGGAGGCTGAAGAGGCCATTTCATAGTTAGGCAGTCAATATGTTAGGACTTTAAGAGCAAATAAACCTTAAGACTTCACCCCAACAGAACCCAAAGAGATTAAAAGTGTGAGTTAAGTGGAAGTCAGAGCGCTGGATTTTGATCTTAGCCCTATGTGAGCTGGACAGAGGAAATAGAGCTCAGGGCCCAGGAGGGCAATGATAACTTACAGGGCACATCCTTGTAAGAGTGTGCCGACCCTCTTCGAAGAGAGCCCCATGTTTTAGTGTTCACAGCAACCCTGGGGGTGGGCAGTATGACTCCTCTTATTTCATAGAAGTGGAGCCTGTGGCCCAGAGGGGTCACGTGCTTGCCTAGGGTCACACAGCAAGTAAGTGGGGCACTCAGGATTTGAACACAGGTGGTCTGACCCAAACTCCCCTCTCTCTCAGCCATTGCCCTGTACCACTTCTCCAGGGCGGTGGTTCTTGAGTGTGTGTTCACCATTCCTCTCAGGAATGGTTTCCCAAAGGAAATTATAAGTTTGAAAAGGAAAAACTTGGTAGAGGAAATTTTCAAGCAGTTTTTGAAAAGCAATCCAATGGAGAGCCGCGTGTGGGAGGGTGGGNTCTCCAGGGCGGTGGTTCTTGAGTGTGTGTTCACCATTCCTCTCAGGAATGGTTTCCCAAAGGAAATTATAAGTTTGAAAAGGAAAAACTTGGTAGAGGAAATTTTCAAGCAGTTTTTGAAAAGCAATCCAATGGAGAGCCGCGTGTGGGAGGGTGGGGGAGGCCACCTCCTCAAGAAGGAAGGCCGTCTGTGGGGCTGGGAGGCTGGTGATGCTCCCCACGTGGGAGAAGGAACCCGGCAAGTACAGAGACTCTCCCTTCTGTTTGCTGTTCAGCTGGTTCTGAGCACTAGGTAAGTAACGGAAGGGTTTCTCGGGACTGTCACCATCTTGCAGCCCCGAATCTTGCTGTTAAATGCTCAGCCTTGAGTTTCTGGGTCTCTTCAGGTCTTTTTTAAAAACTCAAACTGGAGTTGAAGACAAAGGCAAACAAAAAACTGCTAATTGTAATTATCTAATGCATTGTTTGTGTGTGTTTCAATTAATCTATTTTAATTGGAGGATAAATCTTAACAATATTGTGATGGTTTTGGTCTACATCAACATGAATGGGCCACAGGAACACATGTGCCCCCTCCATCCTTAAACCACCTCTTCCCTCACTCACACCGTACGTATCCCTCTGAACTTTCCCAGAGCATCAGCTTTGAGTGCCCTGCTTCATGCATCCAACTTGCCTGGGTCATCTGTTTTACATATGGTGATGTACATGTTCCAATGTCTAATGCATTGTTGACTACAGATACGAAGTACTCAAGTGGAGCAATATTAGAATCCTTCAGACAGAGAATTCACTAGAGCAGGAGTCCCCAGCCTCCAGGAACTAACGTCTGATGATCTGAGGTAGATTCGATGTAATAATAATAGAAATAAAGGCCACAACAAATGTAACGTTCTTGAATCATTCTGGAACCATCGCCCTCCCCTGAGTCCATGGAGAAATTCTCTTTCAAGTAACCACTCCCTGGGTTCAAAAAAAGGTTGGGGATCACTGCACTGGAGTATTCTTGGCCTTTTTGACATCATCTTACCTGCAAGCTTTGTCTTCTTCCCCTTGGTCTTGAAGAGAAATTGCTGGTAGAAAGTTGCCCCCAGATGCCCTGGCCAAAGACTTGTCTTTCTGCTACTCCACCATAGTCAAGGAGGCCAGCATTTGGCATCCTCAGCTTTCCGTGGCCCTTGCGGGGCCCAAAGATCCACTTAGTACTTGGAATACTATTTAAGTGGTCTACAGACATCAATTCCTTGCTGGAAAACACATACACATTTTCTTTAAAATAAGCAAACTTATTTATATAAATGAAACCTCAGAAAAAATTAAAAGTTTTCATGGTTCTAACTTTTCTTCTCTGGATGCTACTGTGTGACCAACTTGGACAAGTAGGAATCACTCTCAAGATATAACCACTAAATACCTACATAAGAGAGGAATGACAGATGCTCTAGCCTGGTTTCCAAACCTTGGGCTGCAGAGTTTCTGTAAATGAAAAGGGACATTTTTTTCCAATAAGTGTCACTGATTGAACCACTTGGGACAATATAAAATCTTGTTCCGTGATGGGCTTTCTGTTGTTTTTTTGCTTTTTGCTTTCCTTTTTGCAATGCCAATTCAGGGGAGAGTGTATTGTTTGCAGTGGGTGTGTAAGATGAAACCATTATGAATTGAAAATTCAATTCAAACTGACTGCTATGTTGCAATAACTTAAGAGTGTCACAAATAAGTTGATGCTTGTAAGTGGATATACCAAAGTGTGGGAATGAGCTCCTCTACAAATTAGAGCCTACTCAACACTCTCCATGGGATCACAATGAGTCAGACGTGACTGAGTGACTAACATTTTCACTTTCTTTTTCCAACGCTCTCACCCTTTCAGAGTCACTCATAAGCCCATGTAGTCCAAAATGCTTTCCTAAATGGCAGAGAGAAGTATAGCTAGTGAAAGAAATAACACATCCTTGATATCCAACCACGGGCCAATTCCTGCCAATTAAAACAGCTACTATTAAAAATAAATTAAAAAAAAGAATTAAAGAAATAACTGTTGGCAAGGATGTGGAGAAATTGGAATCCTTTGCACTGTTGGAGGAAATGTAAATGGTGCAACTGCTGTGGAAAATAGTATGGAAATTCCTCAAAAGTTGAATATAGAATTACCATATGATGCAATAATTCCACTCTTTGGTATATTCAAAAGAAGAGAGCACACTATGTTAGTAGCAGCATTATTTACCATAGTTCAAGGGTAGAAGGTTACCCCTACTGTCCATTAGTAGACAGATGAATGGTTAAAGAAAACATGATGTATACATACAATAGAATGTTATATTCAGCCTTAAAAAGGATGGGAATTCTGACACCTCCTACAACATGAATGAACTTTGGGGACATTATGCTAAGTGAAATAAGCCAATCACAAAAACAGATACATATGAGAATAGCTAAACTCGGAGAGATGGAAAGTAGAAGAGTGGATGACAGGAGCTGGTGAGAGAGACGGGGAGTTGTTTAATGGGTTTCAGATTTGCAAGATGAGAATTCTGGAGATTACTTGCACACCAGTGTGAATGTACTCAACACTACTGAACTGTACACTCAAGAGATAGTTAAGATGGTAAGTTGTATGTTATGAGCATTTCACCACAATTTTTTAAATCAAAAAATTTTTTATGAGATCATGGAGTATGTTGCCCATGAAACATCACCCAGCCCTTGTGAAGGTGGAAGACCATCTTTCAACATTGCGAAGCTGAAGGATCCTCCTCAAGCCATCACCCTCTCTCCTCCTCCTCCTTCATTTTCATCTTCTTCTTCAGTTGGTACATTCACCACCAAGCCTGTTATCTGCAAAATCTTGCTGATTTGCCCGTTCTTTTCTGTCTCTGTTATCTCTGTCCTCTTTTACAATCTGCATCCTAACTCATCTGCCCGACTCTAGTTTTCTCTTCCCGCCAATTCTTTCAGTGTGCCACTTCCATTCAAGTATTTCTACAGGACACCTTTGTGCCTGTCACTAGTCTGCCCAATAAAAATAATTTTGTTGTTTTTGAGTTGCTTAGTTGTAACTGACTCTTTTGCANTCCTCCTCAAGCCATCACCCTCTCTCCTCCTCCTCCTTCATTTTCATCTTCTTCTTCAGTTGGTACATTCACCACCAAGCCTGTTATCTGCAAAATCTTGCTGATTTGCCCGTTCTTTTCTGTCTCTGTTATCTCTGTCCTCTTTTACAATCTGCATCCTAACTCATCTGCCCGACTCTAGTTTTCTCTTCCCGCCAATTCTTTCAGTGTGCCACTTCCATTCAAGTATTTCTACAGGACACCTTTGTGCCTGTCACTAGTCTGCCCAATAAAAATAATTTTGTTGTTTTTGAGTTGCTTAGTTGTAACTGACTCTTTTGCAGCTCCTCTGTCCATGAGATTTCCCAGGCAAGAATACTGGAGTGGGTTGCCATTTCTTTCTCCAGGGGATCTTCCCGACCCGGGGATTGAACCTGTGTCTCCTGCATTGAGGGCAGACTCTTTGTCGCTGAGCCACCTGGGAAGTCCTAATAATTACCCCTGAATTTTTGCATTGTGCCTGACTTCAATGCTCTTTAGTACTAAACTACCACCCTTCTCGCAAATCTGGTTCTCTGTAGCTTTCTTACACAAGCTTTCACCTTTAGTCCAGCCAGACTCTCCATCAATCACCCCTCTGTGCCTCACACCAAATCTCTCCATCTTTAAATACAGTAGAACCCTGATTCTGTCTGAGAGCAGCCTGGAAGGTCCTTGGCCTGTGCTTCTCTGTCATCCATCTGAGCCCTGCACCCAGGGGAAGACATGTGAGCCCCTCAGCTAGAAGGGAGCCTGCTTTCATCTGCATCTCAGCACGGCCCATGGTTTTCCACTTGTCGCTGCGGAGGCAAAAAAATCCTTGTGTTTGACTGCAGCTTATGAAAGAAATGAAATATGATCATGGAATTGGTAAAACTGGGAGCTTACAAAATTCGAGGATCTATTAGACCTTCCTTCTCTTCTCCACAGGTTCATTCTCTCCTCGTTTAAGAAGCCTCCCCTGGTTACTCTGAGGCTTGGCGTTCTCTGCCCTTTCTCTGTTCTGGTGACAAGAGAAGAAACTCTTCATCCCTAGACATTTGGCACAGGTTTATATTCTATCTGATATTGTTCCTTATCCTTTCTTGTCCAACAAGATGGATGGAAAGATTAGGTGCCATGACTTCTCTGTCTCTTGATTTCGTAACATCACTAAGTCCAAAGCTGGAGAGATTACAGAATCCTAATGTATCTACAGAGTGCATCTGATGACCATGGAGCACGATACCCTAGGCTGACCCTCTAGAGAACAGGGGCCTCCCATGAGGCAGAGAGCTCTCCTTTATCGGCATGTACCACTCTGGGATTTTTCTTCTCAGCGTTGAGACATTCCTGACATGCGCTGGGATAATCCATCATTCTGGAATTCTATGTCAACATGGAATCTTGGATGGGAAAATTCCAAGAAATTTACTTTCCTTTTTCATATCCTATTTTCCTCATTTCAAAGTGGAATTGATGGAGGCAATTCCCTGGCAGCCCAGGGATTAACTACCCTGTAAAATCCCATCAACTTGCAAATATAAAGTGTTGCATTGATGCCCCATCGTTCTGACATATAAAGTGAAAATCAAATCTGGTGCCTCTCACACTCCATGGAGCTTTTGGCGACATTGAGGAACCTCTGCCTGGGAAAGGACCTCTGAGAAATAGACAACAGATTATCTAGCAGCCTAAGAGAATTTTAATACATGTTGTCCTAAAGTCCTGACAGAGCCATGACTAGTCAGAAACCTGTCGGATAAGCCCACACCCTGGCAGGGCTACCCTCAATGGCTCCCAGTTCCTTGGAGGCTGTCCTGAACAGTCGGGGTTGGCTTCTATTGAAAACACCGAGGGGAATGAGAAACAATCAAAAGCACTCCTTCCATCCCTGGCACAATAACCCTTTGTTTTGCATATCCTTTATGCAAGAACATGGCAGTTATTTTCTGAGCCAACTTGTTTGAGCAATAGTGCAGTGGGGTGAAATGCAGAGATACAATTAGAATATCAAGGCTAATGAAACTAATAGTTTCAAATTAAGCCCATCTATGACTGCAGCACCACATAACTGCCTTCCCTTTGTTGCTCTCTCAGGGAAACTTTCCAGATGTATTGGGGGGGGGGNTGCAGTGGGGTGAAATGCAGAGATACAATTAGAATATCAAGGCTAATGAAACTAATAGTTTCAAATTAAGCCCATCTATGACTGCAGCACCACATAACTGCCTTCCCTTTGTTGCTCTCTCATGGAAACTTTCCAGATGTATGGGGGGGGGGGGGGAGGAAATAGCTCTCTTTTCTAAGAGTTAAAAAGGGAACAGGCCCAATGCACAGAACACCCTTCAAGATTTTGAGGAGAGCCAAAGGAAGCTGTTATGGCCTCAGGGCACCCACTCACAGGTGGAATCTAGCTGGCCCTCTAGGGATGGGGAGGACCCGGGCCCTTTCTTCGCCTGTTCCAACCCCCCTCTCCCCTTTGTAACAGAGGCATCACTAAGGAAAACATGGTCATGCTTCTGTGGAGCTGAGTGATGGCACAAAAGAAAGAGGAATGGGTTCAGCCTACAGTTTGAAATCAGAAGTATGATTTGGGGACATATTCCTAAAAAGCCCATGATTTGAAGAAATCATTAGATGGCTAGAATAATATGCAAGATGGTTGTTATAAGTCAGTTAACTGCAGTCCTGGTTTGATAAAATGCTCACAAGTTCTCTTTAGTTGACGGGGTCTGGTCAGTGGGTAAAGTTTCCAGGTGAGAAGAATTTGGTCTGTTAGACTTGGCACACCTTGGAGTTTGCCCTGTAATCTGAGGACCTGGCTCCAGGCGCAGAGCCGAGAGAAGTCCCAGATGTCTTTCATGACAACTTTTGTCGCATTCCTCTTTGTCCTCGCCGTGCTGAACCACCACTCATGGGCTGTTGACTTCAGCTGTCTGTGGAGAAATTACACCAACCACATGCTTCAGCAGAAGGACTACAACTTACTGCTGGTTTTGCATTGGAAAAGCCGAGTGATGTGGAAGACACCAAGCCTGCTCAGTCACCGGACATGAGGACTTGTGGAGCTGCTTCCAAGCAACCTTATGCCAATCTCTTCTCAATCTAGAGTCAGATGATATTCCAAATAATAAGACATTGACTTGAATGCTACCAAGAGTGTCACCTCAGGATTCAAGAAGGGGACTGTTTATTGAAATAGCTTAGGTTTGCCAATCTGAAGTCTTGATAGATTTTTTTTTTCCTGCAATGTAGTTACTTTATTTGTAAAAGTGGGCTTCCCTGGTAGGTCAGCTGGTAAAGAATCCACCTGCAATGCAGGAGAATTGAGTTTGATCCCTGGGTTGGGAAGATCCCCTGGAGAAGGGAACAGCTACTCACTCCAGTATTCTGGCCTGGAGGATTCCATGGACTGTATAGTCCATGGGGTCGCAAAGAATCGGACAAGACTGAGCGACTTCCACTTCACTTCCGTTTGTAAAAGTGGACTCATTAGTAGAGATAAACTTTTTCTTGGCAGCGATGTTTCTTTTGCTTCACAACATTCCCTCCCCTGGGCTTTCCGGGTGGCACTAGTGGTAAAGAATATGCCTGCCAATGCAAGAGATATAAGAGCTGCAGGTTCATTCCTTGGGTCAGCAAGATTCCCTGGAGAAGGGCATAACAACCCATTCAAGTAGTCTTGCCTGGAGAATGCCGTGGATAGGGGAGCTTAGAGGGCTACAGCACATGGGGTCACAGAGTCAGACATGACTGAAGTTACTGGGCATGCGTGCACATCCCCTCCAGTATATGTTTTACAAGCTCTTGTCCATCATCGAAGCGAAACATTAGTTGCTCAGTTGTGTCTGACTCTTGCGACCCCCTGGACTGTAGCCCACGAGGCTCCTCCTTGTCCATGAGATTCTCCAATCAAGAATACTGAAATGGATTGCCATTTCCTTCTCTGGGGCTTCTTCCAGATCCAGGTATAGAATCTGGGTCTCCTGCTTTGCAGGAGGACTCTTTCACCAGGGAGGCTTTGTCCATGGCTGGTGCCCAAAAAGTATTTCTGGAAAACAGCCAATGGATGAAGAAGGCCAGCTGAGGGGGTGTCGCAGGGCTGCCACAAGAAGGGGGCAAAGGATGTAAAATCATCTTTGACTGTGGGCCCTCTTCAGGAATTGCCTTGGCTGAGGAAAACTGCCTCACCTGAGGTCACACCTCTTCGCTTAGTGACGGACTGACAGGGGCATACAGAGGGTTAGACCCATGTCCCAGCCACGAAGGGCCATGCCAGATGCAGAGCATCCCATGGAGTGAGTTAGCGGAGGCTTCGCTGGGACGCCACCTGCTCTCCAAAAGCCCCTCTTCCCTGGGCTGCCTCTTTCTCTTCTCTTCCACAGGCGCCTACCCCAAGAGTGCTCCCTTACAAACTTCCTTCATGTTCGTCTCTGCCCAAGGTCCCTGTATTAGTTTGCTAGAGCTATTGTAATAAAAGACCACAGCCTGAGTATTTTAAAAAACAGAAATTTATTTTCTCGGTTCTGGAGGCTGGACATCCAGAATCGAGGAGGTGGCAAGGTTGGTTTTTTCTGAGGGTTGTGAGGGAAGGATCTGTTCATGCTTCGCTCTCTGACTTGCAGATGGTCATTTCATGTTCACATGACATTCTCCCTGTGTGTGGGTCTGTCTCCAAATTGCCCGTTTTCCCAAGGACAGTCGTCTTGGTTTAGGGCCCACCCTAATGGCCTCATTTTCTCTTGATAACTTCTGCAAAGACCACATCTGCAGAAAAGGTCACATTCTAGGGGCCTGAGGGTTAAGACTTGGTCATATAAATGGAAGAGGAGACACAATTCAATACCTAACAGCACTCAACCTGCAACCGCATTCAATTATGTTTTCAACCAAGAGGTCGATGAACATGGGTCTGACAGCTTCCTGAGCCCTCTCGAAGATTCAAGTCCAGTCATATCAAGTTGCCTTTATTTAAAAGGGTCTGCCCACTCAGAAAGCTGAAAGAAAGAGAGATGCTCGGCCAGGTTACATCCAGATTCTCCAACAGATGTCGGCAAGATTTAAATCAGGAAGGGCAGAGTCTGGTTCCCAGGCTGGAGGGAAACCTGAAATGGGGAGTGGATTGGGAAATCTGCATTTACGAGGGAGTGCTTTCTGACACATAGCTGGGTGATGAGAAGTGTGGCTGATAGACTAACCTCTGGAAGGGTGTCTGGGAACCTAACATAATTAGCTTTTTATGTCCTTTGTTCTCAAAATTAATAACTCTTAGGACATGAGAGGAGGGAGATGCAGGCAGATTGATGGTGGATTTTTCACTAGAGAGAGATGGATTCTTTTTTTTAATTTGTTTATTGGTAGAGTTGTAATGGCATCACTGAGGTTTTTCTCCACACACGTACTGGTAGCTTCAAGCTGGAAAGGAAAGACGCATTGCTGTGGGAGGCATTGCTGCCATGAAAAGCCTTGAGCGTCAACACTATGCGGGTGGAGGCAGGGCAGCAGGAAATGCAGGGTCGAGAAATTCATACATACACGCTTAACAGCCACTCGAAGCCAGCCTGCATGCTGGAACTCCAGGATACGCTTACTCAAGTTGGTGTCACCAGCCGTATCTGGAGCCATCAAAACCGTGTTTGGATGGGGCGTGTGAAGGGGCACACACAGGCAAGGTTACATTCTGGCCCCGGGCCCTGGTTCCCAAGAACGCTCACCTCAGAAACATCAGAAAGCCGTGGAGGTCTGAGAATCAAGTGCAAATGCACTCATGTGCCAAGAAAACCTAAGACGGCGATTTTCACAGGGTATTGGGGTTTGGCCGAGTTCCAGAAACCATCAGCAAAGTAGCCTGCCCTGATACTTCAAAGGAAGAACTCTCCCTGATAAATCCTGCCCCACACTTCCCACAGCACACACTTAATCTTGAGGCATATAATACCACAACAATGAGTCACCAGCCTGGAGCCTTAGGCCTGTCCACAGGACAGGGAGGAAGAAAAAAAGGCTCTCACATCTGTTGTCTGGGGCAATTCCCCTCACTGCTCAGAACAGCACTAAAACAGACTAATAAAAACTGTCACACGGCAGTGACTTATGGCCTGGTTTACCTGTACAGACCCCAGCACAGAACCGTAACAAACTCAGTCTACCATTTTTCATGACCCTGTTTTATCACGTTTTGATAAAAACCCATCAGATAGGGGCTAACCAACCTATTTGATTCCTCAGATTAAGCTCAGAGGCTTCTAGAGAACATCTGGCCATGAGACAAGCCAAGAGCTTTACTTTAACCCACACCTAAGGAGGTCTGAAACTGGCAAGGCCTGCGTCTCCTGAATTGTACTTCATACAAATTAAAATCCAACCAATATTCACTAGAAGACCCAAGATAAATAATATCCAGCCTAGGTGTGGTGGAAGAGAAGCAAGCAACAAGGGAGTGCCAAGGTCAAGGGGGAAGGTGTTTGCTTCTCTGTTGGGGGCTGGGGGTGGTTGTGGGGAGAATGATGGTAACGCCTTTGCTACAAATCCCACTCTGTCTGGAAGCTTCATGGGCTGCTTGGCAGTTAGGTCAGGCAGTAGATGGTTCCACCTGGTCATTTAGCTGTGGGCTATGGAAGGATGATGGAAACCGTCTAAATCTTTTCTTGAGTAATACCAGCAAGCCAACAAAGTGAGTGATTGAATAATAAACTCGTGGGGGCCTCTAAGGAGACATTTGTGGTAGGTGTTTGCGTCTGGCCATGTACGCACTGGGGTGGATTTCCGGGCTCACAGACCCTTCCCTGCCCCACCCCACCTCATTCTCTTCTTGAGGCCATTGCTCTGCACACCTCCTGAGGCGACACGCATTCCCGATGAACCTACACCACAGTCCTTTTTTCCACAGCTCCCCCTAGTTTCAGTGAATTCTATTTCTTTCACCCAAGTTTAGACTGCTCTCTCCTGGGGTACCTGTGGTCAGATGAGTCTCTGATAGGCATCTGGGCACAGACTCTACTGTCATATCTGTGAGTGAAGGGGAAAACGAGGAGCCATCAAGCTGCCTATTTGTAGGCCAATAAAATCCTGCCCACGCCACCCCTTGGGCCCTCCAGAGCTCAAGTTGGTGAGACTGGTTCAGGAAGGGTGACCTCTCACTGGGAAGGGCCACCTTTCTCATCACCTGTGAAATAAAGCCTGTCAGGTCTCATGCAGGGCCTTCCATAAATCTTACTGAGTAATTGTGTGCACGTGAGCCACCCTAGCACGAAGAAAGTGAGAGCTGATGAGCGTGTGGTTGCCTGCCAAGGTAAGGAGCCTCGAGTCTGTGCTTGAGGGCCTGTGGGCACTGGCAAATGGTCCAAACCCCGGGCAGGGGTGGAGGAGGGGCACGTTCCTCAAACACCTCCAGGGTCTAGGATCCCGCTGACCCTCACACTGAGGCCCACAAGACCCCCCCCCCAACCCCAGAAGGAAAGGACCCTGGAGGCAGGGGCTTCAGGGAGTTCCTGAATGTGGGGTGAGGAGACTCAGATCCAGAATATACACTGGGGTTCCTTCTTCGCAGCCCGCTTTGGGAAGAAAACAGAATCCAGAAGAAAGTTTCTATCACTGAAGCCTTCTCCAAAACATCCTCCTGACGACAAGAGCTGCTGTGGGCAGGTCTGTTGGAGCACAAAGGCCACCTAACTCAGGTCAGAAGATTGGTTCCCTATTCAGACTCCATCACTTACTGCCTCCTGGAACTTGAGCAAATTACTTGCTTTCTCCGAGCTTCATAAAGTTCTTGTGATGACTAAAAATGGTACATAATATTATAATAGGTAACGCTTACTAAAACACTTTCTGAAAGCCAGGCACAGGGCTAAGAAAAATAAATAGCGGACAAAAAACAAAACGAAGCCCAGAGACAGAGTAATTTGCCCCAGTTCACACAGCAGATATCCAACTCGTATTTGATTACGTTATCTGTCAATTTAGAACCAGGAGAATCTCAGGCGCCTCCACAATACATGAATTTTTTTTTTTTTAAGAAAAAAAACTTCAGTGGCTATATTTTTGGTTGTTTGTTGGCAGAATACAAAGCTTGTACAAAGGTTTGCCCAGGACAGGTTGGGAGATTGATTAAGCTGATGGGAAGCCTTGGTAAAGAACCTGCCTCCCAGTGCAAGAGAATTAAGAGGTGTGGGTTTGATCCCAGAGTCAGGAAGGTCCCCTGGAGGAGGGAATGGCAACCCACTCGAGCATTCTTACCTGGAGAATCCCATGGACAGAGAAGCCTGGCGGGCTACAGTCCATGGGGTTGCAAAGTGTAGGACATGACTGAATCGACCTGGATGCATGGGGCCTTTTGATGCTGCTGTTTGGATTTTTGCTATTTGTGGCCCTTGGGCCGCCAGCTTGTGGCTGAGGTGTGAATGGGATACAGAGAAATAAAGTGTAAAACCTTAGAGGGCTGAAGGGAAAGCTTGGAAAATATACCACTCCTTACAGAAAAGGCATATAAAGTGTTCCCTCTTCCCAGCCCCCTTTGGGAAGGAAACTGAATCCAGAAGAAAGTTTCTATCACTGAGACCTTCTCCAAAACATCCTCCTGATGACAAGGGCTGTCGTGAGCAGGTCTGTTGGAGCACAAAGGCCACCTCACTCAGGTCAGAAGACAAGAATTCCAGCTGCCCCAAATGGAAGGGGCAGCTCTTCAAGCCAATCGTGTTTCCATCTGCACATGTGCCCAAGTGGATGCCAGAGTGAGCAGCAGCATGGCAGAAGGTCTCCTCTGTCACAGTCACTCCTGTTCCCACATCACAGGGCAGAGGGCTCCCTGCCTGTAAGAGCCCTGCTCCCACCTCTCTGAGAAGAAGGGGCTGGACCATGCAAAGTGAAGAGGGGGTGACCTCAAGGTGTCTTTCTATGCCAAAATCCAGATTCTTAACTGCGTTCAAGAAGCTACGTTGAACTTTTGTTGTCATTCAGTTGCTCCGTTGTGTCTGATGCTTTGCAACCCCATGGACTGCTCAAATTCATGTCCATTGAGTCAGTGATGCTAGCCAACCATCTCATCCTCTGCCATCTCTTTCTCTCCCTTCCCTCAGTCCTTCCCAGCATCAGGGCCTTTTCCAGTGAGTCAGTTTTTCGCATCAGGTGGTCAAAGTATTGGAGCTTCAGCTTCAGCATTAGTCCTTTCATTGAATGTTCAGGGCTGATTTCCTTTGGGATTGACTGGCTTGATCTCCCTGCAGTCCAAGGGAAAAATCTCTCAAGAGAAGACTCTCAATTGTCTTCTCCAACAACACAGTTTAAAAGCCTGAATTCTTCAGCACTCAACTTTTTTTATGGTCCAACTCACATCCGTACATGAGCACTGGAAAAACCATAGCTTTGACTAGACAGACCTTTGTCAGCAAAGTGATGTCTCTGCTTTTTAAGCTGCTGCCTAAGTTTATCATAGCTTTTCTTCCAAGAAGCAGTCAGCTTTTAATTTCATGGCTGAAGTTGAACTTGGTAGTAGTGTTAGTTGCTCAGTTGTGTCCAACTCTTTGTGACACCACAGACTGTAGCTCGCCAGGCTGTAGCCCGCCAGGCTCCTCTGTCCATGGGACTCTTCTGGCAAAAATATTGGAGTAGGCTGCCATTCCCTTCTCCAACTTACTTTAATAACCAGAACCCAAAACAATGCTCATTTGGGGCCAAGCATCCATTGCTGACCATTTTTACCGTCTAATTTTTTAAATTAATTTTTCAATTTTTGGCCATGTGGCATGTGGGATCTTAGTTTATCAACCAGGGATCAAATCCACCCCCTGGAATTGAAAATACAAAATCTTAACCACTGGACCACCAGGGAAGTCCCTGTTCCTGATCCGTTAAAGCTTGCATTTTATGTCTCTTTTCATGGTGGCTTGAGAAGGTATTTCAAAATCCCTACATTGTTCTTTCTCTCCTTCTCCTCTTCCTTCTTCATCTCCCTTACCATCATCCTCTGCAGAGGGTGCCTTACTCAAACCACTGCTCCTCCTCACTGAGGAACAAGAAGTAAGCGACGAAACTCACTCCCAGTCCTCACACAGTATCAAAGCTGAAGAACACCCACCAACAGACCCCTGCCCTCCCCACACCACTCCAAGAGGGTCCCACCCACAGCCCCAGCTAAGGGGTCTTGATGCATAAACTGCTGGGTCCATATCACATGACCCTACCTCCCAGGTAACTGGTCTGGGTATAGACGCCTGGCCCATGAGCAGCCAGTCTCTGAGGTGGCCTGACAAAAACGTCACATCTGGCAAAGACAGTGAGGATAAATGGAGCCACTTGGACCCTCTCTCCTGAAGAGTCTGAATGGAAAATCAGAGAGAAAGAGAGATTGGAAACCTTGAGGGATGAGAGCTGAAGGCAAGGGAAAGCATGGGCAACAGGAGCATGGGTCCCCGGAGATAAGCCTGGGATGCTGGAGACCGCACGATGCACAAGAGACAGGCTGAGCTCATTGGTTGTGGAACGGCTTGAGCAGCAGGAAATTAGACCTCCTGGTTGCTCTAGGGCAACAAGATACTTGAGCTCCTAAAGTTGCTTTTGATTTTGCATAACCTTCCAGTTTCTACTGGTTCTTCCATCCTCCATAATACTTAGGCCTTTGTAATGTCCCATAAGGGATGGTACGGATTTCTGCCAGCATCTACCCATCAGTGAATCTCCATTTCCTCGCTGTAATATGAGTCAGTCTCTCTTTCTTATCATCAAAAATGCCTATTAAATGTAAAAGGCCACATGGACTCGTCTGAACAATAATTTCCTGTTTACAGCTCCACTGCCATTGATGTTTCTGTTCCAGAAAATGCCAGAGTTCATCTTCCATTTTTATTGAATTGACCACTTGCCTGTTTTTAAAATGCTCCAAACCTTGCTTTTCCATAAATGCTCTTATACCTTCTTTCATATACTTCTTATACTCTCTCTGGCCACCCAAAGCTAAAAGTTCTGGCACTATTACTTCAGTTGCCACCTTATATATGTACTTTTCCAGACCGATTTTTCCAAGTACTTTTCCAAGGGATTTCACACACATGATCTTTCTTGAACCTTGCAATAGCCTTTTGAGAGAATAATAATAAAAACACCTAATCTTTGTAATGTGCTACACAATTTAAAGACCACTTTCACATACGTAATCTCCCTTGATGAGATCCCATTAAACGATACTGTGAGGTTCTTTTCTCATTTTATAGATAAGAAAACTGAGACTTGAGGACAGTGAAGAACCCATCCAAGTTCACACAATAAAAAAAAAGGGGAGGTGTCTATAATGATTTAAGGCCTCCATATTGGTGTTCAAGTGCTTTGTGGTCTTTTTTCCCACCACAGACAGGCGCTAATCTTGCATGTACTCATTTGGCACTAGAAATGTCTAGTTTCTTGTCTCTATTAAGTCAAAGGTCCTTGAGGTTTACTGTGTACGTTACACGTGACTATAGTCTGTCTGCATGGTCTGGCTGCCTCTGCTCAGCAATATGCAAAGGATGGCTGTTTAACAAGGTAACTCACCTTTGTTCTTGCACAGGTACACAAATAATCCATTGATAATATTAAGACAGAGACTTGTTTCTTCCTGGTCACATGATTTGATATATGTGTGTCCCATAACCTAGGCTATCTGAGGCAAAGTCTTGCTTGTATTAATGCAAACACTTTTTTTTTTAATACCAGGGAAATTGATACTTTCAGAATAGTGACTCATACCAGCTTGCAGTAGCTACACTGTGCCATTTCAGCTTGTGGGACAGGATCTTGAAATCACTTTGGTTTAAAAGAGAGACTCAAAGTAAAAATGGTTTGATTTCATCTACAGGAAATGTGGTTGTTCTAAATGACAGCACACAAAGCTCACTTTTATGCCCCCTGTTCTCTCTGCCTGCAATGTCCTTTGTCTTGCAGGTGACTTATAAACTCCTCCTGATCCTTCAAGATTGAATATTATATTATCATCAAGCCATAACTCACCTCTAGATAAAAACCCTAGAGAAACTTGTACACCAGGAAACAAACAAACCCAAACATTTACAGCACTGGGCAAATAGCCAGGAGGAAGAGGTAAATTGTGGCATGTTCATACAACAGGACACTGCCACAAAGTAGTGATGGCGCTTGTAAGCAAGGCAGCATGAAAGAAGCAAAGATGACAAAATATATCTATTCTATGATTTTCTTCATAAAAATTCCCAAAGCTGGCAAAATTAAACCATAATGTTTAGGGATCTGATATGTATGTGTCCCATAGTTGGTCACATTATAAAGAAAAATGACAGCTGTGATTACCATAACCGTCAAAGAAGAGGAGAGGTTGTCAGGGCTGGTGGGAGCATGTGAGGGCTTCCAGGGTACAGAGGATGCTCCGTTCCTTGAAATCGATCCCGGTGACTTGGTGTTTATTCTTTGTTACACAGCACATTTGTATTTTGTGCACTTTTCTGTGTGTATACTACAGTTAATGACTTCATGGGAAATAGACGGGGAAGCAGTGGAAACAGTATCAGACTTTATTTCTCTGGGTTCCAAAATCACTGCAGATGGTGACTGCAGCCATGAAATTGAAAGACGCTTACTCCTTGGAAGAAATATTATGGCCAATCTAGATAGCATATTCAAAAGCAGACTAAAGTCTTACTTTGCTGACTAAAGTCCGTCTAGTCAAGGCTATGGTTTTTCCAGTAGCCATGTAAGGATATGAGAGTTGGACTGTGAAGAAGGCTGAGCGCCAAAGAATTGATGCTTTTGAACTGCGATGTTGGAGAAGACTCTTGAGAGTCCCTTGGACTGCAAGGAGATCCATCCAGTCCATTCTGAAGGAGATCAGCCCTGGGATTTCTTTGGAAGGAATGATGCTAAAGCTGAAGCTCCAGTACTTTGGCCACCTCATGCGAAGAGTTGACTCATTGGAAAAGACTCTGACGCTGGGAGGGATTGGGGGCAGGAGGAGAAGGGGTGACAGAGGATGAGATGGCTGGATGGCATCACTGACTTGATGGGCATGAGTCTGAGTGAACTCCAGGAGTTGGTGATGGACAGGGAGGCCTGGCGTGCTGGGATTCATGGGGTCACAAAGAGTCGGACACGACTGAGCGACTGAACTGAACTGAACTGAAAGGAAAAAAAAAAGTCTATGGTCATACCGCCCTGAACATGTCCAGTCTCGTCTGATCTTGGAAACTAAGCAGAGTCAGGCCTGTTAGTACTTTGGGGCTTCCCAGGTGGCGCTAACGGTCAAGAACCCACTTGCCAATGCAGGAGACATAAAAGACATGGATTTGATCCCTGGATCAGGAAGATCCCCTGGAGGAGGGCATAACAACCCACTCCAGTATTCTTGCCTGGAGAATCCCCACGGACTGAGGAGCCTGGCGGGCTACAGTCCATGGGGCCGCTAAGAGTTGGACAGACATGACTGAATTGACTTAGCACACAAAGGGGAAAAAATGAAACTGCCCAACTGGCAATTCATGGTAAAGAAATGTCATAAAAAAATGCAGACATCATCTACTTGATTAGAGCCCCTGTGAATGGACAGAATCCCTCTGTGGTCCTTTGTTGATAAGGGAGTTTCCTGCATCAATGTCAAACATACTGCTTCAGTAGAAGGGTGAAAGAAATACACCCCCTTCCTCTGGTATACCATGACTGCTGTAGCATGGAATATATGTTTATAGAAAATAAATCGATCCAGTATTTTTTGAATATGCTAAATTCTTGCGTTGTCTTGTCTGTCTAGAGCAGGGCTTTCAGAAATGTGACTCACTGCATTGGTATTCTCCCTCCTGGGGTCACCTCTTCCATGGAGGCAAATTTTAAAGCTGTTTCTGGAAGCCAGTCTTGCCTGGCATTATGACATACACAATTTTGTAATTTAAAAAAGAATAAGGAAGACTCACAAACTCCCTTGAAGCTGGGAGGCAGAGAGGTGCATCAGAGGTTATCACATCCTGCCTCCTCCAATCCCCACTGTGGCTGCAATTGGCTACGGTCCCCTTCTTCATTCCCGGGCCTGAACTGGTGTGCATGGTTGCTCTGGGTATTCAACAGCTGCCCGGCCTTCTGCAGGCAGCTGCTTCTCAAGGCTGTGTGTAATGAGCCTGGTACCCCAGCCCTTGGACCTCTTGGCTCCCAGGTCCACGATACGCTCCAGTGTGCAGGTAGAAATTACATGCTCAGAACATAAGATTCTTTTTTGGCAGCTTTTTTTAAAGTACAACAGATCAGCATTTTATGGTGAAGCTCAGGTTCTCAGAAGGGGGTGGGAGGCTAATACGATCAGCTGAGGGTCTTGACATTTTGCCCGTGAACCACAGAAACTGAACCATGGCAGGCAGCAGCAGAGATGGGAGGCGGTACTCAGACTATGCTAAAATCATGAAGAAAAATCTACCCACCTAGCCATCAATCTGGCTGCAGCTGACAGGGGGGTCAAAAATAAAAGGTAGGATGCTAAAAGTAAGGGTAATGGGGTATCGGCTGTTGTTTTATTTCTGGAAGAATTTATTTAAGTTGTTAGACTTTGTAACATTATATTGAAGAAGGATTTTAGGATTNGGACAGACATGACTGAATTGACTTAGCACACAAAGGGGAAAAAATGAAACTGCCCAACTGGCAATTCATGGTAAAGAAATGTCATAAAAAAATGCAGACATCATCTACTTGATTAGAGCCCCTGTGAATGGACAGAATCCCTCTGTGGTCCTTTGTTGATAAGGGAGTTTCCTGCATCAATGTCAAACATACTGCTTCAGTAGAAGGGTGAAAGAAATACACCCCCTTCCTCTGGTATACCATGACTGCTGTAGCATGGAATATATGTTTATAGAAAATAAATCGATCCAGTATTTTTTGAATATGCTAAATTCTTGCGTTGTCTTGTCTGTCTAGAGCAGGGCTTTCAGAAATGTGACTCACTGCATTGGTATTCTCCCTCCTGGGGTCACCTCTTCCATGGAGGCAAATTTTAAAGCTGTTTCTGGAAGCCAGTCTTGCCTGGCATTATGACATACACAATTTTGTAATTTAAAAAAGAATAAGGAAGACTCACAAACTCCCTTGAAGCTGGGAGGCAGAGAGGTGCATCAGAGGTTATCACATCCTGCCTCCTCCAATCCCCACTGTGGCTGCAATTGGCTACGGTCCCCTTCTTCATTCCCGGGCCTGAACTGGTGTGCATGGTTGCTCTGGGTATTCAACAGCTGCCCGGCCTTCTGCAGGCAGCTGCTTCTCAAGGCTGTGTGTAATGAGCCTGGTACCCCAGCCCTTGGACCTCTTGGCTCCCAGGTCCACGATACGCTCCAGTGTGCAGGTAGAAATTACATGCTCAGAACATAAGATTCTTTTTTGGCAGCTTTTTTTAAAGTACAACAGATCAGCATTTTATGGTGAAGCTCAGGTTCTCAGAAGGGGGTGGGAGGCTAATACGATCAGCTGAGGGTCTTGACATTTTGCCCGTGAACCACAGAAACTGAACCATGGCAGGCAGCAGCAGAGATGGGAGGCGGTACTCAGACTATGCTAAAATCATGAAGAAAAATCTACCCACCTAGCCATCAATCTGGCTGCAGCTGACAGGGGGGTCAAAAATAAAAGGTAGGATGCTAAAAGTAAGGGTAATGGGGTATCGGCTGTTGTTTTATTTCTGGAAGAATTTATTTAAGTTGTTAGACTTTGTAACATTATATTGAAGAAGGATTTTAGGATTTTATAAAAAGAGGCATCTGCTGGAAAAAGAGACACAATGCAGAGAAAAACAGAGATGGAGAGAGAAATTGGAAGCAGAGACAGACCAAAACAGTGACAGAGACAGTGAATGGGAACTTTCCTTGTCTGTGTTCACTTTTTTTGTTAGGATGTCAGAACTCTTTGCACCTCTCCAGATTAGTGCTGCCCTTAAACCCATTTAATTACCGTGATGGATTGCATACTTGCCACCAATAGACTTGTTCCCACTTGCCCTAACTACTAATGTGCTGTAAATATGGCCTTTCAGAAAGGAACCAGGTTTGATGTGGAATTGTGCTCACCTATGTTAATGACACATGGGGTGATAGAGTAGTTGCTGTCTGCCAGTGACTCACTGCACTGACTTGGCCTGGCCCAGGGCAGCTGGACAGAGGGCACTGCTCCGCCTGCAGGCAAATCCAGGCTCGGATCATCCATAGATATGTCTCCAGCAAAGGACAGCATTTCCAGCAGGAGCAGAAAGAGCTCTGGTTATTGTTTGGTGAACAGCTGAGTCCTACGGGACTCTTCCAAGCGATGAGCAGCTTCAGCTAGAAATAACTAAACAGCTTTCCATGAAAAGGGATGGAGGAACAGGGGAGATAAAAGAGCTCCAAGCAGCAAAAGGGTTAGAGCATAATTAACTCCTGCTAGCTGGTGGGCTGCTGTCTATGGGTTGCACAGAGTCAGACACGACTGAAGCGACTTAGCAACAGCAGCTGCAGATGGTCTCATGAATGGTACTGCAGGGCTGTCCAACCCAACCCAGAGCTTCCTCCCCGGCTAGAATTAAGTTTAATTCAGTGTCAAAAGGGCATTCGGGGGGTGGCGGGGGGGAAGCCTGCACAGCATAAGAGGGAGAAATCAATGAGCTTCACGGAGAAAGGGTCACAGTGTGGATGATCCTTGCTGCACACTTGGCCGAGTGGGCGGATTTTAAGAGGGTGACTGTGCGATCGTCTGACCCAGACTGAAGGAAGTCTGAGTCTGGGCCATCTGGGAGAAAAGCTGATGGAAATATCTGCCTGATGCCTGGAGAAGCTATTTATTTTGACTACTGCTGCTGCTATTTTCCTTAAGGTTAGAACCCACAGGACGGTGAAAAGCCAGTGCCCCAAGCCTGACAAAGTTTTCTCTTCAAGCAACTGGGAAGCCCTGTGTTTTGGCTCCCATCTGCCACAGTAAGTTCAGGGCTTTCAGGAAAAGGAGACCACAGTCCATGGCCATTTCACGTATCTAATAGCAAGAGCAGATCATTTTTAATATCCCCTCCTGTTTTCAACAAAATTACTTTCATCAAAATCTAGGAATGGAATAAAAAATAGCTTGGCCAAAAGAGGCAGGAAAATTTTCATAGTTGGTGAAAACTTTCCTTTATTATAATTTGTATTTATAATCTTGCAGTAAAAAAGAAAGGTTTATTTTACATGTATATAGAAAGATAAAAAGCACCATTTATTCAGTTTTATGTCCACCTTACAGTTGAGACTTTGATCTTTTCTTCATAATATGCTATCATGTTTGTTATTTTACATAAAGCACTGCCCAGTAACATCTAAATAAATTTTATTAAAATCCAAATGTCTACAAAAAATATAATTGTTGAGTGATACAACTGTGTGTGTTAATGTTTTATTTACTGGGTTTTTTTCTTAGCTTTAAAATAAATAATTATAATTTTTAAAGCAGAATACCTTTCCATTTTAAAGACATTGTTCACAATCAGTAAAATATGTGATGTGTGAACTAAAATTTGCACTTCACAAAAATATTATGCAGCACACGTTTATAGTGTTTCACTATTTCAAGTTTTAGACACAAATACACACTCAAAATGCCCAAGGGGTATGACAGAAATTCAAATTCTGTTTCTTTATTTTTTGCAATTGTTGCTTACTTCAAATCTAGTGTTTAAAGGCAGGAATATGCAGTATGATGGAGCTGGAAAAATAAACTCTCATGATGCAAGTTCAAAATAGAATATACAGTCCATGGAATTCTCCAGGCCAGAATACTGGAGTGGGTAGCTGTTCCGTTCTCTAGGGGATCTTCCCAACCCAGGGATAGAACCCAGGTCTCTGGCATTGCAGGTGGATTCTTGCGATTTGAGGTTTACATGTAGCTTTAAAACTCAATATCACCTCAGAGATGATTGAAAATTTTGGTCACTAACCTTTTTTTCCCAGGGAAGATATTTTATCACATTATGTAGAATCCTAGGGCACATGGTGATAATGAAAAGCAAATTCAATTTCAGTCAGTTTTACAATTGGTTTTAAATTCTTCACACATTGGCACCCTTTGTTGCTGGCATCAGGCTGATCATCTCCCGCTTCTCTGCCCTTCCTGTGCCTCTGTGTCATTCTCTGCCCATGACACCAGACTGAGGAATCATCTCTGCAGGGAGAGCCCAGAGCACCTCCAATAAGACTCATCAGGAGTGAGAAAGAAGGGTACTTGACAGAAGTAACATTTATTGAAGATCCCTTTAGCGAGCATTTTCACTCAAAATGACTCATTCTTCCCCATGATGCTTCACAAGAGGGGTTAAAATCCCAACATTTAGGAATGAGGAAAAGTGGACTATAAGAAGTTGAGTGGCTTACCCATGGCCCACTTCTCATAAGTAGCAGAATCCAGATTAAAACCCAGATAAGGCCGAGAACGAGGTTCCAGTTACCTCCTGAAGGCACTGCAGATTCTGCAACATCCTTAGGAGATGGCCCAGAACTCCCCAGCTGTGTAAAATGCACAGAAGGGGTGCTGAGTGCATCAGAAGAGCACAGCCTAATCAAAACACTGCTGCAAGTAAAACAAGCTCACCTCTCCTGGACTCTTTCCTGAATTCAAGGATCACCCCTTGAAAGTCACTGGACCACCCGTTCTATGCCAACAAAGGGCTTCCATCTACTCAGGAGGTAGGGAAAGTTTCATCGGAGAGTTTCTGAACCCACTCTCCTTCTTTCCTTCATTTCCTTCTTGTTTCTCTTTCTCGCTCTCCCTCTGCCCATCCCCATCTCTCTTTCCTTTCTTTTAATGACTTTTCAAACCTACTTCCTTACCAATATCTGTATCTTGGGTGAAATTGCTTCAGCCCTCACATTCTTTCAGAAGATTTCTCATTTGGGACCTTGCCTATTACACACAGTTCCAAAGGACTGATAAATCTTTTTTATGTCCTCTTTATGACTAAAGCTTAAGGGAAACATCTTGTGTCTCTCTTTCTTCTTCCTGCTGCATTAAAAAATTATAATCTAGCTTTCCATATGTCCAGAGTTTAGATGAGGTCTTGCTTATTGGTTAGTATTGATCAGTATTCATTTATAACTGGTATAATATTTTCTCTACAGGGGGCATATGGCAATTTTCATAATCAGGCTGCAGAAAGCTTTCAATCACATAATTGCATGATTGGGCAAAACCTGTAATCATAGTCTCTCTAATTCCCAGCAGAGCTATTTTGTCTCCATCTGTCTTCTTGCCTTTGTGTATGACTGGGGGCAACAAATACAATGCTGGCCATCTGAGACTAGAGGAGGAAGACTGACCAAGAGGGCAAGATGAACAGCCTTGTGGGAATTAAGGTGCACAGCTAAGGTACACAGGGCTGGGTCCACCACAAGCTTCCTTGAACTTCCTCACCTCTATAGGCATACCCTTGAGAGCCTTCATAGCAACCAGACAGGCAGGTGGAAAAGGCAGAGCAACTCAGTACTTCCTCTCCTTCCGTGGCCACCAGAGGGACAGGTATCATACCACTGTTTTCTCTTTACTAGTTGATCTATTCAAAACACATTGGAGGATAACAAGCATCTTCAGAATAACAAAAAAGTTCCAGATAAGAGAAAGGTCAGTGCATATAAGAGTAGCCCAGATAAATGATTTAATAACACACAAGTCTTTCTCCCACATAAAAGAAGTGGCTGAAGTGGGCAGCCCAAGACTGAAATAGAAGTTCCCCAGTCATCAGGAACCCATGGCACTTTTTTTCTTCCTTCTCCATCAGACTTGGCACATGGCTTAAATCTTTGAGGTCACCTCGTGATCCAGGATGGCTGTTGGAAGGCAGCTATCGTCTCTGTTTTCTAAGAAAGAAAATGAAAGTGAAAGTGAAGTCGCGCAGTCGTGTACGACTCTTTGCGACCCCATGGACTATAGCCTACCAGGCTCCTCTGTCCATGGGATTTTCCAGGCAATAGTACTGGAGTGGATTGCCATTTCCTTCTCCAGCGGATCTTCCCGACCCAGGGATCGAACCCAGGTCTCCCGCATTGTAGACAGATGCTTACCGTCTGAGCCACCAGAGAAAGGTTGGGCAAAAAAGGAACCTCTCCCAGCTGAGGGAGAATTCTTGAATATTCTGAGAAACTCAACCAAGGAAGAAGACTAGGAAGAAAAGACTAGAAAAAGACTAGAAGACTAGGAAAGGCATCTCTTTACCTAGGCACATCACACGCAGAATAAAATCATAGCTCTGCTAATGAGGAAGAGAGGAAGCAACACCGAACGGCAGCCACAGTCTCTCTCCAAGCTAGGCACCAGTCCCCCAAAGCTGAGGATATTATGCACTCACTACCAGCCCACAGAGCAAGAGAAGTCTTAGAAATCACCGATCTAACAACCCAGGTTTGTCTTAACATTTGAATAAAGTGTTAGCATTATAGAACTTTCTCCAAACCTCATTTAATTCTCAAAAACACACCCTTAAGGTAAATGATATTTTTACCTTAATTTTCCAGATAAGAAAGCAAATATAGAAAGGTTTGAGTGATTGTTTAAGGTGACATATAATAGCTAATTAGAGGGAGAACCAGGATTCCCAGGTGCCTCAGAAGGTAAAGAATCTGTATGCAGTGCAGGAGACGCTGGCTCAACCCTTGGGTTAGGAAGATCCCCTGGAGAAGGAAACGGGAACACCCTTCAGTATTCTTGCTGGAGAATTCCACAGACAGAGGAGCCTGGCAGGCTATAGTCCATGGGCTTACAAAGAGTCACATGATTGAGTGACTTAACACAACACACAGAGGCAGAACCAATAGGAGCAACTCAGAACACCTGACACCTGGCACAACATTTTTTTCTTTTTAAAAAGAAATTAAAGATACAGAAAACTACAAATGTCTAGCTATTTTACCATTTTGCTTTAAATTTTTTTATATTAAAAAAAAAATTGCTGAGAAAGTTGAACTCTATTTTGTACCTCTCTCCGATCACATTCCCCTTGCTCCCCAGAGATCAGTTCAGTTTAGTTCAGTCGCTCAGTCATGTCAGACTCTTTGTGACCCCATGGACTGCAGCACACCAGGCTTCCCTGCCCATCGCCAACTCCTGGAGCTTGCTCAAACTCATGTCTATTGTATTGGTGATGTCATCCAATCATCTCATCCTCTGTCGTCCCCTTCTTCTTCTGCCTTCCATCTTTCCCAGCATCAGGGTCTTTTCCAGTGACACAGTTCTTCTCATCAGGTGGCCAAAGTACTGGAATTTCAGCTTCAGCATCAGTCCTTCCAATGAGTATTCAGGACCGATTTCCTTTAGGATAGACTGGTTGGATCTTCTTGCTGTCCAAGGGACTCTCAAAAGTCTTCTCCAACACCACAGCTCAAAAGCATCGATTCTTCAGCACTCAGGTTTCTTTATAGTCCAGCTGTCGCATCCATACATGACTACTGGAAAAACCATAGCTTTGACTAGATAGACCTTTGTTGGCAAAGTAATGTCTCTGCTTTTTANGGATAGACTGGTTGGATCTTCTTGCTGTCCAAGGGACTCTCAAGAGTCTTCTCCAACACCACAGCTCAAAAGCATCAATTCTTCAGCACTCAGGTTTCTTTATAGTCCAGCTGTCGCATCCATACATGACTACTGGAAAAACCATAGCTTTGACTAGATAGACCTTTGTTGGCAAAGTAATGTCTCTGCTTTTTAATATGCTGTCTAGGTTGGTCATTCTTCCAAGGAGCAAGTGCCTTTTAACTTCATGGCTCCAGCCACCATCTGCAGTGATTTTAGAGCCCAAGAAAATAAAGTCTGTCACTGTTTCCATTGTTTCCCCATCCATTTGCCATGAAGTGATGGGACCAGATGCCATGATCTAAGTTTTTTGAATGTGGACTTTAAAGCCAACTTTTTCACTCTTCTCTTTCACTTTCATCAAGAGGCACTTTAGTTCCTCTTCACTTTCTGTTGTAAGGGTGGTGTCATCTGTGTATCTGAGGTTATTGATATTTCTCCTGGCAATCTTGATTTCCACTTGTGTTTCATCCAGCCCAGAATTTCACATGATGTACTCTGCATATAAATTAAATAAGAGATAATAAGTTAAATAAGAGATAATGAGATTCTTTTTTCTCACTGGAAATCCCCAGAGACAATATCATTAATTTGGTGTTATCTTCCTGGCCCATACTTCTCTATTTTAATCTCTCATATGCATCCACAGATATGTTATTTTTATAGCTTTTTTCATTTAACAATTTGTTTGAATTCTATCTCGGTTAATGCATATGATGAACTATAGTTCAATCATTTTGATTGCTATGATATTCTATTATATAAATATATGTTTTATTTATTCATTTCCACTTTCCTACTAGAAATATTGAGTGGTTATTCAATAAAAAGATGAGGAAGTATTCCAAGAGTTTATCTTCACAACAAATCTATGAGAAAGGACTGGTGATAATCCCTGCAGTACATGGCAAGCAAACTAAAGCAAGCAAGAAGTAGGAATCTGCCCAGTGTTTCATAGCTGATAAGCAACTGAGCCAGAATTGAACCCCAGAGNCCTAGGCCCTTAAGTCTATTTCTCACTTCCACTGTATAATCATAAGGGATTTGATTTAGGTCATACCTGAATGGACTAGCGGTTTTCCCTACTTTCTTCAATTTAAGTCTGAATTTGGTAATAAGGAGTTCATGATCTGAGCCACAGTCAGCTCCTGGTCTTGTTTTCAGCTCAGTAACTACTAATTTGCTTTTAGGGATCTCAAGGCCATTGGCATAGAGGAAGAAACGTAATTCCACGATAACATATTGTAACAATATGGGTATAAATCCTGACTCTGTCTCTTAGCAGGTGAGTTACCTTGGACAAGTCACTTAGCACCTTGGTTTCCTTACCTGTAAACTAGGGGCAAACGGCGACAGTTAGCACATAAAATACTGTAAGGATCACATTAAGGCAAAAGTTCCATGGTCGGGGCAGTGTCTGGCACATAGAAGGAATGTCATAAATATTTACTACTTATCGCAGACCTATTTAATATGTCACACACTGAATTGCATGTTTCATTTGGTTCTCTAATTTAATCCTACAACGACTCTCAAAGGTAAGGCCTGTATTTATAATCACTATGCTATTCTACTCACTGAGTTTCCCTGCGAGAAATATTTTCATGTCAGTGGCTATTCCTGCCTGCAATTTTCCCTTGAAAAATTGCTCCAGGATGGGTACTTCCTAAGGGGAAGCTTTCTCCATTAGCTAGACAGGAGGGGAAATGCAAGGGCAAGCCTCGACCCCCCATTACCAAGAAATCAACCGTGGAAGTGAGTCATCTTTCTCTCGCCACTGGGCTGTATGTGGTGATTAATGAGAGATGTTTAAGATTAACACACTTTCTTGTTCAAGTTTTGAAAATTAAAGCCCTTGGAAATGTGAGCCCAGAGAACGAAAGAAAAAGAAGTAAAACAGGATTCTCTTTCTAGTGGCCTACTTTCAAAAACTCAACCCCCTCCTGGCAAAATGTAGATCACCTGGCCTTGTCTATGTCACGTTGCTTTCCTTTTCTCGCTCCTCGCCTCCAAAAGAACCTTAGTTCCAGCCAAAAGGGTTATCATAGATCCTCGGTGCAGTTTCCAAGTTACCAAATGAGACAGTGGAACAATTGATTGCGCTGGCACAGGCCAGCGGTAGGAGATAAGGGATTAACCCTGGGCCCAAACAGCTATTGTCGCTGTGTTTCTTTTCGAAGCGTGAGTGCACAGGCTGTACTGGCCTGAGTCCTTGAGCTTCTTGGGAAAGAGAAGATAGCTTAGCTCAAGTCTTATCAAGTCCAGGCTTCTCAGGGCTCCATGCTGCCCTGGCCACCTTAGCCAAGCTCACACCACCCTATCCTGAGATGGGCTCTGAGACCCAGCCACCAAGCTCAGCCTTTGACTCTGTATGTCACCATCAGAGTTAGGCCACAGGAGCACTTTCTGCTGTGATGAAAGTGCTTCTTTGCTTTCCCTTTAAATATCAAACAGAGGCACTGAAGAAGGAACTTTCATTTTTATTCATAAGGCTAAGGAAGACAAAGCTGAGAGACGCTGAGAAGCTCACCTACCATTGGACAGCTATTTATGGCAGGGCTGGCACAGGAGCCCAGATCTTGGATCCTAAACACACTGGCTGAGGATGAGGCGAGACAAAAGAGAAGCATAGGAAGTGAGGAGAAGGAAGGAGATAAAAGCAGAAGCTGTGATGCAAGACTTAACCCGAAGATTCAAAGCACTGTGTGCAGCTTTGATGGCTGACAGCATGGAGGCTCTCACACGGCAAGCACAGCTCTTCTCCCGTGTTCCCCAGGACGAGGTCCCCCAGCCAAACTATCCTCCTTCTCAACAAGGAGCTCTGGTTCTAAGCCCTCCCAGACTGCCCTGGCCTTTAGGAGAGAGGGATGTTGGGGAAAGCTATTCTCAGTCCTTCAAGCAAAAGGAATCTGCAAGCACCCTGTAAAGCTGGAGCATCTACTGGGGAGAATGTTTGAACATTTGTTCACCAAAGGGCGTTCACAGTTATGCAGTGTTTTTTCTGGGGCAGGCACCAAGAGTAAAGCATTTACACGTAAGAACTCATCTCATGCATTCTCACCATAGCCCTTTGACATCCATCCAAGTCTCCCCCTAACTTTGCCAATAGGACATGGAAGGACAGACCGATGCATCACTGCACTTGAGGTTCCTAAATTCTGTGTAGCTGCTCTGGGGACAGGGCCCAGGCAGTGGACTATTTTCAAAGCACACCCTGGGGATCTCCTGTGCTGCTGGGATCAAGAACCATTTGACTGAACCAGTGCAAAAAACCTATAATCACATAATGCCTTGCACTGTGAACTATTCCCTACAAATGTTTTATGTCTCCAGTTAGATGGTAAACTCCCAGATGTGATAAGGTTGAACAGGAACAAGGTCTTTTAAGAACCTGAAGTCTGTTCTTTCAGTACTGGCGGGGTGAAGTTGAGGTGTCCACCTCAGCATCCTTGGAGCCTGCAGACTCAAATCAGGCACAAGGACGGCACCCTTCTCATTTTCAAGGCCGGCTGTGCGCCAGTTCTTTCACGTATTTGATGAGGTTGGTATTCCTCTTATTATTCCCAGTTAACAGATGAGGAAACACAGGCTATGTCCCAATGGTTAGAGACACACAACTTGTAAATAACAGAGCTTTGAGTCGAACACAGTCTGGCTCCAGAGCCCAGTTTAATCCAATATGGTCAGAAAGGGCAGAGGGAGAAGGAGAGAGAAAAGGAAGAACTATCTCTACCAAGATGGAGGAAAATAGAGAATTGAGAATTCCAGATTCTATTGGTTTGGTTTGCGAGGCCTGCCAAAACAAAGTACCATAGACTGAGGGGCTTAAACAACACAAATGTATTGTCGCATCCTCTCAGAAGTCAGGAGCCCAAGATCAAGGTGTCAACAGGGTGGGTTTCTTCTGAGGCTTTAAGGCAGAATCTGTTCCGGACCTCTCACCCAGCTCCTGGTGGTTTGCTGGCGATCTTTGGTGTTTCTTGGCTTGTAGAAGCATCACTGATCCCTGCCTTCATCTTCCACGTGACATTCCTCTTGTGTGGGGGTCTGACTCCAAATTCCCCCTTTTATAAAGACATCGGTCATGTTGGGTTAAGGCCACCCTAATATCTCATTTTAACTTGGTGATCTCGGTAAAGATCCTATCTCCAGGTAAAGTCACATTCTGAGCGGCTGTGGGTTAGGACTTGAATGCATTAATGAAGAGGTGGTGTATATTAGTCACTTAGTCATGTCTGACTCTTTGCGACCCCATGGACTGTAGCCCACCAGGCTCCTCTGTCAATAGGATTCTCCAGGGAAGAATACTAGAGTGGGTAGCCATTCTCTTCTCCAGGGGATCTTCTCAACCCAGGGACTGAACCTGGGTTTCCTGCATTGCAGGAGAATTCTTTACCATCTAAGCCATTGTTCAACCTGTAAAACATGTGAAGGGCCATGTGGATTAATAAGCCAGAGCTCCATGAGAATGGGAGGGAAACTACTGGAGACCTCCGACTCAGAGCTGCCTGGAGAAGGGCTCCAGTTTCGAGGGGAGGTGGGGCCGCATGCAGTGGAGGCCAGCCCAGAAGGGCCAGGAGCGCACTTTCTCCAGCACCGAGAATGAATGGCCTCCGACTGGCTGCCCACTTCTCCTGGCAGTGCCTCAGCCTCTGTGTTGTGTAGCTGGCTCATCAATGAAAATCAATATGCTTAAGTCAAAAGGAGAACCCTCAACAATAACAACAAAAAGAAACACACCTCAAAAAGCGTAACCTTATGTTGTCTGTGCTGCTGCTGCTAAGTCGCTTCAGTTGTGTCCGACTCTGTGCGATCCGGTAGACGGCAGCCCAGCAGGCTCCCCTGTCCCTGGGATTCTCCAGGCAAGAACACTGGAGTGGGTTGCCATTTCCTTCTCCAATGCATGAAAGTGAAAAGTGAAAGTGAAGAGAGTCTTGTGTGACTCTTAGCAACCCCATGGACTGCAGCCTACCAGGCTCCTCTGCCCAAGGGATTTTCCAGGCAAGAGTACTGGAGTGGGGTGCCATTGCCTTCTCCATATGTTGTCTGTAGAAAGCTTCAAAAAATGCCAACTAGTGCTGAGTCAGGAAGTTCTCCCCTAATAGCTTTTGTTGAAATCGTTTAACATTTCAACTTTATCTCTTCTTTTCTTGCAGACAGCTCCTCAGAGGTATTCAGGTGCAACAGTACCATGATTCAGGCCTTCTGGCTCCCAGAGCCCTGGCCAGCACACACACACACACACACACACACACACACACACACACACACACACTCTCGTGGAATCAGAGTAGCATAGACATCCTAAGGAGCTGACTTCCTCCAGCCCTACCCAGCTGGGGGAGAGGGGAATATACCTGCCTGTTGCCATCTCTGCACCCTCGAGAGCATCCCCGAGGTAGGGGCTGAGAAGCAGGCACACCCCAAGGGCTGAGGCTTCATCTCTGGCCATGGCCAAGAAACCCCAGGGAACCCCCGTCCTGGGCCCTTCAGTCCCACCGTCACATCACAGGACAAGAGTCTGGCCAAGGCGGGACCACAGAGCTCCCTCAGCTTTCCCACCCTTCAGTCTTCTGCGAGGGATCCCAGGCTGCTCAGCCATCACCACGCCCTGTCAATGTCTCCCCTCAGATGGCTCTCGGGCGTCTGAGCGCCTCCACTGTGTCTCCCCTGCAGTCTCCCCTGAGTGGGACACCACCTTCTTCAGACCCAAGCAGGCAAACACGAGGTCAGAAGGGGAGGTGTTCGAGTGGGGTCAGGGTGGAGAGAGTACCCGAGGGGAACAGAAGCAGCCACCGTGGTGCGGCCTAAGCCGGTGCTGGCCTTCCTCAGTGAGACACCGTCTCTCTGGCCAGAGGCATGAAGAGGCCTCTTTTAATGGAGAACAATAAGTAACAAGGAAAAGAGAGCACCTTCCCTTTGTCCCCACACTCAGCCCCAAAGGCACAATCTACTTCCCAAAGGGGATACACGATCGTCCAGGCCAGCACCTGTGACCCTTACTCGGCAAAGCTCATTTGTCTCCCAAACTTGGATGGAATCAGTGCACCCACTGTGCTCAAGACTGAGCTGAGAAATTGAACGTACAGAACAAAAGAGCCAGTACTAGAGATCATCTTTGGCCACCTGATCATCATGCTAGAGTAAATAATATAGCCATAAGCACTGATTAGAAAAGGAAATGGCAACCCATTCCAGTATTCTTGCCTGGAAAATTCTGTGGATAGAGGAGCCTGGCGAGCACAGTCTAGGAGGTCACAAAGAGTTAGACACGACTGAGCACACGTGTGCAGAAAAAGACATATTAATTGTCCAAATATCATGAGGATCTTATGCCCAGATGTGAGAGCTGAAGGAAGAGGCTGAGCGAGCAGATTTTGCCCTTTGCAGCATGAGCGTGGAACTTCACTGAAGACACGGCAGAAAGGGCCAGGCTCACCATCGGGACATAGCCCTGAGAAGACAGCCCAGCAGCCATTCCAGAAAAGGCCGGGGGGACTGAGGCACAGATGTCACTCAGGCAAAACTGAGTGACATTTCTCACCTTGAACAGGGTTGATACACATCACCTGGAAGAGAAAGGCAAGGGAAATGAGGGGTCTCCTGGGCCCTGGCTCACCCCATGTGCAGAGGCACCATCCTCAGGACAACACAGAGCATAAGTGGCTCATATTCAAGGACCTGCTAGCGAGGCAGCATCCATTTTCCCTGTGAAAGGACGCTCAAGTCGGATTCGAGGCCAAGGAAAGGGGGTCCCTAGTGTGGGGCTGGGTTCTTATAAACACAGGATCTTTGAGAGCATAATCAGGTTAATCACCTTGTTGGGGTGCAAAAGGAAGAGAGGTCATCCTTCCCCCACCACAAGGTCTCACAAAGTGAGACCCCCCTTCACCACCCCCATACAACCTCGTGTGTTCACTCTGTAGCCTCCTAAGCTGCTTCCGTCCATAAGAACAAGTCCTATTTGGCCCATTAAGAGCTTTTCAGGCATCAAAATGTCACATCCAGGACCAGACTTCTCTGTCCCTCCGTACTGAAACCTGCCTCTTCCCGAAGCTGAGGCCGATTCCGCTTGGGTGGGAAGTGATGAGGGATGTGGGAATCTTCTTCCGCTTTTTCTCACCCACCACTCCTCACCCTATGTCTGGATCTTTCTGGGTCAGAGCAGGGCTGAGGGGCGAGGAGGTGCTCCGGGGTTTTGCTTGTTCTCTTAGCAGTGATCTCTTGAACATTCTATGTCCCAGGCATCCCCTGCTGCCCATGAGGACCCTGAACAAGGGCCCTCCTCCCCACACAGTTCCAGCTTGTGATCGAAGAACATCATTCTGGCATATCTCGTGTGGATGCCCTCAGCATCCCACCTTTGCCCCTGACCTTCACAGGGAGCCCCTGATCTTCACAGGAAGTCCTCATGCTCAGGGTCCCCTGAAGGTGCCAAGGTCTTCCTGACCCACAGGAAGCTCACACATGCCTGCCACGCCAAGCGGAGGGTAGGCAGGCTGCCCACAACCATCTTGCCCTCTCACCCTGCCCTGCTGGTCTCTTTCAGCTAACCCCTCACCCCCCGTTTGCAGTATGCTCCAGGCGACCTCCCGGCTCTGGGTCCACATCTGCCCCCTGCCTCTCAGGGGGAGGTGCCACTCCCAAGGCACTGGCTGAGCCTCTGCTCCTCCAGAGCTCCCAGCCAGCCACCCAGAGAGCAAGAGCACAGCCCCTTCCTGTCGGCCTGCCAGTCCCCCTGAGTGGCAGCCCCCCAGTACCACGAGGCCCAGGGCAAGAGTCCACATGGAGCCCCACGTGCCGAATGTCCAAGCATTTAAGTTACAAATCTAGCTAATGATACTGTTGAATAAAATATCTTCTTACCTCCTTCCTTTACAAATATACCTCCGAGTTGGCCTGGAAGGTCAGTTTGACTTTAGAATTCCCCATCTCCTTGGAATTTGAAGCTGAGAGAGGCATTCCTCCCAAGCCCAGACCCCGCACCTGGCAGACAGCCCACTCCATGATTCTCCCTACCCTCACCCCATCCTGCACACACAAGAGGGGTGTGTGTGTGTGTGTGTCTGTGTGTGTGTGTGTGGAGGATGGCTCAAGCGCACACACATGGCCACCCAGGCGGCATCCCCAGGTTCCGCCCAGAGCCCCCCAGAGCTGCCCCCTCTGTCCCTGTCTTCAGGTCCAGGGCTGAGCCCAGTCCACCTCGGGTCAGAGGACCTTGGATCAGGTCTGAGCAGGCCCCAGAAGGGAATCTGGGAGCCTGGGAGACCTGCATTCCTGGAATATGGGGATGCGGGGGTTCTAGGAGGACATGTCCCCTCCAGGCTGCAAAGGAGAAGCTCTGTGCCGAGGAGACTGCTGGAGGGATTCCTGAGAAGTTCTTTCTAGAATGTAGACGTCAGAGCAGGGATGCCGCTGGAGGGGGCTTTCTGAGGAGCATTCTCTTGGACTTGCTTCCCTGACCCCAGTGTTCTGGCCTAGACAATTCCACGGGCAGAGGAGCCTAGCGGGCTGCAGTCCGAGGAACTGCAGAGTCAGACACAACTGAACGCACAGACACCACTTGACTTCAGGGCACAGCGTGGGTCGGAGGCGGGGATGGGAGTGGGAAATGCCGAAGCCCTGTGCTCTGAAGCCCTCAGTCAGCACTTAGCAAGTCACCTTCCTGTGAGTCTGTTCCTCCAGCTTCTACAGGCCGTGTAGGATGGTCCTCAGGAAGGGCCACCTGCTGCTGGACTCCAGAGGGTTCGCTCCAGCAGCACCCCCCCCCTGTCTGCTCTCACAGGACCACAGAGGCTTCTAACCTGCCGTCCTCAGCTTGATGGCTTCGGCCATAACTCTGAGACCTCCGGTTCCATCTGGCAGTGAGACTGACACATGTGGTCAGTTAAGCAGAAGTGTTTTACACGCCCGTGTTTTAACACCATACGAGGGAGGGAAAAATGGACAAGTGGTTCTCCCTGGGGCAGCTTTCCAACCAGGTCTGACCTGTGCAGGACCGTGTTCATGGAAACGTGTCTGCAGGGATGCCAAGAGGGACACGTGGTCCTTACTAAGGAGAAAGCCCACCAGGACTTCGGGAGAGGAACTTGCTCAGAGAGCCCGGTGCCTCCAGGATCAGTCCTGCTTTCTGTAGGCTGTCCCAGGCGCTGAGGTGCTAGACTCGGTTCCATAACTGCCTCCTGACAACAGACCAGAGCAGGCTTGAGCATGTGAATGGTGGCAGGCCTGGTGGCCCCGGTGTGACAAGGAGAGGCCAGGGAGGCCGGAGTGATGTTGGTGGATTTTCCAGGTCTCATCTGGAAACTGGAAATAGAAAGATGCCCTCGATTCACTTTCCTGCCTCCCAGCCCCACAAAGGGGCCTGGGTCGGGGAACACCACGCTGCCCCCACACTCTTAGGTAGGCAGGGGCAGCCCCAGCTCTTGGCAACGTTCCTCTCGTGTCAACCGAAGATGGATGATCTAAAGGTGGGCCCTAGAGACCGGCCCCAAGTGCGCAGATGCACCAGGCTGTGCTACCCGTGAGCTGGCAGGCCCCTGCCAAGTGTCCCACCAGCCGGGCAGTGGCCTTCTCCCCTTCGTGTCCACCTGCGTCTGGCCTGCTGGTGCGGGTGGGAGCTGAGCGGTGAGGAGAGGCCCAGGCTGCAAAGTGACTCTGTGTGGTAGGGGGAGCAGAGCCCTGGATAAACCCCGCCTGCCTCCCACCACACCCCCCTCACTCCCTGCCAGGCTCCCACAGGCCACTCGGGGACAGATTCCCAGGGAGCTGCGTTTTCCGCCTGTGTGGACAACGCCTGGGAGGAAGGTGATCTTTCGACAGCTCCAACCTGATGATCTGGGCCTCGAGCTTTTTTCCTTATCCTCGTTTTTCCCACACAGGAAAAGGGATGCAGGCCTAGCTCTGCAGATCCAGCCCGGTTGTGAGCATGGCAGCTAATTCCTAACTGCACAAGTGCCAAGAGTGCTGGAGGGGTCTCGGGAAAAGATGATAGCACNCCTGTGTGGACAACGCCTGGGAGGAAGGTGATCTTTCGACAGCTCCAACCTGATGATCTGGGCCTCGAGCTTTTTTCCTTATCCTCGTTTTTCCCACACAGGAAAAGGGATGCAGGCCTAGCTCTGCAGATCCAGCCCGGTTGTGAGCATGGCAGCTAATTCCTAACTGCACAAGTGCCAAGAGTGCTGGAGGGGTCTCGGGAAAAGATGATAGCACCACTTATCTTTCAAGGAAACCCAGAGGGCAGAACGGTCCCAGGATTAGACTGGGTGACTGTGTGGCCAGGAACAGGATGGCAGGAAGGGAACCTGTCTCCCAGGCCACCGGGAATCAAGGTTTTAAAACATTTGCAGGCGTTTATCTTGATGCCTGAGAGTAGCTTCGGGGGAAGAAGGCTGAGTGACAATTTAATCTTTCCACCCTCACCAATCTCTATTTCCTCCTCTCTCTCCCACCCACCCCGCCTAGAAGAGACATCTGGTGTCAACCGGGGCTGAGCTGTGGTTCACAAAAAGCAGCTGGAGCCCCAGGACTCAGCGACGTTCAGTTAACGAAAGAGTTTTTTAAACG
>SJYA01002616.1:1598102-1632103 GCA_006410615.1 Neotragus moschatus | reverse complement strand
AATGAGGGATTTATCAGTATCACAAAGAGAAGCCGCTGCAGAACTTTGGGGAACCAGGAAACTCTCCCGAGCTGGCCTTAAGTAAAGTGCATTTAACAGTAAGAAGAAGATGGAAAAGAAAAGAGCAGATGGCTAGGAGCCTAGGCATCCGCAACCACAGAAGCCTATGATAAACAGGGAAGATCTGCACCGTGGTAGGAGCAGTGCAGATGGAAGGATGTCCACACAGATGAAAAGACCAGGCAATTGACAAATGGGTCAGTGAGGTGTCAGGGATGATTCTGACGCTGAGTGCCGTCAACACACATGCAGGCAGGACATGTTGAGCAAAAAACTACAATGTAAAGAACTTCCAGTTAAAAGTGATACCTGGCAAGCCGTCCCTGCCCCCACTAACTTCCTGCTAGACATACACATGACAACCCATTTTCAAGACTGAAACTCAAAAATAGCACAAAAACAAAAACTGAATTGCCAAAATGTGGAAAGAATTTCCACCCACTCCAGGATGGCTGAAGGCGAATTCAGAGAAACAATGAGTGGCAGACTATCCTTGCTCTCCTGAGCAGAAAAGTCCACATATGGCAAAGAAAGTAACTTGGCCCCTGGCCCTCCTCCACTGTCTGCCCTTCCTCAAAGATCCAGGGTCAGTGCCCACAGGAAAATCGCATAACCCTCCCTCAATTACGCAAGTGTTTCTCTTCAGGTGCCAGAATAACAGGTCAATCATTTGTTCCCATTGGGAAAAAATAATAACAAATGAAACAACTGACAAAGGATTAATTTCCGAAATATACAAGTAGCTCATACAAGTCAATACCAGAAAAATAAACAACCCAATCAAAAAGTGGTAAAGAAACCTAAACATACATTTCTCCAAAGAAGACGTACATGTGTTACCAAACACATGAAAGGATGCTCAACATTGCTCACTATTAGAAAAATGCAAATCAAAGCTATAATGAGATATCACCTCACACAAATCAGAATAGCCATCATCAAAAACTCTACAAACAATAAACGCTGGAGGGGGTGTGGAGAAAAGGGAACCCTCTTGCACTGTTGGTGGGAATGTAAATTGATACAGCCACTATAGAAGATAGTACAGAGATTCCTTGAAAAACTAGAAATAAAAGCATCACATGACCCACAAATCCCATTACTAGGAATATACCCTGCGAAACCAAAATTGAAAAAAAAAAACACATGGGAACCCAAGTACACCTGAGACATAAAAAAAAAGGAAAAAAACAATATTTTTATTGAAAAAAAATTAAAAAATAAAAGCTTTATTCAGTTGGAAAAAAAAGAAAAAAAAAACACATGTACTCCCATGTTCATTGCAGCACTATTTACAATAGCTAGAACATGGCAGCAACCTAGATGTCCATCAACAGATGAATGGATAAAGAAGCTGTAGTATAGATATACAATAGCATATTACTCAGCCATAAAAAGGAATGCATTTGAGTTCGTTCTAACGAGCTGGGTAAACCTAGAGCCTATCATGCAGAGTGAAGTAAGTCAGAAAGAGAAAGATCTGACACTAACGCATAAATATGNTTCAGTTGGAAAAAAAAGAAAAAAAAACACATGCACTCCCATGTTCATTGCAGCACTATTTACAATAGCTAGAACATGGCAGCAACCTAGATGTCCATCGACAGATGAATGGATAAAGAAGCTGTCGTATAGATATACAATAGCATATTACTCAGCCATAAAAAGGAATGCATTTGAGTTCATTCTAACGAGCTGGGTGAACCTAGAGCCTATCATGCAGAGTGAAGTAAGTCAGAAAGAGAAAGATCTGACACTAACGCATAAATATGGAATCTAGAAAGATGGTCCTGATGAAATTTTCTGCAGGGCAGCAATGGAGACACGGACAGAGAGGGCGGACTTACGGACACAGGGGAGCAAGGAAGAAGGAGCGGGTGAGACGTATGGAGAGAGTAACATGGAAACTTACATTATCGTACGTGAAATAGACAGCCAGTGGGAATTTGCTGTATGACTCAGGGAACTCAAACAGGGGCTCTGTGTCAACCTGGAGGAGGGGTGGGATGGGGAGGGAGGTCCAAAAGGGAGGGGACATATGTATACCTATGGCTGATTTATGTTGATGTTTGGCAGAAACCAACAAAATTCTATAAAGCAGTTATCCTTCAACTGAAAAATAAATATATTTTTTTAAATCATTTGTTCCCCATCCTGTCCTTTCTCACTAATCTTGTCCCACCCAAATTTTCTGTCACATCAGTGGACTGAAACCTAAGCAGTAAGTGGAAGGGGTCTCTCCTGGGGCTTTGCATCCTCTAGGGTGTAGTCCACACACTGAAGCTATATACTAGTAAGAAAAAAGCTGTAGGAAACTAACAGCAGGGCATGCGGGAGTTGTACATTTCCACAAAAACCCTCAGTTTCAGAGTGTCAAAGACTCAGGCAGTGGGAGGGGAGGATTCCATTTCTACGCAGCAGAACCACAAAATCTGTCATCTGTTGGCAAACCCCAAATCCAGGGGGAACTTGCCTAATCTGAAGATTAATAAACAGTAAGCTGAATAGGAGGTCTATGGGAAAAGTGCCAAAGCTCCAGAGAAAGGGAACAATATCCTAAAGATCAAGGAGATAAACATATCTTGAAAATAATCTACTATCCAAAAAAAAAAGTGAGAAAATACTTTGAAACGTTTTTGTATCTTCAATAGGATCTAAGAATGTATGGCTTCTCTGAAAAAGGAGCAGAAAGTCAAAACCCTGAACTGAAAGAGGGTAATAAGATGAAAAGACAGGACAGTGGAATCCAGAAACAATGAGCCAGATGGGTGGGGAGCCGGGTGAGGCTGGGAGGCTGACAGTACAATAAGAGAACTAAGTCAGCACTGAGGACGGTAAGCCAGATGGTGGGAAATCAAGCCTGTAGAATTTGAAAAAGCTCTCCTGAAATCTGGGGAAAACAGGAAGGAGGTCAAAACATTTTTTCTGAGTGGGCTCTTGTCTAACACTTGGAAATGAATTATCCGAGAGACACGTGTGCTGACAAAGCAAGAGACTCTATTGGGATGGGGCATCTGGGCAGAGAGCGGGAGGGTAAGAGAATCCAGGAGAACTGCTCTGCCATGTGGCTCACAGTCTTAGGTTTAGGTGATGGGGTTAGTTTCTGGGCTGTCTCTGGCCGATCATTCTCACTCAGGGTCCTTGCTGGTGATGTGTGCATCGCTCAGCCAAGGTGGATTCCAGCAAGAAGGATTCTGGGGGCACACACGGATGTGTCTCCTGTCTCCTTTTGACCTTCCCCAAATTATTCCAGCTGGTGGTGGCTTGTTAGTTATGTGTTCCTTACCAGGATCTCCTGGCGTAAAACAACTCATGCAGATGGTTTCTGTGGTGCCTGGTCCGGGCGTGCGGCTTCAGTCAGTGTTTCCCCTAACAGGACCAAAGCAATGAGCCTGGGGATAGTTTACAGGCTCACACAGGAAACATCTCATATAGGAAATCTGCTTAATTTCTCCATGTCTTGGAGTTATTGTCTCTAAAATGGGGTTCTAAAACAACAAGCAGAGCATTTTGAGGACCATAAAGGAGATATAATGTATCATGTGCTTGTCTTCAATAATGACACATAGTAACACCAGGTAGCATCCATTGCCATTTATTATTTCTCATTAAATAGTCCAGACAAATTGATAGACAAACTTGAATCAATAACTGCAAGCTTGAGGAGTCGATTCATGAAGTATGAACTAGAAATAACACAGAAGAGTATGAAAAATACCTTATTAGGAATCAAAGAAACTCAAATGCCAACAATGAACAACTTTTCTAAAAACAGGTTAGCTACAGATTTTTCTTTCTTTAATGATGAAGCTCTCTGTTGAGAGTATGCCTAAAAGGAGCTCTACATACCTTTCCTATGGAGCTCTAATCTGATATTTATAGATCAAGAAGATGAAAAAGACTTGTGTTCCTCTCAAAATCCGTATGTTGAAGTCCTAATTATCCAACATGACTATCTGGAGATGTTTTGTTGTTCAGTCACTAAGTCATGTCCAACTCTTTATGACTCTGTGGAGTATAGCATGCCAGGCTCCTCTATCCTCCACTGTCTCCTGGAGTTTGCTCAAATTTGTGTCTCTTGAGTCAGTGAAGCTAACCATCTCATCCTCTGCTGCCGCCTTCTTCTTTTGCCTTCAGTCTTTCCTGGTATTTGGAGATGGGGAGGTGACAACGGTTAAATGAGGTCAGAAGGGTGAGGCCCTAATCCCACAGGGCTGGTACCCTGATACATACACAGAACTCTCTGCCACGTGGGGACAAAGTGAGAAGCTGTCCACGCACACGGCAGGAAGAAGGCTTTCACCGAGCATGGAATCAGCCGGCACCTTGATCTGGGACTTGCAGCCTTCAGAACTCTGAGAGAATTAATTTCTGTTGTGGGTGTCACCCTATCTGTGGTATTTTGCTATGGCAGCCCAAACAGACAAAAAATTCTTAAGCAGAATCTCCACTTATAGGAGTCTACTCTAAGGGAACCAGTCAATCCTAAAGGAAATCAATCCTGAATATTCATTGGAAGAACTGATGCTGAAGCTGAAGCTCCAATACTTTGGCCACCTGATGGGAAGAACTGACTCATTAGAAAAGACCCTGATGCTGGGAAAGATTGAAGGCAGGAGGAGAAGGGGATGACAGACGATAAGATGGTTGGATATCATTACCAACTCAAAGGACGTGAGTTTGAGTAAGCTCCAGGAGATAGTGAAGGACAGAGAAGCCTGGCGTGCTGCAGTGCATGGGGTCACAAAGAGTCGGACATGACTGAGTGACTGAACAACAAATTCTAAGGGAATAATCAGGGAGCTTGACAAGGCTTTGTGGATGTGTCCTACAGCATTCCTGGAACGGTTAAAAATAATCCAAATATCTAACAACAGAAGACTCTAGAAAAGTGCAAAATGCACCAGGTTTTATAGCTCATTTATGATGTGGGAGAATGATTATTATATGATATGAATACAAAAAACAGTAGATAAAATGATATAAATATGATCCTCATTTCATTAAATTATCTATTTACCAAGTACATAGAAAAAGGAATGAAAGAATATACACCAAAAATAATAACAGGAGTATTATCTCTGCTAGTGGGCACAAGTAGAACTTTCTTCTTTATGTTTTGAGATGTTCTAAATCTCCAACAATCATCTTATATACTATTTTACAATCATAAAAAATAAAATAATTTAAAAAACAAGACATGTGAATTCTACTCCTGCCATTACTTGAAATAGTCTTTAAAGGGAGTCTCATTTCTTCATGGTATGCTTGTTTCCTGCCTATAAAGTTCTAGAGACATTATCAATCATTTAATTGCATAATAAAAATTTACATTAAAAAAAATTACCACCAGAGGATGGTGGCATTGTTACTTTGTTCCTAACCCCTGCCCTCTCTTTTATGCACTATCCCCAAATAAATGTGCATGGTTTCTGCTTAGGGGTTTAGTGACAGAGCCTAGGGAAATTCTTGCTTTTTTTCTTTAAGCTGTAGCAACCCCAAATTACAACAGGCTCCTTGGAATTTTAAATGTTGAAAAAGGTAACCTAAGCAAACATGAGTATGTTCTTGAAAAACATACCACAAATAAACCAACATGGAAAATATTTTGTGGAAGAGCTTGTCCTATATTGATCCTTCTAGAAGAAGGAACTAGAATCAAGAGGTGAAGGCTATGGGAAGGCAGATTTTCGTGCAGAACCAAGAATTCCATAACAAAGACAGATTCCTTGCAGTGTACTGAGTGCCTCATCACCAATAATGTGGAGAGCAAACACATGATCACTTGTTTGGAAGGAAGAGAAAAAGTAATTGCTGCATTAAATTTGAACCAAACTGAAAACTGAACTGTATAATCCTTAAGGCAAAAATAACTATAACATTTGTCCAAACTGGCACTTTGGGGAGAAAAGAGGTGATGTTACTAATAATTACCCTGGGACCAAGGGCATCCTAGTTAAACTGGAATGAGTGGCCATCCCTCTCTAGGGTTTTCTCTAACTCTTGGCACTAACTAAAATTTTACATTCATAGGCTGTAAGTCTTTAATCCACATTTCAAGAGTTAAATTCTTCCAACACCCACATTTGAATGACTTAATGGCTTATTGTAATGGTCAGACATTCTTNTTGATCCTTCTAGAAGAAGGAACTAGAATCAAGAGGTGAAGGCTATGGGAAGGCAGATTTTCGTGCAGAAGCAAGAATTCCATAACAAAGACAGATTCCTTGCAGTGTAATGAGTGCCTCATCACCAATAATGTGGAGAGCAAACACATGATCATTTGTTTGGAAGGAAGAGAAAAAGTAATTGCTGCATTAAATTTGAACCAAACTGAAAACTGAACTATATAATCCTTAAGGCAAAAATAACTATAACATTTGTCCAAACTGGCACTTTGGGGAGAAAAGAGGTGATNAAAAAGACTTCACCTTCCAATGCCAGGGATACAGGTTTAATCCTGGAGTTAATCCTGCAGCTATCCCGGTCAGGCAGCTAAGATCCCACATGCCTCTCAGCCAAAAATCAAAACATAAAATGGAAACAATACTGCAACAAATTCCATAAAGACTTTAAAAATGGTCCACATCAAAAATAAATAAATAAAGAACCCTCAGGTAATATGACTGAAACTGATGAGTCTTTTCACTCTGAGATTTCCATCCCCACCTTTCTTCTCCAATCCTGTGACCAGAAATGGGTGCCAATAACTGCTGGCAAATGAGTCTCTTAGCTAGGAGACATGCCAGATCTCGGTGGGCAGGCACCACCCCCTCACCCTCAGCCTCCAGCCCAGAATCATAGAGATTCCGAAACTACACTGTGAGGCCGTGTTTTGTGCAGCACTGTTTCCCAGTTATATTCAACATTTTCACTCATCTCTACTCTCCTTCCATAATTGAGCAGTGAAGAAAAAATTTCTAAACATTCATGCCTCCATGGCTCCATAAAAAATAAGCAGTTCCATGAAGGCATGCAGGCACCATGCATTTTAGCATAACCAGAGAGTGGTGGTAGGAAGTCAGAGGCCTCAGAAAAGCTTGCTTACAAATACGTAAGCTGTGTCTCCACAAAGACCAGCTGCCCCGAGCTACCCATTTGTTGGCATAACTTGCACTGAGTCCTTGGCACACGCATTGTAGCTCTAGAAGTATCCCCTGGGTTATCTTTTTAAGCTTCATCATCCATTTGTAAGATCAGCTATCATATCACATAAAACTGGGATCTGTACATTTGACACTAACCAATATCACTTTTCAAGGGCTCTCCGAAAAATAAAATGGATCACACAGGAAAGTTTTGTAAATGGAAAATATTGCATACACAGAGTCTGANATCCATTTGTAAGATCAGCTATCATATCACATAAAACTGGGATCTGTACATTTGACACTAACCAATATCACTTTTCAAGGGCTCTCCGAAAAATAAAATGGATCACACAGGAAAGTTTTGTAAATGGAAAATATTGCATACACAGAGTCTGAGGTAATCCAGGACAGTGCAAACCAGAAAGCAGATGGAATAAGAGCAACATAAATTAGTCTATTTTGCCAACTGCAAAGTGACTCTAACTCCAAACAGAACTTCTCCTCAACTTGTTGACTGCATATATATTTGTTTTTAATTACCACCAGGTAGAGTTTAGTGAGACGTTTAGTGTTAGAATCATAGAGTCTATGAAACTAAGGAAACAGCACGTAAAATACTTGCAAGGTATTTACATTGGATGATAATATCCGTGCATGTTATACAAGCCAATTAACGAAAATGATGCATGGGGCAGTTTTAAGAAATGCCCTACAAAAAGAAAGTACATTAAACATTGAAGCAAGACTTCATGAGCAGTCCTTCCTGGCCTGGCCCTCTTGCCACAACCTCCATCCTTTTTCTCTTGGATGCTTTGGCAGCTTCCCACTGGAAGAGTCTTGGCCCCTTATTGTCAGAGTTGAGCAGGTCTCAATCAACCCAATCCTCTCTAGGCCATCGAATCAGACTTAGGAAGATTTTGTCCAAATTACTCTGCCCTTGGTGAATCAACTNTCCATCCTTTTTCTCTTGGATGCTTTGGCAGCTTCCCACTGGAAGAGTCTTGGCCCCTTATTGTCAGAGTTGAGCAGGTCTCAATCAACCCAATCCTCTCTAGGCCATCGAATCAGACTTAGGAAGATTTTGTCCAAATTACTCTGCCCTTGGTGAATCAACTCAATGACACTAGAGCAAAGCAACCCACTAATTTACAAAGGAGAAAGGGAGGGATTGGCACGGATTTTTTTCCCTGCATTGCAAACTGCAGGAAAAAGAGATGCTGATGACTTCCTGGTGAATTTGTCCCTTCTCCATATTCCTGCCAAGGTACTCAAACCTTGAGCCACTTCCTTGCGCTTGGTGAGCAAGAATATGGCTTGACCACAGACCGTGGTTAACCAGGATGACTCTCCAATCCACTGCCCAGTAAGGCTTCGGTCTGGACAAGGAATCTTACTCGATATCCTAAATCATGACTGGCTCAGGTCTTCAAAGCCCAAGTTTTCAGTGACAAGCCACTCTGGAGGGTGGATGAGGGTAGAAGGAATATGCTTCCTACATCTGCTGTCTCTCTTGCCAATCACATAAACGTTGGAGAGTACAGAACTGTAGGTCCACACTGAAAGGGACAGGCATTACAAGGAGCTTGCCGCAGTCTTATATTTTCTTTGACATGCATCTATACTCTTTCATTCCTGACACAAAGACACCTTCATACCCCGTGCCCAATTTCAGATCTCACACCAGCTTTTACCACTAAGTAGAAAGACTCAGGAAGGACCGGCATCTGGAAATTCGTTAGTTTTGCATGAGATTAGAGGCTGACGGCAGAAATGACAGAGACTGCAAACTAGAGACATCTATGCATTATAGCATTCTGCCTGCCAGACAGTGACAATGTGAAGAGGAGCAGCGGGAAGGTACAGGAAGGTACAGAGGTCTGCCAAGGAAGGCACTCTCTACCCCAGAACTCAAAGGGCACCCTCAGAAGGGCTTGAGAGAGACAAACCAGGGAAATGAAACTGGCTAAACTAACTGGAATGTGGGAAACCCTGTGCCCTGATATACAGGGGAGGTGAGAGGGGTCAGGATTCCCAGTCCCTGTTGAGCACAGCTTTAGCCCTCATTCATCCCTATAGAGCTCAGGAAAGGATATAAGGACCAGTCTTTGGGAATCACAGGGATGAGAAGTGGAAAGCACACTTCCAACACATTATCCATGTGCAAGCGCTCAGTTCTGGGCCAAACAAAGGCAGATACCTGGATTCATTTCCACTCAAAATCAAAATAAATAGTATACTAGGCCCTTTTCTTAATCCCTTAACTCATACTCAACTCAATGGCCATAGTTTACTCTGCCCTTCACAGCTCAACCAGCCTCTCTGCAGTGGCTTCTGGAATCAGGGGTCCGGCCCACCACAGGAGCTACCAGGAAGCTGGGCAGACTCAGGCTCCTCAGAGGGCTTCTCTTCCTAATAGTATTTCCACCATGACAGACCTGCTCACTCAGTCAAAGCAGCAGCACTTAATTCTTAATTCTCTCCTATAATTAAGCAGTAGCATAACGCAGGGACTAAACTCAGTGCAGATTTGTAAACTGCCTTTCCTGCAAAGTGTCTGGGGGAGAAAAGCGAGTGGGATTATACAGAGCAAACATAACCACATTCATTTAACTCAGAGGGCAACTGAGAGCAATGGCTAATAAAAATTATTACAAATCACCACATACGCATAAAGTGCTTTATAATCAGCACAAAGACTTTAATCCCATGTTGACTGTTTTTTTAGGCTTGAAGCTTAAGTAAAAGTTGGGCTGTAAAGAGTGAGAGAAACAAACTTCACATTCTGTCATTTTCTAGTTTCAAGCAAATAACAACAACAACAACAAAAATAAAAAGTGGAAGAAAACCCCAAGAAGTCCATTTTTAACTTGCTGCTTATGTAACAAGAGACTGTGAACTGCATCAGAATTTAATTGAAGGAAAAGTAACTGTAGGGGAATTGCTTGGAGAGCTGCCAGAAGGGTTTTAACAGCTGGAAGTTGAAAAGTGATTAATTTTGACAGCAATAAAAGCCTCATGTTCATACATAATTATGCTTAGATTTGTGGGCTGCTGGAATTTTTTTCTATGCACTATTAACCTTTTGCTGTCCAAACTGGAATTCAGATACTTTAAATGAGTGCCTATTTTTAAATTGAATAATAATTGGCTTTCCGTGGCATTGACTCATCTCAAGACAAGGAAGACTCCAGGGGAGAGAGGGTGGAGAAACAAGAATAAGTATCCTCTTCTGAGTATTTTTAGAATGTAATGCAAATGAAGTCATCTCCTTTTACCCTATGCAGAATCACAATGATAACCAAAAATAAAAAGTGTTCAGGAAAAAAAGCATTCAGAGCAAATTAAAAAATTACATTGAAGAGGCCATCCATTGTCAGCCAAATAATTCAGCTAAATTCCCAACATTAGGAAGTGGAGACAAATCTGTCTGTGGACACTCTAATGCTAGTTTCACAAATATTTGTATAGGCAGAGAAAGCTATTGATTAAACTGAGTTCTAGGACAGGCAGTGTTGCTAATTAGCCATAAAAACTTGATAAGTCATTTCATCTTTCTATGACTTCACTGCTCCTCACAGGAGAAAGGGATGGAGCACATAACTGAGAAGATCTAAACTCTGATTATTCTACATCATCTGCTCTAGGAGCCACACCCTGAAAATCTCCTCTCTTATTCACCTGTATTATTCTCATGCCAGCCAGTTTGACCAGATAGAAAGTTTAGTAATAGAAAATACTTTCAATTAATTGAAAATAATATTTAATAATAGCAATTCCAACAGTTTCCAAGACATGGTTCTAAGAACTTTATATACTATCAATATTATATTTTAATCCTGACAAACCCTCTGTGAGATGGCATCGCATTTTACAGAGACTGAGACAATAAGAGGTTACATGAGTCCCCAGAGTCAGCAGTCACCTCGTGGGAAAGCAAAGAGGTTTTAATGGAGTCTTTAATGCCCTGTTGTCTCCAAGCAAATACTATTATTGTGAATACTACACTTAATGTATGGCTTTAAAGGTGAAATGGAAAGAAGATCTGTGAACCTAAACTCCAAAGAACGGAAATCAGTTTGAGTTCCTCCATTTTCTTGGTCAGTCCAATCACCTCGGACAATCAACTAACTTCTCCACTCCAATCTCCTTAATTGTAAAGCGCAGTTCAGTTCAGTCGCTCAGTCATGTCTGATTCTTCGTGACCCCATGAATCGCAGCACACCAGGCCTCCCTGTCCATCACCAACTCCCGGAGTTCACTCAGCCTCATGCCCATCGAGTCGGTGATGCCATCCAGCCATCTCATCCTCTGTCGTCCCCTTCTCCTCCTGCCCCCAATCCCTCCCAGCATTAGAGTCTTTTCCAAATGGGTCAACTCTTTGCATGAGGTGGCCAAAATACTGGAGCTTCAGCTTTAGCCTCATTCCTTCCAAAGAAATCCCAGGGCTGATCTCTTTCAGAATGGAATGGTTGGATCTCCTTGCAGCCCAAGGGACTCTCAAGAGTCTTCTCCAACAACACAGTTCAAAAGCATCAATTCTTCAGCTCTCAGCTTTCTTCACAGTCCAACTCTCACATCCATACATGACTACAGGAAAAACCATAGCCTTGACTAGACGGACCTTAGTCGGCAAAGTAATATCCCTGCTTTTGAATATGCTATCTAGGTTGGTCATAACTTTTCTTCCAAGGAGTAAGTGTCTTTTGATTTCATGGCTGCAGTCACCATCTGCAGTGATTTTGGAGCCCAGAAAACAAAGTCTGACACTGTTTCCACTGTTTCTCCTTCTATTTCCCATGAGTATTTCACTCCTCCCAGATGCTGAAAGGAGTTAGGAATCTAAATTGAAAGATGATACTGTTAATTTTTTTTTTTTTTTTTTTTTACCTCCAGCCAAAGCCTAAAGTGGAAGCCCACAGTCAGCATAATCTGAGTTCTTAATCCACCACCATGTCCCACCAGGGGGCTTAACATGTCCTTGTTGCTGCCTGAGGCAAATGGCACTCAAACTCTGAGGACCAGCCTGCAGGGTTTGGCCTGAGGTTGCTCCCATGTTCTCAACTGTGCCAAATTCCAGACCTACCTTCCTCCTCTGAGTCAAGAGGGAGGCAACCAACCCCAGAGAGACTGTTGAATTTACTTCTTAACTTGACACCCCCTTGCCATGTGGTAATGTAGCAGATAAACACAACTACTCTGAGCCAGGAGGCTGGATGCCTCACAAAAGATAATTCCAAGTATCCTCAGGAGCCCAAATGTAAATAGGTCTTCACCTTATTCTCGTCAAGGAGTCACATGCTCATCAGAAACAATGGAGGAAGACCTTCAAGATTTTGGATCATCCGTCATATGAATGTCCAATGCCTCTTGCTTAATAAACCTGCTTATAAAAGCAGAACACTGGATGACTTCATACCTGATGGACAAGACTATGAACAGCAGGGGAGCAAAGACTGGTGTCTCTTCTTCCTTTGTATTTCACATGACACTTCCTTTACATAAATTGATGTTTGGTGACTCATTTTTTTTAAAGATACAATTAGAAGAAACAAAGGAGCAGAAATGCGAACACTATCAAAGTTACAAAAATTCCTGGAAAAAATTATGAATTTAGGCAGGAATAACATATTGAGAGAACAATGATCATTTCTATTCATATGAAACTGCAGCAGAGTAGTTCTGAGAGTAGTCTGCATGCTTTATGAAGCTGCTTGCGTGGGGCCCCACAGGATGCCGGAGATGGAGAGTGCCTGGCTGCTGTGGGTGGATGATACTGCTGCTGTTAGAGAAAGGTGAGCTGTGGCACCAAGTCACAGCAGTTTCACGGAAAAATGCAACTTGCGGCTTATTTTAGAGGTATGACTTTTATTTAGTTAGAATTATAATAAAAGAAAAGCTTGCATTCGTAAGGCATTCATTCTGTTGTATATGTTTGATCTATTTATTTGCGAGCAAGAACCTGGGATTGTAAGCAAGTGTGTTTATCTATTGAGTGTGTGGTAGTACCCTCATCCAGGCCGACTCTGAGCATCATGTTTCTAGTAGCTGTCCATTTCTTTGTGTGCTTGGTCTCAGTTTTTACTTGTTTAATATTGTGGTACCCAGTTGGCTCCCAGTAGCTGAGTTTCTTAGCCTCTACTTCTAAGCACAGACTCCAGAGTCATTGGCCTCTTCATCTTCACATTTTGGGACAGTGGAAGTTGCCAGGAGCAGCGGTTGATCTGGCTGTGTGGTTGCCTGTGAGAACAACCTGCATGGTGACTTAAGGTATTGCCAAGAATGCTTGGGCTTCAAAATGTGTGTTCTTCACAAACTGTATTTCTATAAATGCTCCTCCTTCCCTAGTGGCTCAGACGGTTAAGTGGCTGTCTACAATGCAGGAGACCTGGGTTCGATCCCTGGATCAGGAAGATTCCCTGGAGAAGGAAATGGCAATCCACTCCAGTACTATTGCCTGGAAAATCCCATGGACAGAGGAGCCTGGTAGGCTACAGTCCATGGGGTCACAAAGAGTTGGACTCGACTGAGCGACTTCACTTTAACGTAATAGAAACTTCTTTGGAACTGTAGTTATGAAGTAGGCAGACTTCATAGAGCTGATTAAGCCTAAGCTTTACAAGTGGAATAACTCTGTTCATTTGTTTCATGAGAGTGGAAACTCCCAAACCTTTATTCTAGACCATCCTGAAGACAATTTTACATTTGAACACCATAAATACAAGAAGGGTTGAAAAATATTTACAAACTATTTCCTCATCCAAGTTTATTTAAAATGATATATTAGCAGAAATTTTAAATTCTTTTATTAAAAATCTTACATCTATACATGTATGGATGTGAGAGTTGGACCATAAAGAAAGCTGAGCACCAAAAAATTGATGCTTTTGAACTGTGGTATTGGAGAAAACTCTTGAGAGTCCCTTGGACTGCAAGGAGATCCAACCAGTTAATTGTAAAGGAAATCAGTCCTGAATATTCATTGGAAAGACTGTTGCTGAAGCTGAAATGCCAATACTTTGGCCACCTGATGCGAAGAACTGACTCATTGGAAAAGACCCTGATGCTGGGAAAGATTGAAAGTGGGAGGAGAAGGGGATGACAGAGGATGAGATGGTTGGATGGCATCACCAACTCAATGGACATGAGTTTGAGTAAGCTCCAGGAGCTGGTGATGGACGGGGAGGCCTGGAGTGCTGCAGTCCATGGGGTCACAAAGAATCAGACATGACTGAGCGACTGAACCGAATTAATTAAAAATCTAGACCTAGTTTTCCAGCTCTGGGCACCTGTGCCCTGCTGTGACCCCGTAAAGAAGTGGTAGGTCTTCTGAACTACACTGCACAATCTATGTAGCAGTACCATCTTACAGATAAAGTAACTGAGGCACAGAGATTCTTAGTTCAGTCCAAGTTACAAAACAAGTAAACAGCAGAACTTAGATTCCAACGCAGGCAGCCTGGCTCCAGAGTTCCTGCTTCTGGATGGTCAAGTCATTTTTGTTTTATTTACTCCATGTGTCAGTTAGGAATGCTTCTGGGGACATGACAGAAAACCCAATTGACAGTGGCTTTTAAAACTGGAATTCACTTTTCTCACTTTGCCGTGAGTCTGGACATAGCTGTGACTAAGGAGTTCAGTTGCTCACGATGTCCCCAGGGACATAGGGGCTCTCCACTTTGCTGACCCGCCACCCCAGCATCCTCATCCTTCTTCCCTCTTGGCCACTGCTCTCCCATGTTTCACCTCCCACAATAAGGAGGCAGAAAGCGTTGGAAAAAAATACGTGGAGAGATCTTGCCTTTTCTTTGGAAACTAAGTTTATTTCAGTGGCCTCCCCTTATGTCTCACTAACCAACACAAGATCACGTGCCACCCTTCAACCAGCCAGGGGCCAAGCAAAATGAATGTGCAGTGACTGGTTCTGATTAATCATGATTTATATTTGGGAACTGGAAAAAGAGCTGAACCATGGGTCTCTACCTAGCTCCCGAATAAACTGGACTCTTTCCATTGGTGAAGAAGAGTGAGCAGGATGGCGGACGAGCATTGGGTGACAGTAAACAAGGCCATGGTTTTTCCAGTGGTCATGTATGGATGTGAGAGTTGGACTGTGAAGAAGGCTGAGCACCGAAGAACTGATGCTTTTGAACTGTGTTGTTGGAGAAGACTCTTGAGAGTCCCTTGGACTGCAAGGAGATCCAACCAGTCCATTCTGAAGATCAGCCCTGGGATTTCTTTGGAAGGAATGATGCTAAAGCTGAAACTCCAGTACTCTGGCCACCTCATGCAAAGAGTTGACTCATTGGAAAAGACTCTGATGATGGGAGGGATTGGGGGCAGGAGGAGAAAGGGACGACCGAGGATGAGATGNTCTGAAGATCAGCCCTGGGATTTCTTTGGAAGGAATGATGCTAAAGCTGAAACTCCAGTACTCTGGCCACCTCATGCAAAGAGTTGACTCATTGGAAAAGACTCTGATGATGGGAGGGATTGGGGGCAGGAGGAGAAAGGGACGACCGAGGATGAGATGGTTGGATGGCGTCACCAAATCGATGGACGTGAGTCTGAGTGAACTCTGGGAGTTGGTGATGGACAGAGAGACCTGGCGGGCTGCGATTCATGGGGTCGCAGAGTCCGACATGACTGAGCGACTGAACTGAACTGAAACAGGGCCTGCCATGCTCCCTGACACTGGTGTCTATGCTGCTCCCCACCATTCAATACCTCACTTATTTGAACTGCAGTGGGAAGTCACTGCACTAAGTGCAAATAAAAATAAAAGATGTAAACCCTATATAGTAATCAGTCATTCAAAGGCTTCATTTAAGGGAACCAGTCTCTTTTAAACAAAGAAGTGAAAGAATTTAAACCATGTTGGTTGAATTGGCAAAAGACTGTCCAAAGAACCTGGGAGGTCTTCCCTGGGCTCCAAGTATACAGCAGGGAGAAAAGAATAAGCCTCAAGGTACCGTTCTTAGACTGTAAAATGACAGAAAAGCTTGGGAGGGGAGTTTGGGAGAGACTGAATACATTTATGTATGGCTGAGTCCCTTCACTGTTCACCTAAAACTATCACAGCATTGTTAATCGGCTAGACCCCAACACAAAATTAAGTTAAAAAAAAAAAAAAAACACACACAACATGACAGACAGGGAAAGCTTATGTATGTGCTTAAAAATAGAAGAGGGTGTATATTCAGGACGTTTGAGGCACCGGGCACACAGAGCTGGCTTCTAACCACATGTAATTATAGAATTCCCTGAGTCTCTCCAAGTCTCACCTCCACTGAATGTAGAGAGTATCTGGAAAGAGTAATGACTCAAACCTCACTGGCACCAGCGCCCCCCTCCACCCCGTGCCCACAGCTCCTGAAAAAGCCCTGCTCTGTGTCTCTCGAGGTCCCACGGCGTTCTCATACATGCACACAGACCAGTCCAATTTGTTTAGACTGCCCCTGTTGAGATTCCAAAGAGCCACACAGTGCCCTGGAGCAGACCAGAAAAAGCAGTTCTCTCCTTTCCCCCGGTCCTTGCCCTCCCGCCTGCAACCGTTAGAAGGTTCTGGAAGCAATCCTGCACGTAGTTTCCTTCTCGCTGGAACACACGCGTGTGTCCACAGGGCTGGGCTGGGCGCAAATTCAAGTGCTAGTGATGTGGTAAACTCACTGCGGCTGCTCTCACTATCTCCTCCCAAATACTACATCTTGGTATTGCCTCAGATCATCCTCTTTCTTCCCTTGGGACAACGGAATGATTATCTCCATTCTAGGAACTTGTTCTTAGGAAAGAACCAGATGCAAGGCCAAGAGTATGTGTAAGGAATCAATTATGGAGCTCTTCATTCTGGCTTTTAAAAAATCCTAAATTTTATCAGCTATGTGTGTGTGTTTGTGTATGTGTGTGTTTATGTGTGTGTGTGTGTGAACATGCTCAGTTGTGTCTGACTCTGCAACCTCATGGACAGAAACCCCATGGACTGTAGCCTGCCAGGCTCTTCTGTCCATGGAATTTTCCATTCAAGAATACTGGAGCAGGTTGCCATTTCTTTCTCCAGGGGATCTTCCTGACACAGGGAGTCTCTTGCACCTCCTACATTGACAGGTGGATTCTTTACCACTGCACCACCTGGGAACACCGTATCAGCTGTAGACTGGTTAAATTAATTATAGCACTTATTTTGAAGAAGATTACGCATCCGCTTAAAATGAAACAGATCTACATTTATTAACGTAGAAAGATATTCCTGATACATCGTCGAACTAGAGAAAAGTATAGTCTCATTTTTGTGAAAATTTAAACACGTACTCGTGTGAATGTATGTGGATTGCTGTGTGCATACACCCACACAGAGAAAATAGGGTTATCTTTGGAAGGCAAGATAAGGGTATTTTTACTGTCTTCTTTACATCTTTCTGGACAGCAAATGTTTTTACAAAAAGCATGAATTACTTTCCCAATCACCATCGTAGAAAGATAAAGCCATAACCATTTTGAAAGATAATTATTTTAATAAAATGGGCTTTCGTCACCAATGCATTCTTTAGAGTAAAAGTACAGATCAGAATGAAGTCTTTATTCAGTGAGATTATTTTAATAAAAGAAAGGCTCAATCATTTATTGGATATTCCTGGGTAATGTGGAGAATACGACCTTTCACGGAAAGATGACTAAAACCATACATCGCCCCCAAAATATCATGATGCTGGCCAGCAGTGTCATACCCCCAACATTACTGATCCTGAAAGTCTGAAAAAAAAAAATCGTGATTTCTAAAAGGAAAAAAAAAAGACCTAGAGCAAAGCAAGCACCTAGGGTAGTGTGTTTTGTGGTTGCCTCATTTTAGTCTTGCCTCAGTTTTTCTTTTCAACTGGTTGTTTATCTTTTTCCGATAGATTGGTAAAAGTTCAAAGCTTAACAACACCTGGCATTTACATTGCATATTTGTTCTCGATTTGTTTGCCTTTCAAGCTTTTTTACGTGTGAGATTTGATACCGTATGGAAGTTCTCATTGTTTGTGCAATCAGCTACAACAATCCTTTCTTTTATGATTTTGGCTTTGGCATCATGTTTAGAAATGCCTTTTCTACCCCCAAAGACATCAAAATTATTCGCTTCTATTTTGCTTAATCTATAAATGTTCCTCTTTTACAAATAAGTGTAAAACTAATCAGAATTTATTTTTGTGTGAGCCATGCATGAGGCAGTGAAATAAACAGTTTGCCTCAATTGGCTGGTCATTTTCCCAACACCATTTATAAGCTATCCAGCCTTTCCCCAATGGTTAGAAGTGAAATTTCCATCATATATCAAAACAAAACAAGTGCACAAGGTTACACACATCCCTTAGGTCTGTTCCGGACCTCTTTTCTCCTATCATTTTCCTGCCTATTCCTGAACTAATACAACACAATTACAATTATTATAGCTTGAAGCTGTATTTTATTTTCTGATAAGACAGAGTCTCCCTCATCACTGTACTTTTTCCAAAAACATATTAGCTATTCTGAAGTGATCATTCTTCTAAATAATTTAGATTTCATCAAACTCCTAATAATACTCCATTAGTATTTCTACTGGAATTACATTAAATTTATAGATGAATCTATAGCAAACATTTTTCATTGGGAAGATGTTTTTTCAATCTCCCTTTAAGATTTTGTAACTTTTTCTACATTGTTCCTGGATATTTCCTGGTAAGCTTGTGGAAAGTTGATTTTCTGTCTGTCCCCACACGTTGCGTCACACGCACCATGGCGGAATCTCCTTATCAGATTCACAGTTGTAGGACAGGTTTGCATATCTCAGCTCCCGGGCAAACTTCCTCTTCCCACAGACTTGAGTTCTGTCTTCTTGGTGTGCCACCTCCCTCTGACCCCACTCTTTGGCTTCTTAGTCACCCTGGTTCCCGGCATGCCCTGCTCCCCAGGCTCTCATCTACTCCCCACACAGTGCTTACTTCATAGAGACCGAAACTCACTCAGTTATTTTTCTTTTGCTGCCCAACAGAAAACCACAGTCTTAGCAACGTAAAACAACATCTGAGATTTGGCATCTCAGCTTCTGCGGGTCAGGAGTCGGGGCCTGGCTCACCTGAGTCTCCTCTCAGGGTCTCACAAGGCTGCCATTAGGGTGTCAGCGGCATGCATTCCTTTCTAGATCTTGGGTCCTCTTCCAGGCTCATGGGCTGTCAGCAGAATTCAGTTCCTTGCAGCTGTAGGGCTGAGGGCCCCACTTTCTTGCTGGCTGTCACTAGGGTCCTTGCACGTGGTCCTCTCTTGAGCCTTCTCACAAATGACGGCTTCCACCTTCCAGGCCAGTGGGAGACGCTCTCCTTCTGTAACATAACCATGGGGGTGACACCATCCATCACCTTCACTATTTTCTATTGGCTAGCAGCCAGCCACGGGCCCCTGCCCTCAGGAGGAGGGGATTATTTAAGGCTGTGAGTAATCTTCAGAGGTCGCTTTCAGGTGCATCTTCCATATTCACAGGCCTCAGGCCATCCCCAGCACCCCCCACAACTTCCCAGTCACTTCTCAGCTTTGGAATATTGACCGAAATGTAACAGGATGGATGTGCGGACAAGGGGAGAGAGGGGCAGGTGGTATTGGGAGGAAGGAGAGGAGGAGGCAGAAATCCAGGCCTCTGCTCCCTTCACAGCTCTACAGAGTCTCTGATATAGGCAGTGGCTCTCCAAATCATGGAGGCCCAGCAAGGGGATGACAGAACTGTCAGCCACACTGGCTATTCTTAGTCCTCCCCATCTGCCTCATATTTATTGTCAGTTCCTTCATAATTCTGGAATTTTGTGGTTAGTTATTTTTCAGTGTTATTGTAAGTTTTGTCTTTTTTTTTTTTTTTTTTTTTAAGTCTTTGTATGTATGTTAGTAAAAGGTTAGGGAAAACTGCCAGCCTCGTGATGCTTTGAACCAGTCTCAACCAAGCCAGTCTCTAGCAGGCTTCCACTCTGTCTTCCCAAGAGGGTACTGCTGCCTGATTTCTGGTTCTNTCAGTGTTATTGTAAGTTTTGTCTTTTTTTTTTTTTTTTTTTTTTAAGTCTTTGTATGTATGTTAGTAAAAGGTTAGGGAAAACTGCCAGCCTCGTGATGCTTTGAACCAGTCTCAACCAAGCCAGTCTCTAGCAGGGCTTCCACTCTGTCTTCCCAAGAGGGTACTGCTGCCTGATTTCTGGTTCTTTTGGATCTAGTTCAAGGATGAATGTACACAGACTAGCTCTCTGTGCCTCTGGATAGCTGTGGCTATCAGAAGCGTATCTGCAATGCTGGCAGCCATTTCATTCTCATGATAACCTACTGAAGTAAATATCATTAAACCACTTTATGGAAGAGGAAGCAGTGGTTCTGTCTAGACAGATAACTTCCCCAATGTCACACAGTCAGTAAGTGACAGCTTAGATTCAAATCACCCTTTGCCCGACTCCAAAGCCCTTCTGTCATATCATGCTCTAAGGGTGGGGGAACACCTCCTGAAATAGTTAAAGGCATTTAGTAAAAATCAACGTGCTTTTCCTATTCTTAATTCAGTCTACAATCTCAGAACCCTAAAGTAATAATCATCTATAGCTTTCTGCTGTTAGGAGTTTTTCATAGTGAAAATGGACAACATTCTCATATCTACGTAGACCTCATCATCTTTGTCCCGCAAATTTTATACCTTAAACAAAGCAAGTAAAGTCAATGTTTGAGGGATCTGATAGTCATCCTGGGGCTTTCTATTCAGCCATCACTTGAACCCCTGTCTCACACCTCCTTGAAATCAGCCACACTAAACAGGAACATCAGCAAGTCACAGGTAGACTCCCCACTTGGTTCCTTCAAGAAACTCTTTAGGAGGCAGTGCTTCCTGAGGGCAAAGGACCTGGATACTGGAGTCAGAGTGTCTGGGTCCAAACCCTGGGACTGTGTGCCCACCAGCTGCCTTTGCAGGAAGGTTATGTGCAGGATGGTGGGATTATAATAGACATGCTACTGCTGCTAAGTCGCTTCAGTTGTGTCAGACTCTGTGCGACCCCATAGACGGCAGCCCACCAGGCTCCCCCATCCCTGGGATTCTTCAGGCAAGAACACTGGAATGGGTTGCCATTTCCTTCTCCAATGCATGAAAGTGAAAAGTGAAAGTGAAATCGCTCAGTCGTGTCTGACTCTTAGTGACCCCATGGACCGCAGCCTACCAGGCTCCTCTGTCCATGGGAGTTTCCAGGCAAGAGTACTGGAGTGGGGTGCCATTGCCTTCTCCATAATAGACATACACTAAATATAAATTCTTTCTTTCTTTCTTTTTTTTTTTTCAAGTCCCTAAGTCACATCCAAGTCTTTTGTGGCCCCATGGACTATAACCAGCAAGCTCCTCTGTCCATGCAATTTCCCATGCAAGAATACCAACGTGGGTTGCCATTTCCTTCTCTAAGAGATCTTCCCAATCCAGGGATCAAACCTGGGTCTCCTGCATTGGCAGGTGGATTATTTACCACTGAGTCACCTGGGAAGCTTTTTCTTTTTTTTTAAATTGGGGCATAGTTGCTGTACAATGTTGGGTTAGTTTCTGCTGTACAACAGAATGAGTCACCTCTTCACATACATATATCCCCTCCCTCCTGGATCTGCCTTCACCCCTCTCTCATCCCACCCATCCAGGTCGTCACAGAACACCAAGGTGAGCTCCCCGTGCTATACAGTAGGTTCCCACTGGCCGGGGTTTACACGTGGAAATGCACGTACATCAGTAGCTGAGATACCAGCATTTACAAAGGTGTCTTACAAAACAGGAGACCACACAGCGTACCCGCAGGTGGAGGCAGAGACTCCCCAAGTCCCCACAATGTATTTCCGCTGACCACAAGCCCATCCCCACTGACAGACTGAGCTGCATGCCTGCCTGCTAACTAGGTACAAGTAATTACCGAAACCAAGCCCAGCACATTCCTAAGTGTTTATAGATCATCAAAGGTCAATTTCTCTGGCATACTAGCCTCATTAGGCTTAAGATTCAGGTCCACCTAGGGTCCATTCCTGCAGCAATCTTGGGCAAGTCACAAAATCTGGCCAATTATCCATTGCCTTCTGTACAGTAGTTCTCATATGTGGTCCTGGCCAGCATCAGTATCATCTGGGATCGTCTTAGAATGCAAATTCTTGGGTTCCACCCCAGAAATGCTGAATCAGAAACTCTAAGGATGAAACCCAGATATCTGTTTTAACAAGCCCTCCAGGCATGCTAATGTGAGAACCACTACTCCAACACCTTGGGGTGTGAGAATGAAATAAGATTATGCATCTGTTCCTCTATGTACATTTCTTTTCTCTTTGCTTGGCTGCACAGTGAAGTATGCAGGATCTTAGTTCCCCAACCAGGGATCGAACCCCTGCCCCCTGCAGCAGAAGCCCAGAGTCTTATGTGCAGTGGGACCACTGGACTGCCAAGGAAGTCCCTACCACCTGCTTTTCTATAGCACGAATCAGCCCATCAGTGACTGGTTATAGAGGAAGGATATCAGAAGAATTTGAAAACTGCACGTTATAATGCACATAATTGCACACTCATGTGTCACATTGCAGGGTTTCCAGATGGCACTAGTGGTAAAGAACCCACCTGCCAATGCAGGAGACATAAAAATGTGGGTTCAATCCCTGGGTCAGGAAGATCCCCTGGAGAAGAGAATTGCAACCCACTCCAGCATTCTTGCCTAGAAAATCTCATGGACAGAGAGGCCTGGCGGGCTACAGCCCAGAGGGTTGCAAAGAGTTGGATGCTGAAGTGACTTAGCAGGCACGCACGTGTCACACTGAACTGTGAAAAGTGCATATTTTTTCCACCATATCACAGGTGAGTTTTCCTAAGCAAAAGGAGCTGGGATGGCAGAAGTGGAGCCATGATCTTCAATCAAAAGGGAAAAGCTCAGGAGCTTGGCTGCTACCTCATCAGCAGGAACTTTTTGCTGCTTTCTAGGAAATACAAAACTCACGCCTGCTCCAGGGCTGCCTCCTCCGTTAGCTCGTCCCAGCGTCTGAGCACTCCGTTTCCGTGAGGTTGTCCTGCCTCCTGCGTTCTCCGTGACAGTAGCTCTGCTCACCCAGAGTTCATCTCTTCTGCCCTACCTCTGCTTCTGCCAGTGCTGGTCTAAGAAAAAATTACCAGCTTCTCATCCCCATTGTTTTGGGGGATGTTCATACCCCTGTGGCAGCTTCTAGCCTCCCAGCTGCTGCCAAGGTGGTCCAAGTGACCTCCCCAGGTAGTAATGATTGTTTGGGTTCATCAAGTTGCACAGAATTTGAATGGTTTATCTTGGTGCTATATTTTCCACAAGTCCTATTATTCTTTTATGCAGAGTTTTGCAGACAGCAAAATTTTCCGAGAAGTATAATTTTGTGCTTCAAGCAGAAATGCTTGTGTATATAAAGTCCCTGGCACATAGTACAGACTTAATCATTTTTATTATTAGTCTATGTCTACTGTAACTTTGTCCTTGAAATGCTGACCAAAAAAAAAGACAAGCCAAGAAAACCCCAAAGCGATAGCTCCAATGCAGAGCCAAGGAGCACCATGATAATTCTGATAATGAAAGAATGAGGTTTTTACCCTCTTTGGCCAATAGTTTGAATGACATTCATTTGGAGCAATTTCGCCTGCTTTTTCTTTTTTCTTTTTTTTTTTTTTTTTTTTTCACTTTTCTTTTTCCAGTTGGAGCAGCTCTTTCTAAGGCATGGGATATTTTATCCACTTCTGTGCATTTAAATGCTTAATTCCACTGTCTCTTTCTGTGTGACTAGATCAGGCACTTATTCTTAGAGAGAAACAGCCAGATGGAGAGTAATTATCCTGGCATCATTCCTGATGTTTACAGAGTATGGCACTCAGACTTGAAATCTCCAGTCACCTTTGCCGGCAGGGACTAGTTCAGTCCCCTCACCTGACAGGAATGGGAACTGAGGTCTGGCTCAAGGTCTAGAAGCAGAACAGTCTGGCCAGGAAAGGCAGCCAGGTGTCCTGGCTCCTAAGTCAGTGTTTCGTCTTCGAATGTTTACTCTAACCAGACCCTGCCTTATGAGGTCATTGCTAAATTGTTACCTTAAACATAAGGTCGATGGTCAAAACTGCTGATTCATAGGTCAAATTTAGCCCCCAGACATGTTTTGTTTGCCCTTGCATTGTCATAAAGCTGGATGTTTCACATTCAGAATGTCTGGCAACCCCGAGCTAATAGCCCCACATGGCAGCAATCAGCTGGAGCTGATGAGCATCTTTCCCTTTCAGCCAGGACGGGCTCGCTCAACCTTGTCACAGTCCCTAGCACGGCCTATTGTTGTACACTTACACAAACCTGTCCTTATACACGCACACATATTCTGTATTAGCTTGCTAGGGCTGCCGTAACAACGTGCCATGGGCTGGGGGGCTAAAATGACACCAATTTTTTTTTTCACAGTCCCAGAGGCTAGAAGCCCAAGATTAAGGTGCTGGCAGGGTTGCTGTCTTTGGCTTAGAGGTGGCTGTCTTCTCCTTGTGTCTTCACATGGCCTTCCCTGTACATATGTCTGTGTCCAAACTCCCTCTTCTTATAAGGACACAAGTCTTACAGGATTAGATCCCATGCTAATGCCCTCATATTAACTCAACTTCTTCTTTGAAGACTATTTCCAAAAACAGTCACATTTTGAGGCACTGGGGTTTAGCAATTCAACATAGAAATTGGGGTAGGGGGCCACAGGACCTAATCCAACCCATAACGTATTCCTTCCTCCTTCCATATTACCTGCTTAACCCCGAAGGCATATGTATCTGCAGTCGGGACAAGCAGGGGCATACTTTCGTTTATCTAACTTTCACAGCTTTGTGTCTATTTCATAGACAGACCCTATAAGAAGTGCCTTAACGATGAAGTGCATAAAGCACACTTCAAAGAGATGTCAAGCTCTAAAGACCGGAAGACGCTCAAGAGACCATCTCCTGCAGGGGTTTTCCAACTAAGTGAAGTCACTCAGTTATGTCCAGCTCTTTGTGACCTCATGAACTGTAGCCTACCAGGCTCTTCTGCCTACAGGATTTCCCAGGCAAGAGTACTGGAGTGGGTTGCCATTTCCTTCTCCAGAGGATCTTCCTGACCCAGAGGTCAAACCTGGGTCTCCCGCATTGTTGGCAGATGCTTTATTGTCTGAGCCACCAGGGAAATCCATTCCCCTTTTTCAAACTAAGTCACAAAACAAAAGTGAAAAAGAAATGGATACATAAGATAGCTAAGCTTCATTCCTATTCTCCAAAATGGTTCCTAAGAAAGCTCCAGAAGATACTGGGCCTCCAAACATGAAACGTGATTTGAAAACCACCGATGTAATCCAAATCACTCAGTTTATGTATGAGAAACCTAAGCTCATCTACATGCCCAAGGCTACCAAAGAATGGCAGTATCAGATCCCATATCTCCTTCCCGTGTAGGTTCCAAAGAAGTCATGGTGTCAGTGGACGCAAACAGGACAGTTTGAATGACATCATTAGAACAGGGAAGTCCGGATACTGTATTGGTGGGAAGGGCAGCCTGGAGCCTAGATCTAGGAGTCGGCAGACCCAGATGCTAACTGTGCTTTGCCAGTACTGGCTGTGCAACCCTGAGGACAGAGGGCTTGACCTCTCTGTTCCTCTCCACGCGCAGCCCAGTAAGATTAGACTTCAGCGGGCTCTTTGTTGTTCAGTCGCTAAGTCGTGTCTGACTCTCATGCTCATGAATTGCAGCATGCCAGGCTTCCCCATCCTTCACTATATCCCTGAATTTGCTCAAACTCATGTCCACTGCGTCAGTGATGCCCATGGGATCTAAGGTCCCTTTTAGTGTCAAAATACTAAGGATTCCAGACTGTTAAACTGAGTAATTCTGGCTCATCCTTACTTTTACTCTGTTGATACAAAACTTCATAACTTCTTGTCCCACAAGCTTGTGCTCCAGTAAAGGGAAGGCTCGCACTTTTCACACCCAGAATACCCTCCACCCTGGAGAAGGGATCCTCAGTCCTCATCTGCTGACCACTAGGGTGACTTGCAACTGTGGGGTAAATCCATATCAACTGCCTTCACTAATCAAGGCCTTTTAACATTTGCATATCCTCCAAGACAAATGGGGACTAGACATGATGTTTGCTGGGGCTGTTTTCTAGGAGCTTAGAGTTGGCTATGTCTAGTTCAAGCAGAAGCCTGTTAAGACAAGAGAGGACCACCCACCCTCCAACTGGGCATGTGCGAATGTCCTCTCCATGACCTTTTGAACGTGCATAGGCCCGTGGCCTAGTTACTCCTGCACAGAAGGAAGATTATTGCACTTTTCCCATCACTTTCCCCATGGCCCCACCTTTGTCCGATCACCACTCCCCATCCTCCTCACGCCTCTGACCATCTTGCTGCTTTATTGATCATTCCATAAATACCTCCAGCTCCTGGCATTGGAGGGGAGGTGCATTTCAGGTTTGTTTTCCCTTCTCCTCGCTCAGTTGTGATGAGAATAAGCGCTCTTTTTTGCCGCACATCTTAGCGTTTTTGATGCACACCAGGCAAAACAAACCTGGTTTGGTAACAAAGTCAACATCTAGCGTCCAGCTTGCTCTCATAGGAAAGGAAAATCAAAAATAAAAAAGGTATTCCGCAGATGAAGCTGTGCTATCTGACCTTCTCTTTTCTCAGTAAGGTGAACTAGGAACTTGGTGTTAGGTAAAAGATGACCAGGACACCAAAAAGAGTGTCTAACAGGCTTTAATAGGGAAGCGCTCCCAGGCAGGGTTCCCAGACCCAAACATGGCAGGTCGAGGAAGTCCGCACCCCGACTGTGCTGGGGAGTGGTTTATATGCTTTCGTTGAGGGGGATGGTCAGGCTAGATCGCCCAAAAAAGATATGGTTAATGGACGGGAGTTCAGATAGGTCGCCAGGCCGAGGCATTGTGGGCTGATAGGTCCTTCTACGTAGCTGGGGTGGGCGGCTTTAGCTGGCGAAGTGTGCTGTCATTGGTCCCCGGGATCTGGGAGGCTCCTTGTGTTAGGGACTTCCCCCTCAGGCGGGAGAAAGGAGGGGCAGCCCATCATGGCCCCAGGGTCCGGCCTTACACTTTGCCCCACAAGAAAAGTGGCAGAAAGGAGGGTGGAATTTCTTCTCCAACTAACATTCCAGTGATTCCATCTTATTTCTTGAGGTTACCCACTGTGAACCATGCTAATTCCCCCTAAGTAATTAGTATCTTATTTCAAGCCAAAACCTACAGCTCCGAACATCCAAACTTCAGTTACCACCAGCACTCAAGTTCTCTTCTTCCTCTTTTCCAACATTTCCAGCCTCCATGCAGGTACCTGTAGCTGGAGAACTAAATTCTGGCCAATGGAATATGAACCAGGTAACCGCTGTCTCTTCCAGGGCCTGGCCCATAAGAGCTTCTCACATGTGGTCCTTGCTCTCTCTTCTGCCGGTGGAATGGAAAACCAGGAGGGCAAGGCCTAGGGCCCTGAATGACTTCATGGAGAAGAGACATACCCCCACCCATATCTCCACTGAGGTGGGTTTAGAAGCAAGAAGTCACTTTTCATTCTGCTTGGTCACCAGGATTTGGGAGTTACCTGTTTCAGTAGCTAGCACTATTTAATACATGCATCCTGTGAAGTACAAGGCAAATCTACTCCTTTCCACTTGCCAGACCTTGAAATATTTGAGGTTAGTGCTCGTCTAAAGGTGACAGAGTGACAACCTCTCTTCTCCTTTAGCATCTTCTTCCTTTTGATTATTTCTGATTCATTTGATTCTCCAATATGCTATCCTGAACACATTGCCTCAGGACACCATTTGCACGGAAGAACTCACTGATCGTCTTTTTCTGGCTGAAGTTTCCCCAAACCTAAGCTTTTGGTAGGTCAGAGAGGAGTCCTAACATAATTAGAATATTTGGGAGCAATATCATCAGTGACAGAAAGATGATGGAACCAGAGTTTCTCCACCCTTAAGATGGAAAAACATCCCACGAGCCCACAACCAGAACTCTCAACCAGAGTTCCGCGGCAGATTTAAGCGTTAATGTCCTAAAAGATCCACTGCATTTAAGCAGTAACATTTCTCCTACACATCTGGAGTGATGCTAGTTATTTTTTCATCCTTGGGGGAATTTTAAAAACTGTTTTTGAGGACCGTGGTTCAGATGAGGAGCTCATACTTAAGAAAAGTTGCTTGGCGAGAAGGAGAGGAAGGGAGAGAGTGCAGGGATTGAAGGATCATACAGAGCAGAGCCGGCAGAGTGCCAGATCCACGTGGCAGAATAGCCTGCCTTCGGGTAAACGCAGCAAGGTCCTTGGGAGGAGTAGCGGTGTGGCAGGTCACAGGCAGCATCCTGGCCCTCGGGGGCTCCGAGGCAGTGGGAGTGCGCTGATTTGAAGTAGGGAGGCTAGCTGAAGGAGAGACCTCCCAGCTTACAACCTGCAAGACCAGTTATTAAGGACTCTATGGGGCAACGAACATCTCCATGAATACCTTTGAAGACAGTTCAAGAACTTGCTAAAATTCCTATATCTTCTCATTCATTAGATCAGATATTCAGAAGGCCTAAAATGATGAAGCCAGGTACTATTCAGTGAAGGCTTCCTACTGCAAAGTCTTGAGATAAACAGCCTCTTCCCCATGCTGTTTTTTTGTTGTTATTGCTGTTTTGGGGGATTTTTCCCCCTCTGTTGACAAAGAGCTTCTCCAAGACATTAGCAAAGTGAAAGTGAAGTTGTGTCCGACTCTTTGCAACCCCATGGACAGTAGCCTACCAGGCTCTGCTGTCCATGGGATTTTCCAGGCAAAAATACTAGAGTGGGCTGCCATTTCCTTCTGCAGGGGATCTTCCCAACCCAGGGATCAAACCCTGGTCTCCTGCATCGCAGACAGATGCTTTACCGTCTGTGCCACCAGGGAAGACAATGTTAGCAAAGCCCATCTTCAAATGCAAAAGCAGTCCTCAGCCCTCCTAGAAGGCCTCGCCAGACCACCAGTGCACTCTTGACAGGATGTATTTGTTCCCTCATTTTATTTTCCAGAGGAATCTCCTCCCTTAATGTAATCAGAATCCAGAACTATACCCAAACAGCAATTCTGCAATAAAAGTCAAGGCTTCCTCTAGAAACTCCTGAGGAGGAACAGATAACTGTACACAGGGCTGGCAAACACACTGCCGAGAGTTAATATTTAGTGGAAAGATTTTTTTTAATGAAGTTAAAAAAAAAAAAAGTTTTTCAGCCAAAGTAGGTATTAACTAAAGTGCTAAATGTGGGAATCACAGTTATCTTTAATGAAGTGTGCACAGCATACATGAAATATATAATTATCTCCTGAGTTTGCTCAAACTCATGTACATGTATAACTTGAGAAAGATTCCTGTGTTGTCTGTAGCCTGGGGCTCTGCATTTTAATTGGGATGTGGGAAAATGGGAGAGTACAGCTCAACCCAAGTTATTTAAAGCCTCAAGAGAAGATTAAAGGAGTTGCAATGGTTTTGTTCTACTGCTGAGAAAGCTAAGGGAGGGCTACATAGCTGTTTTCAAATGCCATAAAGTATAGTCCCGGGACACAGTTCTTCTGAACTCAGCCCTGGGTCCTTCCCACCTCGGAGTGCTTGAACCCATTCCAGCTGAGAAGTGCTAGCCTAAGTGGAAAGTTGAGCCATACGTGTTCCCATTTCCCTGAAAGCTTCCTCCTGAGAGCCCATGTTGTTCCCACATCACCATCTCCCCACCCCGTCCTTTCCATTAACATCACGCTGATTCCCTGAACTCCTACCCACCCAGTCCTGGGGCCCTGCCCATCTAATGCCCCACTAACCTGCTCTTCATCACCCCGGCCCCACACCCCCTTTGGGATCCTCTTTGGCCACCTGATGGGAAGAACTGACTCATTGGAAAACACCCTGATGCTGGGAAAGATTGAAGGCGGGAGGAGAAGGGGACAACAGAGGATGAGATGGCTGGATGGCATCACCAACTTGATGGACATGCGTTTGAGTAAAGTCTGCGAGTTGGTGATGGACAGGGAGGCCTGGTGTGCTGCTGTCCATGGGGTCGCAGAGGGTCGGACATGACTGAGCGACTGAACTGAACTGGTTTCTTACTGGTAGCTTTGCTACAGCAGCCTCCCTGCCTTCTGGCACTCCCCCATCCCCACCATGTGGTCATTTTCATGCTGCCCCAGAGCTCCCACCCCAAAACAGAAATGTAATGATATCACTCCCCCACATAAACATGCTCAGTGGACTTTCTGCAGGTTGAGAGTTTTTCAGACTAATATTTTTAAAATATCTGTCTTGTCTCCTTTTAGCATCCAAATCTCCTTCACATTGTTCTCAAGCCCCTTTACATCCTGACTTAGGGCCACCTCCCCCCTCCCTAGCCCCACTGGATACTCTGCTCCAGGCTCATTGCATTTACTTGCTCAGTCCTGTTCGACTCTTTGTGACCCCATGGACTGTAGCCTGCCAGGCGCCTCTGTCCATGGAATTCTCCAGACCAAAATACCACAGTGGGTGGTCATTCCTTTCTCCAGGGGCTCTTTCCAACCCAGGGACCAAACCTGGATCTCCCGCTTTGCAGGTAGTTTCTTGACCATCTGATCCACCAGGAAAGCCTGCTCCAGGCTTATCAGTCCCTCACAATTCCTTGAACATCCTCCTGCATCCTTGCCTTTCTATTGCTAACCCCTATGCTGGAATATCACTCTTGTCTCCTCCGAGTGGTAGAATCTGAGTCATTTTTCACAGCGAGGGTCAAAAGTCATCTTCCTTCTTAGGCCTTCCTGAACCTGATAGCGCTCCGTCCTGAAACAACGCTTGTCGCATTAAGATTGTGTGCTCAGCTGTTCAGTCATCTGACTCTTTGCGACCCCATGGACTGTAGCCCAGGAGGTTCCTCTGTCCATGGGGATTCTCCAGGCAAGAACACTGGAGTGAATCGCCATGCCCTTCTCCATGGGATCTTCCCACCCAGGGATTGATCCCGCGTCTCCTGCAGCTCCTGCAATGCGAGAGCTCTCTCTACCACTGAGACACCAGGGATGACCACATGATGACTACTGCATACATTTTTGTCTTACTAGACTGTCAACTTCTTAAAAATAGGAACCATATCTTATTTACTTAGATTTTCCCCTAATATACTTGCACAATATCTGATACATAGTAAATGTTCAATAACTGTTGAGGGAAATTCAACTAAGCTCCCAGTTCAAAGAGTCTACAGTTTATCTCACATGTCCAGTCTGGCTGGGACCTGGGAGTGTTCAGCTTGGAGTAAAAGGCAGGATTCCAGCAATGGGTTAATAGGAAGTAAACTACAATTGCCCATAACAGCTCCTGCTGGGCAGAGTTTACATCTCAGTGTCTGGATCAAAGCAGGCAGTTCCTGCCCTGCCTCTTCCTAAGTGTCATAACTGGAGCAAAAGTCCTTCATCAACCAGTCTGGCCACACCACCGACACATGAGTTGGAAAGCAGGGGCTGCCTGCTTCTTTCCAGGTTTCCATGGATACCGTGCCACCACGGATCCCCTGGGGTTCGTCTGCGAGGGCAGCTGCCTCTGCTGGGCTGGAAATACACAGGAACAAGCAGGAGGGGAGGAAGGGAAAGGGAGAGGGCAAAACGGGGGGCAGAAAGAATTAAGAGAGAGCGTATGGGCTGAGGTGCAGAGCAAGGAGGCTTGGTATTTGTTCCTACAGAAGAGAAAAAATACTTGAAAATCAAACATATTTTCTTACGTTCCTTTTGCTAAATATTAAAGGGGAAAATCGCCAGTGGAAGACTGCCTTCCTTTCTGCAGCCAGGACAGAGCTCCTGGATATATTTTGATCAGAAACCTCTAGGTACATACTTCACAAACATAATTAGGCAGGCAAGCATTCTGACATGTGCTTATTTAACTAAAAGCAAATTAGGCAGCCAATCTGTAAAAGTGTAATACAGTGTCTTTTTATCCCTTTTGATCATTTCATTGATGGAACACGTACATTTATGCAGGCAATAACAGTAATTTATATAGTTGGCTCTTCATAAAGGAATGTTGCCCAGAGCTTCACAAAAACCCATTGAGATAGGCAAGCTGGATATATGTAACTATAATATCTTGTTTCCTGAAGTATCAGAGAGTCCACTAAGACCCAGCTGCTCCGTGAAGGGAGAGTCAGGACTCCCACTCAGAACTCCAGCTTCTAAGACTGGTGTGCCCATTCCTACATCCCCCACCTCCTGCGTGGCCAGGCTGCCAGCTGAGCCCCAGGCCAATTCTCAGTTGGATCACAAAAGACAATGAAAGAGGGAATGCATGGTTTGGGTTGGGATTGGAACGTAGACAAAATTTTTATAGTTTTCTGGGCTTCTAAAACTCTACACTAACTATATGCATGTCCAATAATCCAACCACTGGCTTATAACTTTTTAATGTATTTTCTCTGAGTTTACAAAGTTGGCTCTCTTGCCAAATTGCACATGGCATTGACTGTGGTTCGTTGAGTGGCTTAGTCTCCAAAATCAAGTTCATGGTTCTGTCCCCATGGAGGTCTGTAAGTTTCGTTCTATGTGGCAGCCCATTGTCATGAGCCACAGGAAACCTCTGGATGCAAACGCTGTCTCCCTTTTAACCAAGTTTTATTCGTTTCTCAAGTATCTGTGTTTGTGGGTGTAGAGATGATCTTGCATTACATTTGTACATTATGACAGTTTCAGAAGAACTTTCCTGTTTCACATGCCCAGTCCATACTCTCTGTCACCGCAACATCGCCCTCCTGGCCAGGAGGCTGACAGGGCAGATAACACTAACTTTACAGACTAAGACGCGGAACTTGAAGAGGTTAAGTAATATGTCCATTAAACACAATAGGAATGTGGTGAATCAGGAACTGCTAAGTCCTAAACTGCTAATCCCAAATCCAGAACTCTTGCCAGGAGGCTTGTTGATCTCTTTGCCCTTTCCCACACCCACCACAAAAACCCTGATGAGATGGGGAAATCCCTCACCATTGATGAACATAACTCAGAGCACAGGCTGGACTGCTGGTGAGGCAGTAGCATCCACCTGTTAGGTGGAAAGTGGGGCCCTTGTCTGCAGTAGCATAGCACCCTGGACTCCAAGACTGAACCTACCACTCTGCTGTGATTGTACATCCACTAATCTGTGCCTCTGATGAGGGAGTAGAAGTTCTTAAACCTACATCCATGGATAATTAATGAATCCCCTGCCACTGAATTTTTTTTTGCTGGGATAGAAGGTCCATACTTTTCATCAGATTTTCAAAGAGTGTGCGTGCATGTGTGCTAAGTTATTTCAGTCATGTCTGACTCTTTGTGACCCCATGGACGGTAGCCTGCCAGGATCCTCTGTCCATGGGATTCTCCAGGCAAGAATACTGGAATGGTTTTCCAACCCCATCTCGATTGTCTCCTGCATTGGCAGGTGGGTTCTTTACCACCTGCTGCTGCTGCTGCTGCTGCTGCTGCTGCTAAGTCGCTTCAGTCATGTCCAACTCTGTGTGACCCCATAGATGGCAGCCCACCAGGCTCCCCTGTCCCTGGGATTCCCCCAGGCAAGAACACTGGAGTGGCTTGCCATTTCCTTCTCCAATGCATGAAAGTGAAAAGTGAAAGTGAAGTCGCTCAGTCCTGTCGGACTCTTTGCAACCCCATGGACTGCAGCCTACCAGGCTCCTCCATTCATGGGATTTTCCAGGCAAGAGGACTGGAGTGGAGCGCCATCTGGGAAGACCCCCAAAGAGTATGTGAAAGTCACTCAGTCATGTCCGACTCTTTGCGACCCCATGGACTGTCTATGGAATTCTCCAGGCCAGAATACTGGAGT
>SJYA01002616.1:1571068-1596476 GCA_006410615.1 Neotragus moschatus | reverse complement strand
TGGGCTTCTAAAACTCTACACTAACTATATGCATGTCCAATAATCCAACCACTGGCTTATAACTTTTTAATGTATTTTCTCTGAGTTTACAAAGTTGGCTCTCTTGCCAAATTGCACATGGCATTGACTGTGGTTCGTTGAGTGGCTTAGTCTCCAAAATCAAGTTCATGGTTCTGTCCCCATGGAGGTCTGTAAGTTTCGTTCTATGTGGCAGCCCATTGTCATGAGCCACAGGAAACCTCTGGATGCAAACGCTGTCTCCCTTTTAACCAAGTTTTATTCGTTTCTCAAGTATCTGTGTTTGTGGGCGTAGAGACGATCTTGCATTACATTTGTACATTATGACAGTTTCAGAAGAACTTTCCTGTTTCACATGCCCAGTCCATACTCCCTGTCACCGCAACATCTCCCTCCTGGCCAGGAGGCTGACAAGGCAAATAACACTAACTTTACAGACTAAGACGCGGAACTTGAAGAGGTTAAGTAATATGTCCATTAAACACAATAGGAATGTGGTGAATCAGGAACTGCTAAGTCCTAAACTGCTAATCCCAAATCCAGAACTCTTGCCAGGAGGCTTGTTGATCTCTTTGCCCTTTCCCACACCCACCACAAAAACCCTGATGAGATGGGGAAATCCCTCACCATTGATGAACATAACTCAGAGCACAGGCTGGACTGCTGGTGAGGCAGTAGCATCCACCTGTTAGGTGGAAAGTGGGGCCCTTGTCTGCAGTAGCATAGCACCCTGGACTCCAAGACTGAACCTACCACTCTGCTGTGATTGTACATCCACTAATCTGTGCCTCTGATGAGGGAGTAGAAGTTCTTAAACCTACATCCATGGATAATTAATGAATCCCCTGCCACTGAATTTTTTTTTGCTGGGATAGAAGGTCCATACTTTTCATCAGATTTTCAAAGAGTGTGCATGCATGTGTGCTAAGTTATTTCAGTCATGTCTGACTCTTTGTGACCCCATGGACGGTAGCCTGCCAGGCTCCTCTGTCCATGGGATTCTCCAGGCAAGAATACTGGAATGGTTTTCCAACCCCATCTCGATTGTCTCCTGCATTGGCAGGTGGGTTCTTTACCACCTGCTGCTGCTGCTGCTGCTAAGTCGCTTCAGTCATGTCCAACTCTGTGTGACCCCATAGATGGCAGCCCACCAGGCTCCCCTGTCCCTGGGATTCCCCCAGGCAAGAACACTGGAGTGGGTTGCCATTTCCTTCTCCAATGCATGAAAGTGAAAAGTGAAAGTGAAGTCGCTCAGTCCTGTCGGACTCTTTGCAACCCCATGGACTGCAGCCTACCAGGCTCCTCCATTCATGGGATTTTCCAGGCAAGAGGACTGGAGTGGAGCGCCATCTGGGAAGACCCCCAAAGAGTATGTGAAAGTCACTCAGTCATGTCCGACTCTTTGCGACCCCATGGACTGTCTATGGAATTCTCCAGGCCAGAATACTGGAGTGGGTAGCCTTTCCCTTCTCCAGGGGATCTTTCCAACCCAGGGATGAAACCCAGGTCTCCCGCATTGCAGGCGGATTCTTTACCAGCTGAGCCACATATAAGAGAGGTTAAAAACCACTGCTCTGCTCTGTCAGTGCCCCAAGCTTTGTAGGTTTCTCCAATGCCTACCACAGTGCCTTGTATGTAAACAGTACTGGCTGGGTGCATGCAGGCATGCCCGGCTCTGTTTCTCTGTCAAGTTCTAACCCCACAATTGACTGAGCTACTGTGAAAACTGAATGATACACTAGACAGGATCCAAGTGATGAAACAAAATCTTAGGCAGAAATATTTGAAACGGAAAAATACTCTCTCTCAAGGCTATAGGTGTGATATGACAATGCACACGACATTGCTCTTCCCGTCTTCCTGTCCGTTTACCACCCCCAGAAAGAAGAGGACCCAGGATCACCGAACTCAGCAACACATGTAGAGAAAATGATGTGGTGCTTGATCTTAGTCCTGACTTGTTACTACATGTCACATTTTATAGCTATTTCCCCATCAGAATTGTAAATCTACACACACACACAAAATCATTAATTTTAACTGGAGCATATCAGAAAAATCACAGCTCAGTGGGAAAGGGGCTTTTTTCTTGACAAACATTGAATAAGATATACATGCACTTTGTGGTTCGAGAGACTGTGCAAACGACAGGGTGATTTGAGACCTCAGTCCCTCCTGAGGGCTGGACTGATCTCAAGCAGGCAATTCAAAGTCAATGGTACCTGGCAAATGAAATTAAACACCCATCTTCTACTCTTTGGGTTTGGTAGATAAAAGATAATAAACCTGTCATAAACCAAGACAAAGGGCCACCAGGGAGTGACAAAGCCTTCTCAGGTTGCAATGTTGGCAGAAAGAGCAGTGCAGATAGAGGACTGGCACCCATGCCAATCCTTCCACTAATCCCTGCTGAACAGCCTAGAAGGAACACTGGCCAGCCCCTTCAGCATGTTGGCAAGAGCCAAGCCCCAGCAGCCTGAAAAAGAGCAGAGAGTGGGAGAAATGTGCTGGAGAACAGAGCTCTTCTGTCTGGCCAGCCTCCTCATGTCCTCGCAGCCACCGCCTATCACTGGATGTTTTCATGCTGCTCTCGATAAGCTGTACGCAAGAACTACCTGCAGGCGGACTCTGACTCTGGCGGTAAGTGCCAGCAGGTATAAAGTGTCCCGCCAAGGACACACTTTTACAACCCTGCATTCCTCCACCAGTGATCTGTGTTCTCTTCCTGATGAGATCAGAAAGAGGCGGCAGGGTACAATGGGCGGATTGAAGAGCAAATCAAAAGTCCTAAGGTCTGGTATCTGTTTTGCAACTGCTGGACAAAAGACATCCTAGGATTCAAGAGGTCAGTTCAGCTTATTTCTTACACCATTTTGATAANCTTCCTGATGAGATCAGAAAGAGGCGGCAGGGTACAATGGGCGGATTGAAGAGCAAATCAAAAGTCCTAAGGTCTGGTATCTGTTTTGCAACTGCTGGACAAAAGACATCCTAGGATTCAAGAGGTCAGTTCAGCTTATTTCTTACACCATTTTGATAAGAAGAAGGAGGAGAACTCTTTGTAGTTTTATTACCTTGTTTCTACATTATCTTATTTATCTTCACAGCACTGCAAAGTAAGCAGGCTTGGTAGCATGGTTCTGAGTATGCAGATAAGAAATGGAAGATCAGAGACTCTGAGGAGCTTGCCTGGCTTCACACAGCAGTTTCAAGAGCTAGATCCCAAGTTTTCTGACTCCAAGTTCGGGATTCTCTCCAACATAGTCTTTTCCTAGCAGATTGGAAGACCTCTGCTCCCACTTTCGACAGTTGCTCAAATAAGCCTTATACTTGCAAGTCATCTTATAGTGAAACTCTTTTATAAAGGGGACTTTTTTTTAGCAATTTGATAGATGAACCCTTTGAGTGAACCCAAAAGATACTCTGGCACTCTATGAGCACCTCACTATAATGGTCTAAAGTAAGCTTTATTTTTAGCCATTTAATTATAAAATATAGCCACATTTATCAACGTGGCTTTATGCCTTTAGTACAACTATCCAATCTAGCCTTTGCAAAATTTTTTAAACATTTCAAAGGTATTGCTTAAGGAAAACTTGCATTATTCATTCAGTTCAAGAAATATTTACTGAACATCTATTAAGCACTATCCATGGCGTTAAGATAAAAGTAGTCAAGACAAGGTCCTTTCTGTAGAGCTTAAAATAGAGAGAAAGTCAAATGAGAATAGGTACAAGCATGTATTCCTTGAAGAAATACACTGGGCCAAGGACAGAGGAGGCTGACAGCACAGAGAAAAGGCACCTTAATTCAGTGGCAGTGGTGAGAGAAGGCTTTCCAGCGGGAACAGCGTCAATGCCGATTACTTAGGGGTAGGATATTACAGAATCCTTCTAGCCTCTACTGTACCTCTAGGGCCACTGTGAGGCACTGACCAGCACTAAAATGAAGCACACCACACCTTCTCTCACGCTTTACTTTATCCACACTGTCCCCTTAGCCAGAATATCTTCTCTTGAATTTGACTCTCATATCATCTTTTTTAATCCTTCAAGTTTCAGCTTTAACATTGCTTTTGTCAGGAAGTTTTCTTTGATCTTTCAGAAACAAAAAGACTCTAAACCCTAGATTCAAGTTCTATTTATTCAAGTTCTATTACATTTCCCTCGATCTTTCGGCCCCTCAGTTATATTCAGTCGTTAATAGATCTCAGTGTCCATACTGTAACATTTCAAGGATGTCAGACTGTACAGTACTTGAGTGTTACTGGAAAAGCCTAAAGGGGGAAGATTATGGCCAGTCCTAAATTCTTTCAAGGCTCGTGATATTATAGTATCCTGGTCTTTAGTCAAACCCAGAGGAATAAGAGAATCAAAGCTCCTTCTCTCAGTTCTGATGGATCCCAGTCAGGATATCTAAGGTAGCCTGAAGGGTAACCACCATATGAATTCTGGGCCAACTGGTGGCAAATTGGGGTGAAATCATGTCAGTGTTGCATTGCAGAAAATTTCAATTTTTTCACTCTAAAATTATATACTGGTTCTATTGGCCATCATCAAATCTTTACAAATGGGACCAAAAGAATTTTCTTCAGAGATACTGTGGGGACTAAAGAGAGAAACAGTGTTCATATTTTACAAACTCTCTGGATGTCCTCACGACAAGTTACAGATGTTTAATCCTAAATTAAGAAGCTAAACATAATGTGGACTCTACACGTGGCAATTTTCTGCAATTTGAGGAAACTATTTGATAGTTCAGTCACCACTAGAAATGGCTTGCAGCGGTTCTGCTCTGTTGAACATCTTTTCAGCTTTTCATAAGGACCAGTTCATCCAGGGAAGAACAATAGTTTGGGTTTTTTTTTTTTTTTAATAAAATTAATCAAGAAACTGTAATTTGAATTTTCCTCTGGACACGTAGGTATTATCACAAGAAAAGTAATAGGAAATCAAGGGATTTGTACTCATTCTATCGAACCATTTCCTGGCTTTTCATATTTTGTGTTATTGCCTTGTTCCCCTTTGTTTTGAAAAGAAACTTCATCAGTTTTCCTGTGGCATGCCATTTTATCTCCTTATTCTGCTTGCAATAAGATATCAGCCTCATGTTGGCACAGCAACTTACAACAACGATTCTTTGTTCCAGAACACTTGCATGAATAGTACATTATTCAAATAGAGAAGGAAGTGTGTCTCATCTGTTATTTGCTTAGTGAATACTGTCATGAGAGCAGGTGCTTTACAAAAGACAAAGTGGAGCAATCACACAGTGCGCTTGGAACTTGCATTTGACGTGAGGATCTCTTGAGTGTTTACCAAACGTTGGTTCATAAGTCAACTTCTTTCAGGTAGGATGCAAATATGGCTTTAAATTGGTAGTCCACTTTATGGAACCTTCATGTCACCAAGCACGGTATAAGTGACTTTGTGGGACCTTTGAGGGCTTCTGAGGAGAGGCGAACCCAAAATGGGGGTGGGTTTAGGAAAGATAGGTGAGTTTTGAAGAAAAACAGCCAAAAAAGGTAATAGAAGAGAAACTGGGAAACTGAAAGCTAAAGAAACAAACTTCATGGACAATTGACAGTTAACTCCAGATTGTAAATCAAATGCATACCTTACAGCTGTCAGAGTAAATGTCCTACTTTCTCAAATGGGCTCTTATCTATGTCTACCACAATCGTGTCACCTGAAGCTGTTTTGCCCTCAGAGGAGAAAATTCCTCAATTTTTTAAAGATCTTAATAGCCTAGATAGTATTTTTATATTCACAAAGTCGAAGTCTGCTTCATCCTAAATATAATCACACATAATTTGCCACACACCATCTTGATGTGAAAGTTGAAATCATGAAAAGCTCATTAACTCAGATCCCACTAAATTCTGAATCTGTGGGAACATAAGCAGAAATCAGTAGAAGATGACGCTTGTGCGGTCTGTCATGGCCCGAAGGGGCGGTCATGGCTGTGAGGGGTAGAGACCAAAGGCCACGGGCGGCAGCCCTTCAGGGAACCCTGGCACTGGGTCGCACAGGTGCCTCTGCAGGCCTTCACGGACAGGATTCTCACACCTTTTTTCTCGGGGAGATTTTGCTGAGCCCTGTGCTCAGAAATAAAATGGGAGGCAGAGAATCTGTAGGCAAATGTTCCAACCAATATTTCAGAACCAGGTGTCAGAGACCAAGCCTGCACAGGGGGAGTTCAGCTTCAGCCTGAGATCCACGGCCATCACTGCTCAGCTCTAAGCTCTCTGGATCTAAGCTGGTGGCTGGCTGCCCCCGGGTATCCAACTTGGTGAAATACCAGGCACCTTTCCACTCCCAGAGAGGACAGTGAAGCTCAGCGGGGTGGAGGCTGGTAGAAGGGGGTAGTTGTTATTCTAAGAGAGGAAGGAGCATTAAATAGGGCTGGGTAAAGTAACAGACCCCTGCACTCACAGAGGGTGGTGGGAGGCAACGTGGGCTTGCAACGTTCTGGTTGTTACACCAGCCTTGGCCCAGTCCTTAGGCCACATGATCAGGGCCCAGGTGAGAGAGAGAGAAGACCATGAGCAGACTCTAAGATAGATGTTTCAACAAATGCTTTAGCTCTGAGTCCTTGCCTCACANCAACGTGGGCTTGCAACGTTCTGGTTGTTACACCAGCCTTGGCCCAGTCCTTAGGCCACATGATCAGGGCCCAGGTGAGAGAGAGAGAAGACCATGAGCAGACTCTAAGATAGATGTTTCAACAAATGCTTTAGCTCTGAGTCCTTGCCTCACATGGAGTACGGTAGAGCACTGAGGGAAGGGTACTTCTCCCCATTTCACAGACAACACTGCCCCCTTTGAGCCACAGCTGAGCCACAGGGGTCATCAAGGAGGAAGCCAGGGTCAGGAGAAAAGAGGCAGAAGGGAGAGGGTCAGCCTCTTCTGCAGACCCTCAGAATTACTCAGGGAGGAAAGAGGACATTAAAGCTCTTTGAGAAAATCGGGCATTTGGGGTTATGTTTCAAATAACTTTATGTTTCTGAACATTTACAATTTCCTTCCATCTGCAATTTCCATTATCTGTTTCAAAACAAATAAATGACAAGGGATTGTATATTTGTCTTCAGAGAACAAAAGGAGCAGGTAAGACCAAGACCCACTCTGCAAACCTCATTGGCAGGAGCAGAAGAAAAGGATGCAGTGAGCTATTAGTGGAGAAAAAGATAACAGACCCAGACTTTAGGTCCTGCATGAAGAAAGAAAGCAGAGTGTACAGACCCTGAAGATCCCCAATAGGACTTGCCAAAAATAATAATAATAATATAAATGTTTTAAACATTGGGGTAGGAGAGGAAATTTCCAAATGTCATATAGGAGCAGACTGTATACCACTACTTATTGAGATTTATTCTCCCATTCAAATCAACATGGTTATTAACAAAGAATTTTTATACATAATGCAGTCATATAGTTTGATTTTTTGTTGTAATCTCCTACATACAAACACCTATTTATGATTTTTGACAAAGCGATAATTTCCAACAAAGGTCCGTCTAGTCCAAGCTATAATTTCTCCAGTAGTCATGTATGGATATAAGAGTTGGACTGTGAAGAAAGCTGAGCACCAAAGAATTGACGCTTTTGAACTGTGGTGTTGGAGAAGACTCTTGAGAGTCCCTTGGACTGCAAGAAGATCCAACCAGTCCATCCTAAAGGAGGTCAGTCCTGGGTATTCACTGGAAGGACTGTTGTTGAAGCTGAAACTCCAATACTTTGCCCATCTCCTGTGAAGAGTTGACTCATTGGAAAAGACCCTAATGCTGGGAAGAATTGGGGGCAGGAGGAAAAGGGGATGACAGAGGATGAGATGGTTGGATGGCATCACCGACTGAATGGACTTGGGTTTGTGTAGACTCCGGGAGTTGGTGATGGACAGGGAAGCCTGACGTGCTGTGATTCATGGGGTCGCAAAGAGTTGGACACGAGTGAGCAACTGAACTGAGCTGAACTGAACTGATAGACCCTCTATTGCCAACCTTTTTTGAGCCATTAATTGAGTTACTATGAGGCTTTGAAGTACTAGAATCACATTTCTTCTGGTATTCAGATCCTTATGAGGATTCAGACAGTTCTTTCCAAGCCTCACTAAAGACCAGTTAGGGAGGTGATACTGTGTTCTGAATTCAGATTGCAAGAGATTTCTCTGTCAAGTCAGGAAACCAATACTGTCCAAACACAATAGAAGCCCTAAAAGAAAAAGGGGGCATGCGTTTGTGTCTGGACCCAGCAGAGCACTCGGAAAACTTGCAGCTGCCTCCCACACTGCTTGGTTTTCCTGCAAGAACAATACTGTTCATGATGAGAGTATAGTTTATGCATGAGGCACGGTACTCTACACTTCCGTTTTGCCTCCGTCTCTAATCTCCAATTCTCAATCTCCTGCTTGAGTTCTTTGTAGCGCCTCTGCAGTGACCTATGTTGGCTGTGGTTCTCTCCTTGGGAGTGGGGATCCTACAAGGAAGGAACCACGGTAGGATGACCTCCATTAAATTCACCAACTTCAGTGTTAGAGAAATACATCAACTATTTCACAAATGATCTAGCAAACAAGACTTCCCTTTTTCTACTCTGGGCTCCCTTCTACTTCCTCCTTCACTCTCATATGTTTGGGCCTCTCTTATCTTTTCACACCATCCCTCCTTTCAGCTGAGCTCCCCAGACCCCACAGCAGGCTGCCTCCACACTGACACTCAAGAATCCTCAACTCGCCTGTTTACTCCTTTGCCTGTAGCTCTCATCCTCCCTGTTTTATGTCTCTTGACTTGTTTCCAGGGAAATTTTATTCTTTCAAAATGCTCCCACATTCCTTATCTGTATTCAGTGAGTTAGCTTTCAAAGCCATGAGTTCAGGGTTAAAAATCAATGTGTTCACTGTGGCAAAGTTTCCATGTTTATTACGCCACCTGTTCCTAATCAGGTAATAAAATAGATTTGGAAATATACAAGGATACTATGGGTAGCACAGCATCTCCTTCCATTTTTTTTTTTCAAATCCAGTTCTTCCCCAGTTGTGGGAAAGAACCTCTCTTGGCTTCTGTCTCTCCAAATGATTTTTCTGGCTCTCATATAGGATTCGAGCAAGAAGCAGAACGTGAGAGATTGCCTCTGTCCAAAAAGCAACTGGTCAGAATCCAACAGTCCGCTAAGGATGGGGTCTATGAAAAGTCGAGTGATTGATTCCAACTAACCATGATCCAGCTCTCTATCAGGGTAGCTCTCTATCTTTTTTACACACATAAGGAGCATCATGCTGCCAAGAATTAAATTTTTCTGCCCAGTAGAAAGAGTTTAATCTTTTTGCCCTCTCCCTGGGCCGTGTTAGCTTCCTCTTCTCTACGCTACGGTGGTAACCTCTGTGGATCAGAATGACCCCTGTCACTTTGCACTGGAATTATTAGTAGTCATCTGTGTCCCTGTAGACCTTGAAATTCTTAGAGGCAGACTATTGCTCTCTCCCCCGCACTGCTACACTCCAAACTCTCCCTGCACCACCACCGCCTTTGTAATCAGGAAGGTCACAACGAAGAGCTGCCAAGGGATCCCCCACGGCTAACGAGGAGAGACAGAGAAGGCAGGCAAGTGTGAGGATGTGAAATGGGAGCTGGAGAAGAATAAGGGTTTCAAGAGGGCAGGCTCAACCCAGTACACTGGTTTTATAATTAACAAAAAGATGGCTTCCAGAAAAATCTTACCATCTACTTTAGCTACCTAGTTTTGTTTAAAATTAAGATATAATAATGTAAATAACCAGTGAAAAAGAATTCTGGTTTAAAAGAGCAGGATGCTTGACAATTTTGTGCCCATTTCTGCATGCCTCTTCTCCAGTTTACTTCTCTTCTGTTAATGTCAAGGATTAACCTATAGAGGAACACTAGGCTGGCTGGCTCGTAACACAGACTTGAAGTCTCAAGCACATCTTAATCTCTCTCGTATGAAATACAATCTCCTAGAAACAAAAGCAACTAGATTGTACCAGCCATCCCAGAGACACGCTCATCAGATTCATTCCTGTTTAATATGTGCTTCTAAATTATTCATCAGCAAGACATAAAATAGTTCACCATGAGGTCTCATTTGGATGTTAATTTGCTAATAAAAGTCAGGAAGACATTTATAGAAATAATTTTTGTAAGTTTAGGTATATAAAACATCTAAAATTTCAGAGAAAGGGTGAATAAAATCTTCTTGGGAAGAAAAATCTAAAGGCAATCACCCTGACTTGAAATAATTTTTATCACAGTCCATCTTCTATGAGCTTCTTTAGTCGTCTAAAGGGTGAGATTAGACCTCATTATGAACTACTTACATACATCATTTGAGATGANTCAGAGAAAGGGTGAATAAAATCTTCTTGGGAAGAAAAATCTAAAGGCAATCACCCTGACTTGAAATAATTTTTATCACAGTCCATCTTCTATGAGCTTCTTTAGTCGTCTAAAGGGTGAGATTAGACCTCATTATGAACTACTTACATACATCATTTGAGATGATGGGAAAGTAATTTGAAGAATTTGGAGCCTGGTAATGAGTTTCCTTTGAAGTTGGAGAGGAGTGGCAGTGGGAACTGAATTTTAGATAATTGCTGGTTGTCTCCAAGGAGTCCAAATGTTGATGAAGCTTCTATGTTGAATAATTAAAGATGGTAACCTCAGAGAAAGATGGAGGGACATCGTCAGGAACCCCTGGACAACTACAAAGCCTACGTCGAGGTCAAACAATCCACTGTTTAACTCCGCTCCCCACTCCCCCTCTTTGTTCCCGCCTCTGTACTGGCTGTGTCTCTCATGGCAGGCTGAGAAGGACACCAGAAAGCCTGGAGAATGTAAGAAAACCTGCTTAGGGAACTTGACTCTGGCAGCATCCCACATGGAGGTTGTAAAACCTCCGCCTTCCTGCCTGAGGCACCCTTCTGCAGAGGGAGGCAGAGGGAGAAGATCCCTCTCCCAAGCTTGTTCAGGAAATCGACAAATGTTCGCCCAGCTCTTTGAAGTTTATACGCTCTGCATCTGGGTAAAGTCCAATTAAAGCCTCCCTAGGAAGCCCTTTCCTAGGAGGAAAATGCAACACTGGACCTGGCTTTTTCTTCCCATTCATTCCAATCTCTGCTGTTCAGCTCAGGAGAACTTTACTCCAGTTAATCATGCCTGGCCTAGAATATACTCCCAGGATCTACTACCAAGAGACATCGAAGTCCATTTCCAGCGCTCCACATTTGCCTAAGGTAATGCTTGCGCCAACCTAAAGCGCCTCCTGGCACAGCTGTGTAGGTCAGGGGACTTCTGATGGAAAGGGAGGGGCGTGTGCTCGTTTCTCAGGCCATCCCCGTGGACGCCGCTGTCCTCACGGTGTTCTGTAGTCAGGCCAGCAGAGCACCTAGAGGTAACAGAGAGTGAAAAGTGTGGCCCCTGTGGCCCAGGGAGAAGATCAAAGGCACGACCTCATCTTAACTAATACATCCGCAATGACCCTGTTTCCAAANGCCATCCCCGTGGACGCCGCTGTCCTCACGGTGTTCTGTAGTCAGGCCAGCAGAGCACCTAGAGGTAATAGAGAGTGAAAAGCGTGGCCCCTGTGGCCCAGGGAGAAGATCAAAGGCACGACCTCATCTTAACTAATACATCCGCAATGACCCTGTTTCCAAACAAGGTCACATTCTAAGGCACTGGGGGTTAGGACTTTCACGTATGAAATTGGAAGGGGACACACAACCCGTGTTTGTGTGTGTGTGTGCACGCTAAGTCGCTTCAGTCGTGTCCAACTCTTTCTGAGCCTATGGACTGTTGCCCACCAGGCTCCTCCGTCCAGTGGGATTCTCCAGGGAAGAACACTGGGATGGGTTGCTACTTCCTCCTCCAGGGGGTCTTCTGGACCCAGGCATGGAACCCGAGTCTCCTGCAGCTCCTGCACTGCAGGTAAATTCCTTTTTTCCATTTTTTTTTTTTTTTACCACTGAGCTATCAGGGATGCCCCAATGCAACCCATAACAACATCTAAGTCAGTAATTCCCAAATCCTGGTCCAGAGCTGAGGCAGATGACAACTGCAACTCCATGGCAGATAAATCTCTCCCCAATAAAGTCTTGTCTGCTGTGTTATAGGCGTCACTAGGTGACTCTGGCTCTTACAAAGAGAGCTTCCCGCATCCCTTCACATCCTTTCCACAGGCCAGAAACTGGTCTGCCACTATCTGCTCTTCCCTAGTCAAGAGAGGGAGCAGAAGAAGCAGCTGAGAGGTGGGGAGTGGGGGTGCAGGCTCATTTTTTTACCTCTCTTGGCCCACCCAGAATCTGGACCCTTTTAAGGAATGGGCCAGCAGAACATCTTTCCTGGGTGCCAACCTATTACATCACATGAACTCTTCAAATTACCAAAAATGAGATAATACAAAGACAACTGTATTTACCAGGTTGAGTGGGACTGTACAATCCTCAGAGAGGATATTCAAATAACAACAGATGTCTCCCTGATTGTCTTCAGAGAGAACAGATCCACTAACTAAAGGATTTTGGTATTGCCAAATAGCGGTTTTGAGGCTGCAGCACCATTTAATAGCTCAGATCACTGAAGTCAGACTGAGTTCTCCCACCAATCTTCCTCCTCTGACCTTCTCTACTCAATAATGACCACCCCTCCTCCAACAACAAAGGGCTTCCCTGGTAGTTCAGATGGTAGAAAATCTGCCTACTATTCAGGAGAAGCAGGTTCGATCCCTGGATTGGGAAGATCCCCTGGAAAAGGGAAGGACAACCCACTCCAGTATTCTTGCCTGGAGAATTCCATGGACAGAGGAGCCTGGTAGGCTATAGTTCATGGGATCACAGAGTTGGACACAACTGAGCAATACCACTTTCTCCTCCACCAAAGGCTGAATGGACACTATTACCAGTGTGAATGTAGTTACAACTTATAGCCTCCAGCACCCCAAGTACCACCCCATACAGGATATTCCAAGTTCAGTAAAGTAACACCAGGTACAGTGCTTCCATTTGTATGGAAATCATGATGAGAGACTGGATGTTTCACACTAAATCTGATTTTTAAGATCCCAGAAGCTGGGCATTTGGGCTCCACTTCATATCAGAGAACAGAAATCTTCCAATCAAACTTGCAGCAAGAAAACAAGTATCTAAAAGGTGACATTAACTAAAACTGTACTTAATCATTCTAACATTCAACAATTTAAAATCTATCTTTATAAACACACATGGGTTTACAGTTGCTGACCATGTGTCTTAGGAAGGATGATCCTGCTTCCTACCTTTAGAGTTATATTGTCGTTTCATAAGTGAAACAATGATGAGGAGAAATAATCATTTATTTTTAATGTCCTTACTTGGCAAAACCAAACATTGGCAATCCTAATGATTTATCCCCTCTGTCTACACACACACACACACACAGACACACACACACACACACACACACGTATATCTACATTTTTTTTTTCTTTACTGGGCTATCACATTCAGAAATCTGTAGCACTGGCCAAAAGAAACAAAAAACAAAAACCCAGAGATGATTCAGAAGATACAGTCTGCTGTACAAAGAAAAAAAGAAGTTTGGTAAATATCTGAGGACATAAGTAAAATAATAGACCTGATCGAGACATTCCTGCTGATTGCACAGCCCTGCCCAACTATAGAGAGCATAGTTTTGTAACCTCATATAAAACAGAATCCATCTTTTATTCTTCCCCTTCGTTGCTTGCTGCCACCATGAGCTCTATGTACACTACAATATTTATCCCTCTCTGCGACTGCTGGCCGGTGAGTAGACTGTCTCGGACTGTCTAGAGAGCAGGAAGCAGATGGAAAATAAATACAGTCAAGGAGCTCTGGGGGCAAAGCTACAGGCGGGACAAGAAAGCCAAGAAATAAACAAACAGGAAGAAGACTGGTCTTTCTGCCTTTCACCCCCAGCTCTGATAGATAAGGCTTAAACAACGAGACGTTGACTGGGCTCAGTTTCAAATTCTACCCTGCTTTTACTCCAGTGTAGCTTTTCCCTTTGAAAAATCTCTCTCTGCATTTTTTAAAAAGAGTGATCAAAATAAGTTCTTAATAAGCGATTACAATCCATTTCAGATGCTATAGTAAGTATTACCTCAGAGATGAAGAATATGCTTGCAAGCACCTGAAATCAACTTCAGCATAAATATTCCACGTTAAAGGTCGGAACACTGACTCAGTCGGATCTTAAAGGTATCGAAGCAGAGCCTCAGGCCCAGGTCTTGGAATGATTCTGAAGTGATTGGAAACCCTAACTATATGGCCTTCATCATTCTTCATGTGTCCTCATTCTTTCCTTTCCCCTTGTCAAACCCAACTCTGATGACAGAATCTAAAACCAGCCATCGGGACTGGTGGTCCAATGGTTAAGGCTCCGTGCTTCCCCCGCACTGGGGACAGCTTCAGTCCCTGGTTGGGGAACTAAGAACCCACGTGCTGTGTGGGGGCAGTCATAAATAAAGAAATAAACTGCACTGAGTGGCTTTAAAAGTTAAAAGAATAAAACCATTCATGCATACCTTATAATAAACTGACGCCAAAGCAATTATCTCTGACTGTACAGCATTATTCTTATTCTTATAAATACTTCCGAGTCAAAGCCACTTCCATTTGATTTTCCTCACTACAGATTTCTTCCTTAAAACCTCCTATTACAATCTCATGTGTCTTCAATAACTCCCTGCCTTAGCCCTAGGCTAAATGCCGCCTCCTCCTAAGGATTTGCTAGGTGATTGGTATGAACAGTGCTGGAGCAGAGTTACCCAGATTCAAATCCTGACTTCTCACATCCTAGCTGTTTGACCTTGCCCATGCTCTTTAGTCTGAGCCTCCGTTTCCTCATCAGCAAAATGAGAATAATACCAACACTACCTTCTTCAGAGGATTATTGTGAAGCTTGACTCTGGTAAAGGAAAAACTCGCGAAACAATGGCCAACACCGGCTAATATTAGTACTTTCCATTTATGGTCAGAAATTGTTAATGTGGATATATGTTTCTTGATACTAAATAAATAAAATCCTAAAAGCAACTGGTTCAGCAGAAAATAATAAAAAATTTAAGAAGCCTCTTATTTCTTAAGGTCAGCACCTTTTTACAGAACTCTTTCTCCACGATCATTTTATACCATATAAGACTATCTTGGTGACATTTTTTAAATACAGTGTTTCAAAGAATCTTTAGGTAGAAATATATGTAGGACAAGAAAGTCTCAAATTTTAATCCTTTTTGCAATATAGGCAATTATCATCTGTTGTTACTAATCTAAAACCTTAATACATTTAGTATATTCCGATCCGATGCATGCCTTACTTTCTACAAAATCTGCCTCAGTCTCCAGGCAGTTTTCTGTGAACATGCCCCTGTATGTCAGCTGTTGTACTGTATACCGTACAGTACTTGTCAAAGTACTGTAAGATTTTAAATATTTTTTTAGAAAACTCGTCTATTTTAAAATATTGAATAGCAAGATTTTTGAAGGGAAGAAATGGCATTCAATGAGTTAGCAAAGGATGAAAATAGTTGACTTCATCTTAATGTTTACAACACTTCACAGCTCAAATATGGCACAGTGGTCAACAAGAAGAAACTCATACCTATAAGACAGTGCCCTCTGGCTTTGCAAGTTGTGTGTCTTACTATTACTCTAGACAACTCAACAAGATATGCTTTGATATTACCTCAACTCAGTGCATTTAAATGTCAAAAGAATCATAAAAATGGTAGGGCCAAAGGAGAAAGGTGAGAAACTCTTGTACTCCTACAATAGCCCAGTATAAGCAACATCTTGCTTGGTCTTCACAAACAAGGCTAGCAGAAGGCAAGGATTAATTCTAACTCTAACTGCATTTGTATTTTGCATTAAATACAAACTGGTAAAAATAAATTTTCTTACGTTTTAATTTGTACCCATGAAAGAGCAAAGTCTGAGCAACAGAACAATGAGTATTCCCTGCCTGAGGGAATGGGCTTTTACTGAATGTCTAGGTCAGCCATGGTTTCCCATCTTGTCCTTCAGGTCAAATCATAAAGCCTGCTGGTACAGCTCTTCTGCAAAGTTCAGCTCAGAATATTTAACAACAATGGATGGTATATGGATTAACTGTCAAGGATTCTGAGATGGTTGACTGTTTGATAAACGCCAATGAGATAGGTTGAGGAAGCTGCTATTGTTGAATCACCAAACATAGATTATTCCATCCGCTCTGTGTAACCACCTTAGGTCTCCTATTTACAGAGACCAGTTTTTCCCTTGTATTGCCACTCTCCATCGTCCTCCAAATAACCATCATGTTTTAATTATAAAGTCTTGAATTTTCAAACGGATTAAAGACCTAAATGTAAGACCAGAAAATATAAAACTCTTAGAGGAAAACACAGGCAGAACACTCTTTGATGTAAGTCACAATAAGATATTCTATGACACACCTCCTGCTCTAATGGAAATAAAAACAAAAATAAACAAATGGGACTTAAACTTAACAGATTTTGCACAATGAAGGAAACTATAAGCAAGGTGAAAAGACAACCCTCAGAATGGGAGAGATGATAGCAAATGAAACAACTAACAAAGGATTAATCTCCAAATTATACAAGCAGCTCACACAGCTCAGTACCAAACAAACAAACAAACCAATGAAAAAGTGGGCAGGAGAGCTAAAAAGACATGTTTCCAAAGAAGATGTAGATGGCTAATAAACACATGAAAAATGCTCCACATCACTCATATCATTCAATATTAGAGAAATGCAAATCAAAATTACAACGAGGTATCATCTCACACCAGTCAGAAGAGCCATTGTCTAAAAGTCTACAAACAATGAACGCTGGAGAGGATGTGGAGAAAAGAGAACTGTCTTGCACTATTGGTGGAAATGCAAATTGATACAGCTACTGTAGAGAACAGTTCAGAGATTCCTTTAAGAAAAAACCTAGGAAGAAAACTATCATATGACCCAGAAACCCCACTACTGGAAACCCTCAGGAAACCATAATTTTTAAAAAGACACATATACCTCATTGTTCGCTGCAACACTACTTACAATAGCTAGAACACAGAGGCATTGATTGATGAATGGATAAAGCAGAGTGGATAAAGAAGTGGTACATATACACAGTGGAATATTGCTGCAAAAAGGAACACGTTTGAGTCAGTTCTAATGAGGTGGATGAAACTAGAGTCTATTAAACAGAGTGAAGTAAGTCAGAATGAGAAAGACAAATAACATATATTAACACATAAATTATATATGGATTCTAGAAAGATGGTACTGATGATCCTATTTGCAGGGCAGTAAAGGAGCGCAGATATAAAGAACAGACTTTGGACCACAGTGGGGGAGGGAGAGGGTGGGATGACTTGAGAGAGTAGTATTAAAACATATACTCTACCATATGTAAAACAGATAGCTAATGGGAATTTGCTATGTAATGCAGGGAACCCAAAGCTGGTGCTCTGTGACAACCTAAAGGGGTGGAGTGGAGAGGGAGGTGGGAGAGGGGTTCAAGAGGGAGAGGTCACATGTATCCCTATGGCTGTTTCATGTTGAAGTATGGCAGAAACCATCACAATATTGTAAAGTAATTATCCTCCAATAAAAAATTAAATTAAATTTTTTAAAAAATAAAGTCTTGAGCTTTCAGCCATCCCTTCTGAGTCAATCTTTAGGGTCTGTGTTATGATCAGAGGGAAGGTAATCTGCCTAAAGCCTTGGATTTGGCTGGGAATCACCAGTCATCACAAGCCTGTGAGTTGTAACAGAGACATTTTAATAGTTACTTTAAAGAAAGATCAATTGGGAAGCTGGGAAGAAAAACCAGGCTAAGGGGGAAGAGTAGAGATGATGNGTTATGATCAGAGGGAAGGTAATCTGCCTAAAGCCTTGGATTTGGCTGGGAATCACCAGTCATCACAAGCCTGTGAGTTGTAACAGAGACATTTTAATAGTTACTTTAAAGAAAGATCAATTGGGAAGCTGGGAAGAAAAACCAGGCTAAGGGGGAAGAGTAGAGATGATGACTATCTTCTAAGCCTCAAATTAAATCCAGCAGTTGGGCCAAAGACCTTATAAGTACATTAGAAGAGATTTTAGAAAATATAGACTTTACAATTTCTTTGATTGCCATCTCTCTGACTTAAACACATTTGAAACATACTAGGAAAAAAAGCATTGCAAACATCCCTGTCTTAAGGCAATGTTTAAAAAGCATGCTGCATTTATCCAACTTTTCACTTGGAGAAAGAAAATAAAGACTACTTTAATATGGGGCTACAAAATGTCCAACTCCATTCCCACCTTGGTCTTGACTCATTGGGAGTTTCTGAGAAGGTCCTTGAACCTATATCTCCAACACATTCCCCCTCTACCTGAAAAGAAGGTAATTAAACAGCTCTCTCATACCTCACAAGTAAGTCGTAAAGATTAGAACATTGAATTTCAAAGATGAAAGGCTCAATATAAATTCCAGCTTTATTGTCAAGACATCAGTGTGAACTCCCAGAAATGTGCTGCTTAAGCAATTCCTACCTGTCAGCAGATCTAAAGTAGGATGACCTTGGTCTGCAGAGGGAAGGACAGGAGTGTCTTGGACTAGGAAACACAAGATCTCAGGGGCATTCCTTGTTATAACACCACTTCACTGTCCATCCCAGGTAGCTCACCATAAAGATGAAATGCCACACTTTAATGCATACCTGCTACTCTCCTTACCACCACCACCCGCTACCCCCACAAAAGAAAAAAGTATTTATCCTGCCCCTAAAATGTGCAAGGTTGTCCCTAGGACGTGAAATATAGAAATTAAATAATATACTATTCTTATCTCTTCAGAGTTTGTGCTAAAATAAGAGACCTATGTATTCTCTACATAGTCTACCAAGAAGTGAGTCTGCCAGAGCTTAAGGTATCCCCCCCAAAAGATCCTCCACAAATGAAAACAACCCAATCATTTTGTAGCTTTGCAGCTGACATCCATTAGCAATGACTGAACTTGCCATGTACTATGGTAAACTCAAACTTTGCCATTTTTTTCCTGTTCTCAAATCAAAAAGATATCAGTGAAATTTGAATCTACAACTGCTCCAAATTATCACTAAAGATATTTTTTTCAGGGACTAAGATGAAACCTCCACCACTCTGATCTCAGAATCAGCAAACTCAAGCCGCTCCTACAACCCGGATGACAAATGCTTGAATCAACATCTGATAGCTGACTAGGCTCCAGCTAATTTCAGCATGGCCAAGGGTATAGCGAGCACACACCAGGGACAGACAGTATGCCGTATTGCCCTGCCCTGCCTTGGGTCCCTGCCTTCCTGCTAACCATTTGGTGGTGAGTGAATGAAGAACAAGTTTGGGTACTGCCTCAGAAAGCACGTCAACCTCTGCCTAAGCCGCTTGAAGCAGCTGTCCCAACCCTGTTAAAAAGGTCACCAGGCCCCGAACTCCTTTAGAAACCCAATTCCAACATCTGACCAATTTACATTTGGGAAAAGCTTTCTTATGTGGAAATAGAGAATTACAGTTCAGCTCATTTTCTCGTAATCCCACAGCTAATTGCTATCACACTTTTAATTTTCCAGCCTCTATCATGAAAGTTTGCCTTTCCTCAAAGGACATTTAAAAACTGTTGATTTGATTCTCCAAATGCCCTCTAGTTTTCCTCCTGTTTCTTTTTTAAAATACAGATTTAAGCTAGCCAGGAGAGTGTGGGTATTCATTTCCNCACTTAGCATAATATCTTCAAGGCTGAACCACATTGTAGTATGTACCCAAATTTCATTTCCTTTTAAGGCTGAATAATATTCCATATATAAGCAACTGAACTGAACTGAATATTCCATAGTGTGTGTAGACTACATTTTGTTTATTCATCTGTCTAAAGACATTTGGTTTGTTTTCACATTTTGGCTGTTGGGGATAATGCTGCCATGGACGTGGGTGTACAAACATCTGTCCGAGTTTCCCTGCTTTCAATTCTTTGGGGTATATGCCCTCCGTGTAACTTTAATTAGCTTCACCAAAACGCCTTCTTCTATCAGAGAAGACTGTTCTTTGAACCTAGTGTGTACCCTTGAGAGAGCTGTCATCAGCCTGGTGAGAGAGGAAGCCGGAAGCTCCTCATCAGCATCAGTTAATTCAATGCTGGCAACCAGCAGAGGGACAGGAGCAGCGGCCAAAACACCCCGTGTTCTTTAGTACTTTTTAACGTTATGAGTTGTTAAATCCCTACGGACTTCTTTAAGAACTGTATGATGTGATCTTCCAAAGCAATCTGGCAGCTGGTGAAAAGATGGCCAGGTTGGGTAGAGGAGGGCATCTCAGGTGGACCCCTGGGTGTCCTTTCTTTCAGAGAAAGCTGAACGGATTTTCTCTGATAAAGTCATCCAGGATGGAGAGGAAAAGATGCAAGAGAAAAACTTCCCTGGTGGCCCAGTGGTTAAGAATCTGCTTGCCAATACAGGAGACATGGGTTTGATTCTGATCCAGGGGAAGGATCCCACGTCACAGAGCAACTGAGCCTGTGTGCCACAACTACTCAGCCTGCGCTCTAGAGCCCACGCAGCACTACGATGGAACCCGAATGCTACAGCTACCGAAGCCCATGTGCCTAGAGCCTGTGCTCTGCAACAAGAGAAGCCGCTGCAAAAAGGGAAGCCGCTGCAAAAAGAGAAGCCACTGCAAAGAGAAGCCGCTGCAAAAAGAGAAGCCGCTGCAAAGAGAAGCCGCTGCAAAGAGAAGCCGCTGCAAAGAGAAGCCTGCACACTGCAACTAGAGAAAGCCCAAGCACAGCAACAAAGACCCAGTGCAGCAAAAAATAAATTAATAAAGTGTTTTGTTGGTTTTTTTTTTTTTTAATGGAAGAGGAGAAAAGGCAGTGACTTCTAGAAGAAGGAGAAACCGGAGAGAGGCAAAGGATTTCTGTGGCATCCTGGGGCAAAGGAAGCCAGGAGTTGCAGGTACAGAGTAATCTGAAGTATGGAATTTACAGTGCAGCCTCTCAAGAAGCCCTGTCCAGGTTCACAGAAAGGACAGGAAGCAGCAAGAGAAATAACAGTTCTCACAGGAGCTCAGTCAAAGGCTCAAGGGAGGCGCAACTGCTGTCAGAACAGAAAAGACGCCTTTTCTTGTTCCACTGGTCAAGCAGAGCCTGAGGGCCGCATCAAGGTCCAGACCTCGAGAGCAGAAGTTACATGGGGGTCTCCAGAAAGCCTGTGGCCCCAGGAGACCCAGCACTGAGGATGGGAGAGGAATCAGCACATGGAGGATCCTACACTACTTCCCACCAATCATCAGGCCATGTGAGCTGAACAGGGCTTGGCAGAGCTCTCTCTCAGATGAAACCAGCCCACTCAGATTCGATCACCCACAAGCCAGCTGTTCACACCAGACTTCAGGAGACTGTGGTGTAAGGGAAGGAACAGGGGAGGAAAGTGCCCAGAACCAAGGAGTTCACAGATAAAAGGGCACTTCCCACATTCCTTCCCAACCCATCTTCACCTTCAGCTGCTGCTACTGCTGCTGCTAAGGTGCTTCAGTCGTGTCCGACTCTGTGCGACCCCATAGACGGCAGTCCACCAGGCTCCGCTGTCCCTGGGATTCTCCAGGCAAGAGTACTGGAGTGGGGTGCCATTGCCTTCTCCAACATGTGAAAGTGAAAAGTGAAAGTGGAGTCACTCAGTCGTCTCCAACTCTTCGTGACCCCCTGGACTGCAGCCCACCAGGCTCCTCCATCCATGGGGTTTTCCAGGCAAGAGTACTGGAGTGGGGTGTCATTGCCTTGTCCTTCAGCTGGTTATCATCAAAGGGTGACACTCAGATCTCACCAAGTCAGAAATGGCAGGCACGATTGCTTATGATCTATTCTTCTGACCCATTTGAAAATTCCTCATTTGGCACTAAGTACACTCAACCAGTGGCTGAGATCTCCCTCCCCACTAGGCCCTGCACCCACAGCTGAGACACAGAAGTGAAGAAGACAATTCCCTGCACTCAGGAAGCATACGTCCTAATGAGAAGACAATCACAAGGGCAGTCACAAAAGAAAGTGACCAGGACTAGAAGAGAAAGAGATGTGGGGTAGACTAAGGGCAGAAAGAAGTAGACCAGGAGAAGTATACAACCCAGAGGATCAGGACCATTCACCAAGGTATCTGCTTCCTACTGCTGCTGTAACAAGTTACCATAAATTCACTGGCTGACAACAATATAGCTTGATTTTCTTGAAGTACCTGAAATCAGAAGTCCAAAAATGGGCCTTAGGGGGATAAAATCAAGGTGTCAGCAGGGCTGCAATCCTTCTAGAGGCTCTTTTGGACCATCCATCCCCTGCCTTCTTCGGTTTCTGGATGCTGTGTGCTTCCCTGGTTCATGGTCCCCTTCAACAGTGGCATCGCCCCAGCCTCTGCCTGCATTGCCACATCTCTTTCTCTCTTAGCCTCAGCCTTATGCTTTCCTCCTTGTAATTACACTAGACCCACCTGGATAATCCAGGGTAATTTCTGAATGCAAGATCCTTGAACTTAATCATGTCTGCAGAATCCCTTTTCTCATTAGGAAAGACTTGATGCTGGGAAAGATTGAAGGCAGGAGGAGAAGGGGACAACAGAGGATGAGATGGCTGGATGGCATCACTGACTCAATGGACGTGAGTTTGAGGAAGCTCTGGGAGATGGTGAAGGACAGAGAAGCCGGGTGTTCTGCAGTCCATGGGGTTGCAGAATTGGACACAACTGAGTAACTGAACACAACGGAGATAGTATTATTATTATCCTCCTGAAAAGACTATCCTCTTTTTTTCTTGATTTTTTTTTTTACAGAATTCACACAAGTTTTCTCCCATTTGAAAATGTGCCACAAATCATCTAAATTATATGTAAAAGTCATCATGGATAACATCAGCAAACAGCAGACATCTTCCGCATAGCCTATGCTGCTTTCCATGAGTGCATGCTAGGTTGCTTCAGTCATGTCCAACTCTCTGCAACCCTATGGACTGTAGCCCGCCAGCCTCCTCTGTCCACGAATTTCTCCAGGCAAGAATGCTGGAGTGCCACGCCCTCATCCAAGGGCTCTTCCCGACACAGGGATCGAACCTGACTCTCTTACTCTCCTGCATTGGCAGGCGGGTTCTTTACCACGAGCACCTAGCAACCCCCATGCTGCTTTAACTGTTTAGTTTCTCCAAAATGTTCCCATGGTCAGTCAGTCTGATTTTCTCTGATTCTGCAGTGCTGAACTTTTTTCATAGTCTGCTCTTATCATTCCTTTTCCCTTAAGGTAGAAACTAGTGAATCCCCTGAGCAGACTTGACTTTTCTTGAGCTGATAAAACATACGTTAGTCAGTTTCATTTTCTAAAATAGGTATAGGAATAGAATTCAGAACTATTTCCTGAAACTGTTTGTATCTCTAAAATCGCGATTGAAAGTCTTAAGTCTTCTGATATTTTATTATTGTTCTTCTACAATTGTTGTGAGTGGGGTGGAGAAAAACTGTAATTCAAGCCAGAACCAAGAATAAACTTTGTTCAAAGTCACACAGATTATTAATGGTATAACCTGGATGAAAACTTCAGCCTCCCAACTCCAGAGCCAGTGGTCTGTCTTCACATGAACCGTGTGGTCTTTTTACGTCATTCTTCTCTTCAAGATCAAGAATTTGGGAGGAGTACAGTGGAGCTTAAATACTCGTCCAGATTTTCCTCTTCACTGAAAACCTCCCACCGATAGCAATAATTGGTGTTCAGTTCTTCCTGTTGCTGAATGTTTGACTCTGTGAAATATAAACAAGCTTCAACAAGATGACAGAGAATATGTAATCAATATACTTTGGCTCTTGTTCAGAACAGCCATGCCTCTGGCACTTGGTATCTTCACAGAAAATGGATAGCGGAAAGGAAGATCACGCTTCATGAAAAGCAGAACCACAGATGTAGGGGCGATGGTGTCAGTGAGAATCAGTTACATCTCTGATGACAGTCTTTGTGCGTCTCAAATAATGGCAATATGGCCATCCTTTGATTCCTCTCTAGAATTCCCCAGAGTGGCTCCTCCAGCCACCCTCCTCCTCCCCACCTCCCAATCACTCTTACCTTCAATCAGCTTCTCTTCCTTCACCCTCGCTTATCATGGCCTCATCTTTGTTCAACGGGCTATCTCCCCTCAGTCTGCTGACACACGAAGTCCTCAGCCTAGTGGGAAACCCAGAAGCCTCCCCTTCCTCACTGTGCTCTGCACTCTGGCTGTACCACTGACTAAGAGCTCTCCGTTCCTTGGCACCCACTATTTTCTCTGCCTACAAGGCCATTCATCCATTCTTTGCCCAGAAAACCCCTAATCATCCTTCAAAGCCCCACCCCCAGTGACCCCTATAATGCTGTTCCCGACCAACAGCCCTCCTCAGTAAAGGTGCATAGTCTTGCTCTGTGCTAGAGGCCCACACTTTCCTCCTGGAGAGCTCTTAGTCCCAAATCTTAGCATTATCTGTCTTCGTCTCTCACTGTCTCCCTCCAAGAATTCCCAGACTTGAGAACTCTTTAAGAGTAGAGTCTCCTTTTATCTTGAAGTCTCCAGCACTGACCACAATCCTCCGTCCTTAGTACACACCCAGTAAATGTTTGAGTGATTAAAAGTATGTTCAAGGCTTTCCATTAAAAAAAGAAAGGAAACAAAATCTACCCCTCTGCTACCTTCTGGAACTGCTCTCAACCCCTACATCTCTGTTTCCCTTTCTCATTAGATTCTCAGGACCCAGGTCTCACCTTCTGCAAGCTGATCACTTCACCAAGTGACCCCAGGATCTGCCTTACTGATGCTAGACTACTTTCTAGTCACCTCATCAATCCATTCTCCCTGGCCTTCTGGGTGTGTGGTGGCTCTTACCTTCCCACCTTTTGTGTCCCTCCCTTCTATTTTAAGTCAAGAGTTTATTCCTCCACCCTTCCAGTTTCTCTGTTTCAGAAGTATTCTCTTTCCCCAACTCCTCCCCCCTCCACCACCACCATCTTCATAAAGATGCTAGCTTTGGCCAGAACCACAATGTAGATGGCCTGAATACACGGGAATTGAAACAAACCTCTGGCAACAAGACAACAATTCAATGAAGTAACGTGTGTAGGCACAGAGCCCCCAGCCTTAGTCCTCCATGAGCACTGTCGTAATTCATCCTGGCCCAGCTCCATCCAAACCAGCCACCTTGCGCCCATTTCCCTGCCCTTGAATTCACGCTGGTACTTCTGCTATCACAGCATTTCTAATGCAGAGTGAACTCCCAGTTTAGAGGCCCTCCGTGTGCTGCTTCGCACACAGTTACAGAAAGGAGGGGTTCCCACCACGCCCCTCGCAGCAAAATGAGGAAG
>SJYA01002616.1:1527093-1570675 GCA_006410615.1 Neotragus moschatus | reverse complement strand
GTCATTCTTCTCTTCAAGATCAAGAATTTGGGAGGAGTACAGTGGAGCTTAAATACTCGTCCAGATTTTCCTCTTCACTGAAAACCTCCCACCGATAGCAATAATTGGTGTTCAGTTCTTCCTGTTGCTGAATGTTTGACTCTGTGAAATATAAACAAGCTTCAACAAGATGACAGAGAATATGTAATCAATATACTTTGGCTCTTGTGCAGAACAGCCATGCCTCTGGCACTTGGTATCTTCACAGAAAATGGATAGCGGAAAGGAAGATCACGCTTCATGAAAAGCAGAACCACAGATGTAGGGGCGATGGTGTCAGTGAGAATCAGTTACATCTCTGATGACAGTCTTTGTGCGTCTCAAATAATGGCAATATGGCCATCCTTTGATTCCTCTCTAGAATTCCCCAGAGTGGCTCCTCCAGCCACCCTCCTCCTCCCCATCTCCCCTTCGTGGTCTGCGCATCCCAGACAGATGGTCACAGCAACTCAGACAGGGAGGAAAGCAAGGCCAGGTGCCACCAGCTGCTGGCATGTTCCTCCTCCCCACCTCCCAATCACTCTTACCTTCAATCAGCTTCTCTTCCTTCACCCTCGCTTATCATGGCCTCATCTTTGTTCAACAGGCTATCTCCCCTCAGTCTGCTGACATACGAAGTCCTCAGCCTAGTGGGAAACCCAGAAGCCTCCCCTTCCTCACTGTGCTCTGCACTCTGGCTGTACCACTGACTAAGAGCTCTCCGTTCCTTGGCACCCACTATTTTCTCTGCCTACAAGGCCATTCATCCATTCTTTGCCCAGAAAACCCCTAATCATCCTTCAAAGCCCCACCCCCAGTGACCCCTATAATGCTGTTCCCGACTAACAGCCCTCCTCAGTAAAGGTGCATAGTCTTGCTCTGTGCTAGAGGCCCACACTTTCCTCCTGGAGAGCTCTTAGTCCCAAACCTTAGCATTATCTGTCTTCGTCTCTCACTGTCTCCCTCCAAGAATTCCCAGACTTGAGAACTCTTTAAGAGTAGAGTCTCCTTTTATCTTGAAGTCTCCAGCACTGACCACAATCCTCCGTCCTTAGTACACACCCAGTAAATGTTTGAGTGATTAAAAGTATGTTCAAGGCTTTCCATTAAAAAAAGAAAGGAAACAAAATCTACCCCTCTGCTACCTTCTGGAACTGCTCTCAACCCCTACATCTCTGTTTCCCTTTCTCATTAGATTCTCAGGACCCAGGTCTCACCTTCTGCAAGCTGATCACTTCACCAAGTGACCCCAGGATCTGCCTTACTGATGCTAGACTACTTTCTAGTCACCTCATCAATCCATTCTCCCTGGCCTTCTGGGTGTGTGGTGGCTCTTACCTTCCCACCTTTTGTGTCCCTCCCTTCTATTTTAAGTCAAGAGTTTATTCCTCCACCCTTCCAGTTTCTCTGTTTCAGAAGTATTCTCTTTCCCCAACTCCTCCCCCCTCCACCACCACCATCTTCATAAAGATGCTAGCTTTGGCCAGAACCACAATGTAGATGGCCTGAATACACGGGAATTGAAACAAACCTCTGGCAACAAGACAACAATTCAATGAAGTAACGTGTGTAGGCACAGAGCCCCCAGCCTTAGTCCTCCATGAGCACTGTCGTAATTCATCCTGGCCNCAGAAGTATTCTCTTTCCCCAACTCCTCCCCCCCCCCACCACCATCTTCATAAAGATGCTAGCTTTGGCCAGAACCACGATGTAGATGGCCTGAATACACGGGAATTGAAACAAATCTCTGGCAACAAGACAGCAATTCAATGAAGTAACGTGTGTAGGCACAGAGCCCCCAGCCTTAGTCCTCCATGAGCACTGTCGTAATTCATCCTGGCCCAGCTCCATCCAAGCCAGCCACCTTGCGCCCATTTCCCTGCCCTTGAATTCACGCTGGTACTTCTGCTATCACAGCATTTCTAATGCAGAGTGAACTCCCAGTTTAGAGGCCCTCCGTGTGCTGCTTCGCACACAGTTACAGAAAGGAGGGGTTCCCACCACGCCCCTCGCAGCAANTTCATCCTGGCCCAGCTCCATCCAAACCAGCCACCTTGCGCCCATTTCCCTGCCCTTGAATTCACGCTGGTACTTCTGCTATCACAGCATTTCTAATGCAGAGTGAACTCCCAGTTTAGAGGCCCTCCGTGTGCTGCTTCGCACACAGTTACAGAAAGGAGGGGTTCCCACCACGCCCCTCGCAGCAAAATGAGGAAGAGAAAGGCAGCAAGGGCAGCTGGTCTTCCATCACACGACATTTCTTCAACTTAAAGCGCTGCGCTTCTTCTGAGCTGACGTGCTTCCTGCCTCCTGTATTAAAATGCCCTTTTTGTAATGAACCCATTGTCATTTGGCTTCATTTCTTTAAGTCGATCTCCTTACTTGGGAGATTACAAAATTCATAACAGTACATGGCCTAAATTTTCTTAAAATTAACTAGTCTGTTATTCCAGATTTCTACAAGGGACTAAGTGGCCTCTGCTTGCTTACCACATTGGATGAAGACCTTACTGCCACTGACACTTCTTTAAAAGTAAAAAGCTAGGACTTCCTTGGCGGTCCCTTGGATAAGAATCTGCCTGCCAATGGGTCATGGGTTTGATCCCTGGTCTGGGAAGAGTCCGCATGCCAGGGGCAACTGAGCCCACGTGGCACCACTGATGCAGCCCGTGCACCCAGAGCCTGTGCTCCGCAGCAAGAGAAGCTACTGCGGGGAGAAGTCCACGCACCGCAGCTAGAGAGTAGCCCCACTCGCTTCAACTGGAAAGAGCCTGCGTGCAGCAACAAAGAGCTAGCCCAGCAAAAAATAAACAGCTTTCCAAAAAAAATTTTTTTAAGTGAAAAACAGGCAGACATAAAAAGACGTTTGTTCATAATACAGACTACTTGAAATGGTTGCAGCCCCCAGTATCTTTTCAAGAAGATACATGTCCCCATATGGACTACTCAAGATAGACATGTTTTTCTGCCTTGAATCATCTCCCGTTTTGTATTTGGAAATAATGCATTCAGCAAGAAATGAGATTCCCTTCAGTCCCAACTCCATCAGGAAGGCACAAGTGTCCAGACAACCCAAATAGCCTTTTTGTTTATGCACACCTTTCCATTTTTTAGTTATNGATACATGTCCCCATATGGACTACTCAAGATAGACATGTTTTTCTGCCTTGAATCATCTCCCGTTTTGTATTTGGAAATAATGCATTCAGCAAGAAATGAGATTCCCTTCAGTCCCAACTCCATCAGGAAGGCACAAGTGTCCAGACAACCCAAATAGCCTTTTTGTTTATGCACACCTTTCCATTTTTTAGTTATTTTATGTCTTTACCTTTAAGTCTTGTAAACACGCATACTAATAGTGACTGTCATCAAACACACCACACACACACATGCACACTGACACACTTTAAAGCAGACAATTCATCATTTCCTGCCCCAAGACCATATTTTACAGTCAGAAGCCAATTGTCAGCACACATGCTCCTAGATAAACGGACACGCATACCAGCTAATCGATGAATTTGCATGGAAACAGCGTCATGGGAAGGAAACCTGTGTTCCCAGATTTCCGGGCCAGGTGCTCAGCCTGTTAACATAAAGATCGGTCCTCCTGGGTCCAACCGGTTGGGAACACTGCCCAAAATTACTCACAATTGCAAACACAGTTGATGCTAAGATAATTCTGCAAAATGAGAGCCTGGTTTCCGAAAGGTAACCTAAGAACAGCTCAGTTCAGGAGGGGCCTTTATGAGGGGTATTTTGCTGGGGGTGGTGCTGGGGTGCAGGTAGTGGTGGCTTTGTTTTCCCACATCTCACGCCTCCAAGTTCCCCGCTGCCACCATCCACTGTTCCTGCTCTCCTGTAAGTGGGAAAGTTTATGGGTCCCAGAGAAACTGAGAAGTCTTCCCACATGCGTACATTCTCCCGCGTGGCCCCTCCTTTAGCATTTAGAGCTCCTGTGACCCCCTCCTAACTGCCCCCTGACCCTGCATCCCTCACCCCCTACCATCTTTCCTAAGCTGGTGTCTGAGCCTTCCATAAATCACCCTTCCATAAAGGCACATTCCACTCCCCTAAACATCTCATCACTGAGGGAAAGGACCATGATGGTTTGCTTGGAGCTCCAGAAAAGGGAAATGTATGATCTGTTGTTTGTTTTTTAATTCCACTCCACAAATATGTCGTCCTTAGAGCAATACTATAAAGGTTTAGCATGGTAGGGGGAGAGCTTTACATAACAAAATATTAGACTCCCAAAATTCAGAAAAATAATCTCCCAACAGTGTTATATATTTAATTTTAGTTTCCATAAATAAGGGTCAATCACACTCTTTTCCAGGGCATCCCCCATGGGTCAGTGGTAAAGAATCCACCTGCATTGCAGGAGACAGAGACATGGGTTCGATCCCTGGTAATATCCCCTGGAGGAGGGCATGACAACCCACTCCAGCATTCTTGCCTGGAGAATCCTATGGACAGAGGAGCCTGGTGGGCTACAGTCCATGGTGTCACAGGAGTCAGACACGACTGAAACGACTGAGCATAGCCCATATACTCTTTTCCGAATAGGATTCCCAAAAATATCACAGGCAGTGGCTGCAAGCCAGCCCTGAGCTTCCCCTGCCGAGTCCTCAGGGAAGAAATGAAGAGTCCCATCAGGCTGCTCCTGGGAAATGGGTTGGAGGAGGCAGGCACTCCCCGGGGAATCAGTGCCCCCAGGCCAGCCTGTAGGCCCAGCAGAATGGCCGCATCCCAGCAGGACGATGACCTTTTGTTTCACCTACCCCTCTACTGCAATCCTTCAATAATCCCACCTGTTTTCAAAGACGCCAACCTCATTGTTCTTAACTCCCACCCCACCCCTCAAAAAAGGATTAGACTCCCGCTAACCCAGCGACCCTCTTGTTCCGGCACCTTCAGAAGTAAAGGATTTCCCTTCCCTTCCGTAACTGGAGCAAGGCCTTCCCTCCCTGCAGGGGACATGGTCCCATTCTGCAGTGTTTCCTCCTGAGAGTCAGTTTTTCTGAACAAAGACCCAACTGTCTGTACAGTCTGGGAAAGCTCCCCTCCCTGGAGTTAGGAGCACACCCTCCTACAAACCCAGACATGCACAGAAGTTCCGCACTTCACCGCAGGAAGCACGGCCGGTGGCTTCAGGCATCATTAATCATTTTGAAGTGATTTTTCTTAAAACGGAAAAACAAAACAAAGATGCAGTTGGTCAAGCCCAATGAAAATGAGCACTTCCTCTCCCCAAAACTGCATTTCCCTGATTCCATGTGGGACAGTAAGAGCTCACTGCATGGATAGGAGCATGGGGTAGAAAAGAGAGTATTTCCTCCTTAATTTGAACTCTGACAGATATTTGGGAGCTGGTATGGACCGAGGGTGCCAGGGCTTCCCAGGTGGTGCTAGTGGTAAAGAACATGCCTGCCAATGCAGAGGAGGACATGAGAGATGTGGGTTCGATCCCTGGGTCAGGAAGATCCCCTGGAGAAGGGAATGGCAACCCAGTCCAGTATTCTTGCCTAGAGAATCCCGTGGACAGAGGAGCCTGGCAAGCTACAGTCCATGGGGTCACAAAGAGTCAGACACGACTGAAGGGACTTAGCGCAGCACACACATGGATGGAGGGAACACCTTAGAGGGAGGTTCAGACTAAGGAAGAGGGTTTCTGCTTCCTTTGCTGTTCCACCCAGAGAAACACACTTAGGAGGAGGATAAAACAAGAACCATTCGGGGTTTTTGCTTCTTCTGGGAATCTTCATTTTCCATGGAAATGCTATTAATCACAGCTCAGGACTACCTATTTTGTGCTCCAGTCCCATCAGGGGAGCGGTGGAGTGGTCCCTACAGCTGTCCCATCACCAGCCCCTCTCCCTCTGCCTAGAAGGGCTGCCCCCTGCAGGTGTCCCTTGGAACGGAGCAGAGTGCCAGCCAGTCGGGTCCACTCATCCCCCCTGGTCCACACCTTTGAAGTAAAATTGTCCCTCCAGCTCAAAAAAGCAGTAACTAGAAAACAAAATGTCCAATCTTTCCTGAGAGATTACATTTCCTGCTTTACTGAGTTGAGAGGAAATTCACTTACATAAAATTGGATTAATTTTTTTTTTTCCTGAAGTCTCCTGGTCTACCAGAAGCATCTTCTGTCAGCTGCCTCTTTGGAACTCTTGGCTATTTCCTAATCTTCATTTATTCCTTAATCAGGACATCTGGCTCTGGAGTGAAGCTCGGAAGCAGGGATGGAGGCAGGAAAGTGTCTGCCACTTTTGCCCTGGCTCCCTGTTGCCTCCTCACCCCTAGGCTGTGCTCTGCCAGGATACAAACCTAGACACTTCTTCATCTCCTCTCCATCAATCAACTGCTGAAGTCTCACAGCCAAGCCCTATTGTTTATTTAAATTTAAAGGAGGAGAATTGACAAACATCATCTTAGTAGTTTAAGCTACAGGTATTAACTAGAACAACATGATTAAATCGGGTGGTGCTTCTTACTGTCTCTCAGAGCTTGGTTTCTTAAACTGGTTTTGTATGTAGCCAGGAAGAGTCTTTTCAAACCTGCTTTGAGTCACATTGCAATGACCAGCAGAGCGCCTGAGCTGGAAAGACAGAGGTCTGGCACTAGGGACCTGGAGCTCAGGCCAATTAAAGATGGCATGCCCACAGAGGCCTGGAGGGAGTGCCTGGCATGGGAAGGAGGTCATCCCCAAGCAGGAGTGAGTACGATGGGTGTCAGAGGAGAGGCTTCATGTGACAGGAGGGAATTGTGGCCCAGAATGCAAGTCAGAGGCAGAGTCTCTAGAAGAGACAGTCTGACAAGGGGAGATGGGAGATCAGTTATGTGCAGGAGGACTGAGCAGACAAGGAAACATTTGAAGGACAACAGAAAGGGAGAAAAGTGAACTGAACGGTATGTGTTGTTAGACTGTGATTGGATATATTGATGTGAATGAAGGGTTTTCAGTACACATAGGTAAATACAGAAATAAACATAGCTCTGTCCACTGCTAGGGCTTGGAAGTAATAACAACCACAATGACTGTAAGCATATAGAATGTGCCTTCAGTTCAGTTCAGTCACTCAGTCGTGTCCGACTCTTTGCAACCCCATGAACCGCAGCATGCCAGGCCTCCCTGTCCATCACAAACTCCTGGAGTCCACCCAAACCCACGTCCATCGAGTCGATGATGCCATCCAGCCATCTCATCCTCGGTCATCCCCTTCTCCTCCTGCCCTCAATCTTTCCCAGCATCAGGGTCTTTTCCAATGAGTCAGCTCTCCACATCAGGTGGCCAAAGGACTGGAGTTTCAGCTTCAACATCTGTCCTTCCAGTGAACACCCAGGACTGATTTTCTTTAGGATGGACTGGTTGGATCTCCTTGCAGTCCAAGGGACTCTCAAGAGTCTTCTCCAACACCACAGTTCAAAAGCATCAATTCTTCTATGCTCAGCTTTCTTTATAGTCCAACTCTATAGACTGTGCCTGGATAGTCCCTTCTGAACAGCTGATGCCGAAGCTGGAACTTGGCAAGTCCAAGATACAGGAAATATCTTGCTGTGGCAGAAAGCAAGGAAGAGTTAAAACAGTGAGGTAGAAAAGTCAAATGCAGAGGCAGCTTCAATGGACACAACTCTCTTGGAGACGGCAATGACAACCCATTCCAGTATTCTTGCTGGAGAATCTCGTGGACAGAGGANTGCCAAAGCTGGAACTTGGCAAGTCCAAGATACAGGAAATATCTTGCTGTGGCAGAAAGCAAGGAAGAGTTAAAACAGTGAGGTAGAAAAGTCAAATGCAGAGGCAGCTTCAATGGACACAACTCTCTTGGAGACGGCAATGACAACCCATTCCAGTATTCTTGCTGGAGAATCTCGTGGACAGAGGAGGCCGGTAGGTTACGGTCCATGGGGTTGCAAAGAGTCAGACACGACTGAGTGACTAACACTTCAGTGGATACCACTAGGCAAACCAGGCACAATTTGAGCATCAGAAAATTATAACTATTTAAATAAAATAGGAAACAATAAGTCATTCTGAAATAAATTGAAAGCTTGATGAGGAACAGAATATTTACATAGTTTCAATGTACCTCCCACAAAATGCTCACGAATTACAAAGGAACAAGGTATCACTTGACCGTAAAAAAGCCTGGTAGACATCACCTTGATCAAGCGCTCACAAAGGACGTCATTGGTATGGAACCGATACGGGGCAATAAAAAGAACACAGAATCATCTCTATGTGGTTGCTCCCCAAAAGCCACAGCCTAAATCTAAGCATGAATGAGTATCAGTCAAATCCAAACTGAAGGTCATTCTACAAAATTACTGACCAATAATCTTCAAATATGCCAAGGTCCTGAAGGATGAGGGAAGCCTGAACCATGTTCTAGGCTGAAGGAGGCCGAAGAGATGTGACCAAATCCAACAGGTGGTTTCAACCTGGAACCTCGTGCCCTGGAGAATATCACCAGGACCAGTGGCAACCCTTGAATGGAGTCTGAGGGTCAAATGACAGTAGTGATACTGTCCCTGCTTTTTTCCTGGTTTGGGGGGTTGTATCATGGTTATGGAGGAGAATGACTTTATTTATAAGAAAGACACTCTAAAGTCATTGGGGGGTGGCATTCTGTGACAGCTGACTCCCACACTGGCCAGGGGGGGAATTATTTTTCACTCACAAGTTTTATCATTGCTTCAAAGTACCTCAGGACTTCATTTTAAAGAGACTTAGCTCATGAACACCTGGAAGGGCAGAGACCATAGAAATTCATTCTTATCCAGTATCTGGCACATGCCCAGCCCAGGTGAGTGCTCTATAAATGATTGTAGACTTTAAATGTTTGGAAAACTCTGTGAGATACAGAAAGAATGCAATGAAAGGACTTTGTCTAAGATTTACACATTTATTTTTTACAACACCTACAGGGTTTATCATATGCCAGACATTATCATAAATATTTGACAAATAGCTCTATGAGACAGGTGCTGTGAGTATCCCCATTTTAAAGAGAAGGGAACTGGAGGACTGAGAGGTCATGTGGCTTGCCCCAAGTCACACAGTCAGTGAGTAGTAAAAACGGAGAGGCATGCCCAAGCCGTGGGGCTGCGGAGTTCATACTCTTAGCGATTTCGCTACAAGGCTTCTCCAAGATCTCATACCTGCAGAAAATTTAAGATGATCCCCATTCTGGGGCTTCCCTGGCATTCCATTGGCTAAGACTCCACACTCCCAATGCAGGCAACATGGGTTCAAACCCTGGTCAGGAAACTAAGATCACACATGCTGCATGGGATGGCCAAAAAGAAAGAAACCAAATTCCCTGTTCAAAACACTCAGTTCTCAACCATCCGTCTGTACTTCCTGTACATTCTAAGTTGACAGAATAATGTCACACTCCTTATTTTATAACGCCCAAGAGAAGCCCATTCCAGAGCTGGGTGCTCAAACTTTGTGAGCAGTGCTTGTCCATCAGCTTTAATGTTCACACAAATTGTGATCCCCCAAAGAGACCTTGGGTTCTTAATTCTATCAGCCTCAGTGTATTTGGCCTTAATGTTTTCAACTGTGAGGGGCTTCCCTGGTGGCTCAGAGGTTAAAGCATCCGCCTGGAATGCAGGAGACCCGGGTTCGATCCCTGGGTCAGGAAGATCTCCTGGAGAAGGAAATGGCAACCCACTCCAGTACTCTTGCCTAGAGAATCCCATGGAGGGAGGAGCCTGGTAGGCTACAATCCATGGGGTTGCAAAGAGCTGGACACGACTGAGCGGCTTCACTTTCACTTTCTCCTTTTTATATCAAGATTATTACATGGTGTAGATAAATCCTGGGCATATCATGGTTACAGCTACCCTTTCATTCACCAAGGCAAGTGCTATCAGCCACTGGCCAAGGTCCTACACTGTGACACCTCACTGTCCTGTTCCCTTCTCTCACAAGCATCTGAATTTCCTGAGGCTTTGACTCCCACTTGCCTTCTGCTGGAATGGATATTTCTGCAGCCCCTGTGAAAAATGAAAAAAAGCTGAAGCTACTCCACCACATAGCCTGTTCTGCCTCACTTCCTCCCTCCTGTGAAATGTGCAAATAAGTTGTTTCGTGGTCATTTATATTCTTTTCGGGAAAGGAACTCTGTCAACACCAAGGTGCAACATCCATTAGACTCCCCTTTAGAGCAAATGGCTCATAAAGTAACTCCAATAAACAAATACTTTTCTTTATAATTCAGTGTAGCACATTACCTAATAAAACTATAATAGGCATGACACAATGATTTCTATTTCACAAGCGTTGTTTGACTATTTGTGTAGTCTACGATGTTATCGCAAAAATGTATGGCAAGTTTCAGGTAGGCTTGGAGCAAGTTTCACATTGCCAAATAACAGCTCTCGGTATCTTTGCTGCTGCTGCTGCTGCTGCTGCTGCTGCTGCTGCTAAGTCGCTTCAGTCGTGTCTGACTCTGTGTGACCCCATAGACGGCAGCCCACCAGGCTCCCCCGTCCCTGGGATTCTCCAGGTAAGAACACTGGAGTGGGTTGCCGTTTCCTTCTCCAGTGCATGAAAGTGACAAGTAAAAGTGAAGTTGCTCAGTCGTGTCCGACTCTTAGCAACCGCATGGACTGCAGCCCACCAGGCTCCTCCATCCATGGGATTTTTCAGACGAGAGTACTGGAGCGGAGTGCCATTGCCTTCTCCCTTAGTATCTTTACCTTCAAATAATACTTAGTCACAAGAACAAGATCGTCCATGTGCTGTGCCCCATTGCCACAGGGGTGAAAACACCAGGGATAAAACAGGAAGAAGGAAAGCTTTTATGCAATCTTCAGGTACAATTTCTTTGTCAAAAATAGAACTATAACCTTGTCCTACACTTCTTGTCTGTGCCAGTTTCCAACCATCAGCAGGCATTATCTCCTGAATAGAGTTTATACGTATATACTTACATACGTGGAACTGTGTGAGTGTGTGTACATCCTCTGCTCTCCTATTTCCACTGTCCATTTTTTTCCCCTTGCAAAAGCACAGCTGCAGTGCTCTCAATGCACGGCCTACGCCTCCTGACCCTTATCCCTTCAGTGCACACCTGCCAGGATTCCAGCTGCAGCATCAGCCTCTCTTTGTCTAAGAGCCCTTCTTCATTGCTGGAGCCCACTCTGCTGCTTTGGAGACAGGCAAAGTGTTGTGGAACGTAATTATCCCCAGGAGCGGACCTCAACCCACGACTCAAAAAGTTGGTGCACAACACAACACAGCATGAAAACAAGATTACCAATGATACCTTGGAGGCTCTGGATCAACTTTTGCCTAAAGCTGCCCTAACTTGGGATTTTCTGATACATAAATGAATAAGTTGCTTTGGTAGTTTATCCTCATAGATTTTGCACTTCTGCAACCAAAGTATCCTGCCTCATTCTAATCCAGCAGTATTTCTTCTATTGCCACTTTGGAAGATGTAAAAATATGTTCTGTAGAAAGAAAGAAAAAAAGTTGGTGCATATATAGCCCAATTCTCCTGCCCCTTGTGGGGCATGAGTCAAGGGAGTGTTCTGGACCCCAGAGGGGCTGAGTTCCAGTGGCAACTGGCTTGATAACACATTACTTATTGGTTGCCTTCTGGCATTGCTGTCTCACTTCCCCGATCCCCTATTGGCGTTCCCTAAATTAACTACTTGCCCTTTCATCTTTGCCTTAGTATCTTCTAGGGAAAGCCCAACTAAGGCTGCTAAGTCACTTCAGTTGTGTCCAACTCTGTGCGACCCCATAGACGGCAGCCCACCAGGCTCCCCGTCCCTGGGATTCTCCAGGCAAGAACACTGGAGTGGGTTGCCGTTTCCTTCTCCAATGCAGGAAAATGAAAAGTGAAAGTGAAGTCGCTCAGTCATGTTCAACTCTTAGCGACCCCATGGACTGCAGCCTACCAGCCTCCTCCGTCCATGGCATTTTCCAGGCAAGAGTACTGGAGTGGGGTGCCATTGCCTTCTCCAACTAAGGCAATCCACTCTCTAAAGAATATGGAAATTGACCAAAGCCTGTGGACAAATAGCTACCTTGCGGTCCTGATTATTAACAAGTCCCCCATAGAAGAACTTCAAAGTACAATTTGTATCCAGATGTTAATTTTTCCCTATCTCCTCTTATCCCCACTTTCCACAGTGTTCAGCATACCAACGGTAGGTTTCTTCTCCTCTAGTTCTCAACAGCCCTTGCCCCAGAGTTTTCCTTTCCTGGCAATCTGTTGTCAGAAATGTCCACTGTATGTGGCACCGACTCTTTTGTTCAATTGGCTCATAGAGCACTGCATTTATTCTTCTGTGCATAACAGATATAACCTACCATATGTTTATTTCCACTGGGTTACCCTGCCATCTGGACAATGGAAGCTTATGCCCCAGGGAAGACACAGCCATAAGCCAATTTACATTAAGACACAGATTCAAGACACACAGTCAAAGTGTGGGCACAGAGCTGACTCCAGCTGACAATGCCACCAGACTCTGATTGATTTCACCCACAATACATGGAGGTTCCCTTGTCTCACAGACAGAGGCCAAGACGTTATTTAGGCTGCATGACTAATCCAGTTGTCTACCCCCTTGCTGTACTCATCTTTATTTGGTCTGAGAGCACCAAGTCCAGGATAATAGTTTCAGGCGCCCCCTTCCCCACCCCAACCCCTGTCCACTTCCCTCGGGCTTTCTTTGAAAGGAACCCAAAGGCACTATGCCTATCGGTTAGCAATTTTTTAATGGCCATTCTTGGCATTTCTTTGACCATTAAAAATTGTTTAAAGATTATAGGGCTGGCCACCATCATAAAAATTAAATTTATTTAGCGCCAGTTTTTCACAATCTCTCTTGCCCTCTCAAAACATAAGGGGAGAGGAAGGGTGTAGACTAGCTTTTAGTGATCTACTTTCTGTCTCTTGTCCAAAGCAAAATTGCTGCTGTCTCTATTATTATTGTTTTTTTAATGGCATCAGATATGGAAAGAATGGGCTTCCCAGGTGGCACTAGCAGTAAAGAAACTGACTGTCAGTGANTTTTCTTCCAAGGAGTAAGCGTCTTTAATTTCATGGCTGCAATAACCATCTGCAGTGATTTTGGAGCCCCCCAAAATAAAGTCTGACACTGTTTCCACTGTTTCCCCATCTATTTCCCATGAAGTGATGGGACCAGATGCCATGATCTTTGTTTTCTGAATGTTGAGCAGAATAGGTCCCAACACCCCTCAGGAGAGCCCTGAAACCGTGGACAATACCTAACTATGTTTTTTCATATACATATAGTTTAATTTATAAATTAGGCACAGTAAGAGACTAACAACAATAATGAATAATAAAATAACAATTATAACAATATACTGTGATGAAAGTTATTTGAATGAGGTCTCTCTCTCAAAATACCTTATTGCACAAATTTAATGCCTTTTGCATCTGTAAGGGCTTACCATGTACTGTGGTCATAATTTTGCAGTTTGAGATGGGACAGCAAAACAAGCACACATTTATTTTTTTTCTCCACAATTTCACAGATAGAAGATTTGCTTGGACTGAAGATCTTAGCGCCTTACTATATGATTGTTTCTCTATCCTTATTGAGAACTTTCCTCTTTTCACTTCCAGGAAACACTTTAAGGCTATTCTTTGGCATATCCAAATGGCCAGCGTCACTACTCTTGTGCTTTGGAGCCACTGGTAAATAAAATAAGGGTGACTCGAACACAAGCATCTGTGATACCAGACAGCTGCTCTGATAATCAAGATGATCTCTAAGTGACTAAGGGGCAGAATATGCTGGACAAAGGGGTGATTCACATCCCACACAGGACTGACCCGGGTGTGAGATTTCACCATGTGACTCAGAAAGTGAAAGTGGTAGTCCCTCAGTCACGTGGCACTCTTTGCAACCCCATGGATTGTAGCCTGCCAGGCTCCTCTGCCCATGGGGTTCTCCAGGCAAGAGTACTGGAGAATCTCCTTCTCCAGGAGATCTGCCGGACTCAGGGATCGAACCTGAGTCTCCTGCATTGCAGGTAGATTCTTTACTGTCTGAACCTCCAGGGAAGCCCATATGACTCAGAACAGCACACGATTTAAAACAGATGAATGGATTATTTCTGGAATTTCCCATCTAAGATTTTCAGACTGAGGTGGACCATAGGTAACTGAAACCCCAGAAAGCAAAATGGTGGGAGCACAGTATCATAAAACTAGACCAGTTTCTTACACCATTCACAAAAATTAACTCCACGTGAATTAAAGGTTTGACTGTGTGACCTGAAGCCATGAAACTCCTAGAGGAAAACACAGCAGTGAGTCCATGACATCTGCCTTAGTGATGATAGTTTGGATGTGACTCCAAAAGCAAAGGTAACAAAAGCAAAAATAAACAAGTGGGACTACATCAGACTAAAAAGTTTCTACACAACAAAGGAAACCAGCAACAAAGTGAAAAGGCAACCTACTGAATGAGAGAAGATATTTGTAAATCATATATGTGATAAGGAGTCGATATCTAAAATATACAAAGAACTCATACAACACGATAGCAAAAAAGAATCCAATTAAAATATGAGCAGAGGATCTGAACAGATATTTCTTCAAAGAAGATATGCCAATGGCCCACAGGTATATGAAAAGAGGTACAACATCACTGATCACTAAAGAAATACAAATCCCAGGTCACAATGAAATATCACCTCACGCCTGTTAGGATGGATGTATTATTATCAAAAAGACAAGTAATAATAAGTGTTGGTGAGAATGTGGAGGAAAGAGAACACTTGGGCTTTGTTGGTGGGAATTTAAATTGGTACAGCCACTATGGAAAACAATATAGAGGTTCCTCAAAAAATTAAAAATAGAACTACTCTACAATCTAGCAATTCCACTTCTGTGTATTTATCCAGAGAAAAGGAAAGCACTAACTCAAAAAGATATACGCACTCCCATATCTACTGCAGCACTATTTACAATAGCCAAGAGGTGAAAGAACGTGTGTCCATCAATGGATAAATGGGTGAAAATGTGCGGCTATTGTCATTTAGTTACTAAGCCATGTCTGGAGGAAGTCATATGGGGTTATTGCTGTTGCTGTTGTTTAGTTGCTAAATTGTGTCTGACTCTTTTGAGATCCCATGAACTGTATATAGCCCACCAGGCTCCTCTGTCTGGGGGATTCTCAGACAAGAATACTGGAGTGGGTTGTCATTTCCTTCTCTAGGGGATCTTCCTAATCCAGGAATCAAATCTGCATCTCCTGCATTGGGAGGCAGATTCTTTACCTCTGAGCCATCAGGAAAGCCCCAATATGTGATACACACATACAATAGAATATTACCAAGCCACTTCAAAAAATGAAACCTTGCCCTTTATCACAACACTGTTGGAGTTTGAGGGCATTAAGCTACGTGAGATAAGTCAGATAAAGAAAGACAAAAACTATATGATCTCACTTCCATGTGGAATGAAAAAACAAAAACAAACAAAATGATCGTAGATAGAGCAGGCTGGTGGTTGCCAGAGATGGAGGGTGGACAGTGGGTGAGACAGGTGAAGGGTGTCAAAAGGTACAAACTTCCGGTTTTAAAATACGTAAATCTTAGGGATATAATAATGTACAGCATGGTGACGATGGTTTATAATACCACATTGCATATTTGAAAGTTGCTAAGAGAGTAAACATTAAAAGTCCTCATCACAAGAAAAAATCTTTATAACTATGTATGGTGATGAATGTTAACTAGACATGCTGTGATCCTTTCATAACGTATCCGAAGATCATCATGTTGTACACCTGAAGCTTATATAGTGTTAAATATAACACGACGATACCTCAAAAAGAAAAGCTCTACATCTTGGCTGTATCAGTGTCAATATACTAGTTCCAAATTGTCGTCCTGAACTATAGTTTTACAAGATGCTGCCATCAGGAGCTATCTCTGTATTATTCTAACTCTTGTTGCTCAGTCACTCAGTCATAAGCAACTCTGAACTGCAGCACACCAGGCCTCCCTGTCCTTCACCNATCAGTGTCAATATACTAGTTCCAAATTGTCGTCCTGAACTATAGTTTTACAAGATGCTGCCATCAGGAGCTATCTCTGTATTATTCTAACTCTTGTTGCTCAGTCACTCAGTCATAAGCAACTCTGAACTGCAGCACACCAGGCCTCCCTGTCCTTCACCATCTCCTGGAGCTTGCTCAAACTCACGTCCATCAAGTCAGTGGTGCCATTCAACCATCTCATCCTCTGTCGTCCCCTTCTCCTCCTGCTTTCAATCTTTCACAGCATCAGGGTCCTTTCAAATGAGTCAGCTCTTCGCATCAGGTAGCCAAAGTATTAGAGCTTCAGCTTCAGCATAAGTCCTTCAAGTGAATATTCAGGACTAATTTCCTTTAGGATGGATTGGTTGGATCTCCTTGCAGTCCAATGGACTCTCAAGAGTCTTCTCCAACACCATAGTTCAAAAGCATCAATTCTTTGGCTCTCAGCCTTCTTTATGATCCAACTCTCACAACTCAAGGTAAATCCATGATTAACTCAAAATTAAAATTTTTAATTTAAAAACTATAATTAGCGTAAATTCTAAGGTAAACAATTTCATAAATTATAACCAAGTATCTAGTGATTTTGTACTCGCTGCCCTCCAGTCAAATACATGTATTCATTAAAGTGCAATATTTACTATTACAAAACTGTATTGACTAACAATAGAGTACAAGATTCATTCTCAGTTCAAGGAAACAGCTCTGGTGTGTAGACAAAGGACAGAAGAGGAAGGTCTAAGAAAACACAGCTGTACTTCTTTTCTAGATATTCACTTCAACGTAATGCTTACACTTCTTAATAATAAGGAGAGCTTAATCTTTAATTAATGCATTCATCCAAAAGTTTCCTATGCTTACCAAGTGCCTAAGTGTATATTTATTTCATTGACTATTTCAAACCCTTTGAGAATAGGAGGTCTTGGCTGGTCAATCACTAAGTCTCTCTCCATCCCCACCCTTAGGTCCAACATTTGTAAGCCCAGATCCTCCTTCCACTGTCATCTGAGAATAGCCTGTTACAGATAGAATAGTACCTTGTGATCAGAGCAAAATAACACCATTATCTTGTCATTAACAGATAATGCCTGTTCCTTTAAATCAATATTACTGATATAGTTAGTACCACAAAAAACCTACAAGAGACACAGATAGATACTGAGCAATGAGTACCTAAAAATTATTTGGAAATTATCATTTCTCTTTTTACTCATCTTCTACTGCCCGGAACCAATCTGTGTGTCATATTTGGGGAAAAAAAAAAAATGATGAGCCATGGAAATTGTTTTTCCATGCTCTGGCAACTGTACATAAGACCTAGAGGTGGAGAATAATGTTTTCTAAGAGAGCATGTGCTTTCCTGAAAATCCACTTGGGAATTTTACCAAAACAACCATCTCAAAGTCAGCGGCAATTAAGAAGACTAGGAACTCACTGCATGTTGCTCAAACCCTGCTGTAAGCATCATGGCTTCGGAATTGGGATCCCATCCTAACTATTCCCAAATCCAAGTTTCTCTGGGGGAAAAGAAGGGGTGAAATTGATGTTACATCTTATGAAGAGAAATCACTCATAAACTATCTTCAAAGACTCCTTACAAGATACAACGGCCCTTACTCAACACTCCTTGTGATGAATTAAGTGTAAACAAATATTTAAATAGCTATTAAGTTTCCATTCAAATTCCTACACATGGGTTTAATGCTAATAATTAAAGAAAGAAAGCTGGCAAATCACATGTAGAATATAGCCAAACTCAAGTGCTTGGAAAATAAGTCAGACTCTCTAAAAATATAGAGCACTACTGGGTGTGCTCATCCCTTACGACTAGAAAATGAGAAATTGAAACGAACTCCATTTAAGTATCCTTTGCTTTCAACAGATGCTAGAGTTCATTGCTGCCAAGTGGCCGGGCTGGCTGGTTCTACAGTGCCAAGAACAAAGCATGGCTCTGCACATGCCTCCCACTGTGTCTGGGCTCCACACTCAATGCCACTAGGACTGAGCGTTCTCCCCTCTACCTCCAACCAGGTGACATATACAAGCAGAAGTCTTGCTTGCTTTTAATTCTTATTTCCTCACCTCTAGTTCTTAAAGAGTACATTAGTCCACACTTTGAGGTCAAAACAGTTACCATCAAGCCTCCAGAACCCTAGGTTCGCACCCATCCCGACAGGGGGTCCCTTTGGTGACATTGCTGTTGTTCAGTTGCCCAGTTGTGTCCGGCTCTTCGCAGCCCCATGGACTGCAGCATGCCCTCACCTCCCAGAGTTTACCCAAGTTTGTGTCCATTGCATCAGCGATGCCATCCAGCCATTTCATCCTCTGACACTTTTCTTCTGCTCTCAATCTTTCCCANAAATTTGCCTGTTACTCCAGGTGTTTCTTGACTTCCTACTTTTGCATTCCAGTCCCCTATAATGAAAAGGGTATCTTTTGGGGGTGTTAGTTCTAAAAGATCTTGTAGGTCTTCATAGAATTGTTCAACTTCAGCTTCTGCATTATTGGTTGGGTCATAGACTTGGATTACCGTGATATTGAATGGTTTGCTTTGGAAACGAACAGAGATCAGACAAAATATATTATCTAGTCTTTGGATTCACCTGAGCAAATAAATTGAGGTGACACTATCCATCTGCTGTACTTTATTTACTTTATGTTTCATGACGATTTGAATATGACTATAATTCATTAAAGAAGGTGTTTTCTTTTATGTTAACCAATAAAATAGTTCCCAGTAAGTCATTTGAATGAAGAACCCTCAAATGCAATCTTTATCAAAAAGCCAACCATCTGATATTATGGGTATCAAAGCCAGACTTATTTGTATTATTTATAAAAATATACTTAATAGCCCTTCACTCTTGCATACGTTGGAAATGTTTTGTTGAAACTAGAAAGCCAAGGACTGAAAAAGCAAGCAAACCTAAGTTACTGTAAATTCTGGCCCAAACAAAAGCAGTCAAATCAGCAAAATTCATGAGAAAACAAGCTCTGGTGAAATTTTCAGGCCATTAATCTATTTCTATGACAGAGTAATAAGCCCAGTAAATGGAAGAGAAGTCAGCAACGTAATATATCTCGATCAAAGAAAACTTTTCTGATTTCGTCTTGTACAGCAGAGATTAATTAGAAAAATATTCAGAACACAAAACTACTCGATAGATGCTCAGCTAATTGAGGGATTACAGCCAAGAAGTGTCTACAAAAAGGTGATGTCAGCAAAACAAAGATGTTTTACAGAATGTCCACCGTGAGGACTGTATAAGGCAGTGCCCTAGCCAGATTTGAGAACACCACCCCATTCGGTAGAAAGACTAGCCGCTTGGACAAGGTGGTGACACACAGCCTTTCTGCTTGTGAGAGAGTCCCTGGAAACAGTCAGAAGAGGAGAAGGAGGAAGTGGGAGCAAGCAGGAGAGACAGAATAAGGAAAAAGAGAAAATGCATGAAAAGAGTTACCTAGAAGGGAAAAAATGAGTAAGAGTAAAGGCTCTTTAGCTCATAGTGAAGGATAAGTTAAACTCAAGCCAATGGTATATCTGAAAAGTGTTAGTAGCTCACTCGTGTCCAACTCTCTGTGACCCTAAGCTCCTCTGTGCATGGAATTCTCCAGGCAAGAATACTGGAGTGGGTAGCCATTCCCTTCTCCAGAGGTTCTTCCTGACTCAGAGACTGAACCCAGGTCTCCTACATTACAGGCAGATTCTTTACTGTCTGAGCCACCAGGAAAGCCCATGATGTTTACAAGTNCTAAGCTCCTCTGTGCATGGAATTCTCCAGGCAAGAATACTGGAGTGGGTAGCCATTCCCTTCTCCAGAGGTTCTTCCTGACTCAGAGACTGAACCCAGGTCTCCTACATTACAGGCAGATTCTTTACTGTCTGAGCCACCAGGAAAGCCCATGATGTTTACAAGTGAAAGTGAAGTCACTCAGTCATGTCCAACTCTTTGTGACCCCATGGACTGTAGCCTATCAGGCTCCTCCATCCATGGGATTTTCCAGGCAAGAGCATTGGAGTGGGTTGCCATTTCCTTCTCCAGGGGATCTTTCCCACCAAGGAATCGAACCCGGGGCTCCTTCATTGCAGGCAGATGCTTTACCATCTGAGCCACCAGGAAAGTCCCTGGCTCAGTTGTTAAATGCCAGTTTTTACCAGTCTTCGGTGAAATGAAAAACAATTAAGACACCATAGTTAAGTTTTTCATAGAGTTTTTTATTTGAATGTAATGGCTGTCTTTTGTTGTTAAACTCCTCCCCCAGACATACACACCTACGTGGTAGTCATAGTAGGTATTCCTTGATTCTTTCTTAATGCCCTTACTTGGCAAAAAGAAATAATGATAATTCTATGTCAGTTTTCAAAACCATTTTACATATTTTAATGGTAATTGAAATCCTAGATGTCGCTGACTTAGTCCACCCTTCTGTCCTTTTCACTAAGTAAATGAGTCTCAGTATCCAAGTCCATTCACTTTGAAAGCTCCCTGGCAACCCAGATAAAATGCAATCAGTCTCCAAATGTTCCAGCCAGTCCAAGGTTTACTTCAAGCCAAGCCGCCCACTCACCTGGTGCTTCCCACTGAATTGACAAAAAAAAGGTGGCGTCAGCCAGGCACATTCTGGGTATGTCAGGAGCTCGGGCGCTCACACACAACTCAGAAGGGAGGACATTAACTCACATCCCTGTACCAGAAACCAACACGTTAAAACAAAGAGAGGCCTGGCCCAGAGAGGAAACAGCAGGAAATGATTATTTAGGATTAAGATGCTCGTTTCTAGACATCTGCAGTAAAATACGGCCTGAATCAATTTTATTTACCTCCTTTGATGATACCCAATTCACTTAAACCAACTGTTAGAGGAACTGCCAGTTAGGGACACTGATGTCACATAGCCTGAAATACTCACCCTGGAGTCTTCTTGATTAAAACATTTAAAAATCCTTTTGATAATTAAGAATCCCTACAATAATTAAACTCATGAGAAATTACACTTTGGTGGGTCCTAAACTAATTATTACAGAAACTTCAAACAGAAGATTCCTGCCCAGTTCTCCCCCTCCACACTCCCCAAGGAAGCTGCCTCCACTTCCAGCTCCTCGGGTCAAACCAAACAGTGAAGAGAAGTGCTAACCAGAGGCAGTGCCTTCCAAGGAGTCCAGAACACTTAGCAGCAGACGACTGTATTTCTCCAGCACAACAGGAGTGAAAAGTCTTCCCTAACAGGGAAAAGGAGGAAAAAAACCTCTTTAATCCAAGCTGTCTTAGGTCACATTTGGGCAGAATCACTCTGCTAGGACCCTTAACATGTATATGTGTAGACACATACGCACATTCTTTTAATTCCATTCCTTTCTTCTTGTTTGCCTTATAAAAGCCTCTGCCCCCAAAACAACATGTTGAACTACATGTATGTATATATAGCTGCCAATCACCCACATGGATGGTATGGTTAGCAGGTGTGCACAATATGTTGCTACACTGGGTCATCTGGTAACAAAGGACCACTGAGAATTAAAGCGCACATAGCTGGTGCCTTGTAATAACCTACAATAGAATGTAACCTGCAAAAAATCTGAATCCCTACGCTGTACACCTGAAATGAACACAATATTATAAATCAACTACACTTCAACTAAAAAAAGTAGATTCATGCTGACATATGGCAAAGGCCAACACCATATCATGAAGCAATTATCCTCCAATTAAAAATAAATAATTTTTTAAAAAGAAAAAATACATCCTGTGCAAACTAAAATAAATAATTTTTTTTTAATCAGCAAATTACCCTCTTGCTCCCATAAAAGATGGCAAACAGAAAAAAATAAAAAGGAGCTCTGCCCCGGAAAGAGGGATTCTCCCTGTGCACTACCATCCATCTGAGTCATCTCAAGCCAGTCATCCACCCTCTAAGCTTCTGTTTTCTTGTCTATAAAAAGACAGAAGCAGAATACTGGCACTGGTCATTTCCTTACAGCCTTAACATTCAAGCTTCTGTGAAGTAACAAATGACTTAACAACTACCACCATTTTAACAGCACACAAGTATCACAGTCAGAGAGTTAGTAGAATCTGTGGCTGACCATAGCCAAACTTAGACTCTAATGTGGGGTTCTTTTTACAGTTAGTTTTGGAATACGTGCAAAAACCGAAAAGGAAGTTGGATTCGAATCCCCATGTCCATCCAGCAATCATTTTCCCAGGGCAAAAGACAAACTTGTAAGCCTCAGGGAAAGCAAAGAGCGGTAGGGCTGCCATGAATCTCCCAGAGTTCTATGGATGAGGAGCCTGGCTCCAGACTCCAGGTTCCGGGCTTGTCGAGTGTCCTGCTCAGACTAGACCAGAGCAGACCAGACCAGGCATCCAGCTTCCCTCTCGGCACGAGAGGCTCTCATGCTAACCATCACTCAGAATAAAATGCACACAAGTCTTGAGCTACCCACCCTCACCCATAGGCTATGAAAATCAAGTTATCCCCTGCCCACACTGCCCCCAGCCAAGTGAAAACATCATCATTTATTAGAATGCTGATGGGTGTTCAGAAACAGGAAACAGAATGGGAGAGAATCTGAAAAAGAATGTACACACACACATATATCTGAATCACTTTGCTGTACAGCAGAAATTAATAAAACATTGTAAATCAACTATACTTGAATAAAACAAATTTTTTTTTTTAAAAAAGAGCTGCTCACTGAATGGAAGAAAGCAGTTCCTTGAATAATATCGCACAGCTTGAGGGCCTGCCTGGGGTGAAGGGAAATTAAAATAATCAAAATCAATGGCAATAATGTGCTCAAGAAGCTGTTGTGAAATGCAGATTACCCACTCAGTAGTCAGCTCACTAATGACATTAGATAATATGAAATACAAACAGGAGAAAAAACAATCTGAGCCAATTACACTGATTATGCTCCTGACATCAAAAGGTATGGCAAACGAAGCTAAATTTCCATATATTAATATTTAAGCCAGTGTGGAATGGAAAGTAATGCACAAAATGAAGACCCACTAGATTTGAGTACACATAGTTAAAATCCCTAATCAAGCAAAAAATAATTTTCTAAATGATAATTAGCAGTAATCATGTTCTTTAAGTGCAGGGTATTATGAAGTACAAACTGCAATATTTTTTAAAGTGCAAAAACCCGATTTCCTAGTTATAGTACATCAAATGTAATAAACACAGCATTCAGAGTGTCTCTCTCCAGATCATCTCAATAAATATACCTACAAGGAAACGGTTACCTGTGCAGTTGGTGCAATCAGAAAGTGGACTGATCTTTACCAAAGGAAGAAAGTGTTGTCTAGACTGTATGTTCTACACCAGAGGAAGAAAGGAGGCAAGAAGGAAGAGGGGGATAGAAAACATAAGAGGAAAGGAAGAATACACTAGAAATCTATACCCCCTTAAAGATTTGTTGAAATCTACAATTCGCAAAGGTGGCTCAGATGGTACAAGGATCTGCCTGCAATGTGAGAGACCCAGGTTCAATCTCTGGGTCAGGAAGATCCCTTGGAGGAGGGTATGGCAACCCACTCCAGTATTCTTGCCTGGAGAACCCATGGACAGAGAAGTCTGGCGGGCTACAATCCATAGGGTCACAAACAGTCTGACACAACTGAGTGACCAACACTTTCACTTTCCACTTTTCTTTCATTGACGTGGAGCAAAGCAGAATGCTTGCCAAGTGAGCAGCGAAATGCAAATGTCATTTAGTTTATTAATACTACATGGGTTTTAGTTGTTGAGTAAATAGAGGGGAATGGCTAATCAAAGCAATAACATAATGCATAATGCCCTCACACACACACACACACACACATACACACACACACACACACACCATCCAGAAAGTACTGATGATTCCTAGGCAAGATGCTTTTTAAAAACAAAACAGGGTTGGGACTTCCCTGGTGTTCTAATGGTTAAGAATTCGCCTTCCAATGCAAGGGACATGGGTCCAACCCCTGGCTGGGGAACCAAGATCCCATGTACTGTAGGGCAACGAAGCCCTTGCCCCACAACTAGAGAACCCACGTGCCACAGCAAAGATACAGTGCCACCAAAATTTTTGTTAAAAGAAGAACAAGTCAGGGTTAGCCCATCTGACAGTCCCAATGAAGACAGCACGATTCAGTGGATTTATACAGATCAGAGTATTCCTTGCACTCCTCCGTGATGTGCAAAATGCTGCTGCTGTCTGCAGGATGAACCACGGCACAGAACAGAAAAGAGGCCTTCCTGGAATCCCATGGCTGGTCCCTAGTGCAACCGTAGTACAAAGTCCCTAGTACAAACTGGAAGACATACAGGACAAGGTGTTTGCATGCTCTGCCTTTCGGAGATACCTCAGAAGAGCTGTATGTGAACCCAGCAGAGGAATGAGCATCAACAGAGGAAACCAGTTTAAGTGTAGAATGAGTGTTCCACTCCAGAATTTCCAAAGAGTTCTGTATCTGAATTCTCACACCAGTAAAGTTCTCTGAGCGTCACAGTTGACAACAAAGCCCAGTTTTCCTTCTAGCCTCACTTTCAAATCACCACCACCACCCACAATCCAGAGGAAGTCAGTCTGAATTTTTACAACACAAATTTTTAAATTTCCAGACTAATTCATACCATGCCAGGTGCCAATCCACTTGCCCTGGTGGCCTCATGGGCCTGAGGCAGGAATCCGTGAAAATTCTGGTGTTGAAAATTCAGCAAAACAGTGAATGTACTTGGCTCAGATGGTGAAGAATCTGCCTGCAAAGTGGGAGACCTGGGTTCGATCCCTGGGTTGGGAAGACTCCCTGGAGAAGGAAATGGCTACCCACTTCAGTATTCTTGCTTGGGAAATCACATGGACAGAGGAGCCTCGTAGGCTACAATCCATGAGGTCCAAAGAGTTGTATGTGACTAAGAAACTAACACTATGAATGTACTTAATACCAGGAAACAGCACACTTTAAAACAGTTAATATGGTAAATTTTATACTGTGGTTATTTTAGCGCAATTTTTAAAAATTGGGGGGAAAATTCTAGCCAAACCATGGAAGAGATACCTGAAGCTGAAAGTAGAAAAGTCAAAAAACGACAATGGTTAGAAGTACATAGCTACATGCGTATGAAGAGGTGACATCGGGAGGTCTCCATAGGGACCTCACCTTCTAACATGCTACTTTCCACCTTTCTTTTTTCATCACGTAAGCGTCCGACATAGGCAGTGGTAGATTTCCCAGTAAAAGTTGCTTTCAAATACCTCCTTTGTGCTGCCTAGAACTTCTGACCCTTGTAGCTCTGACCTCTTAATGATGACAGTTCAACACTCAGGCACCAGAGTGTCATTTCAATCTGACTCTTTTTCACCGCACTGCTCCACTCATGCTGGGCCATCTAGTTTTTCTTTTCCAGTCTTCCTGGATACTCTACTCTCTGCCTTCAGTCTGGAGCAGATAAAGAGAGCAAGATGCCTCATCTAACAAGCTACTTCACAGATTTAAGAGAAAAACAGGGCTGCAGTTAGACGGGAGAAGAACCTTCTGGACAACTCCTATCTGGCTATGACATAAAATAACAAGGGAACCGCGAGCTGAAATAAGAATCCAAATTGAGGCTTTGAAAAAATAGCCTATGTATTCAATTGGGATTTAACATTACATTTAGAATATTTATTCTTAGCCTGGAATATAAAAAAAAAGCATTTGGTTAAAAATGAAAATCCTAGAAGACTAAAAAAGTAAAGTCCTCCTGTTGTATATAAAAGTGCTAAGAATAGCAATCTGCAAAGGAAAAGGAAATTAGAACCCCTTGGAACTCACTGAGCATCTAATAGATGTTCAGCAATTTTCTGGACACTGTAGGAAATAAGGCACAAATAGCACAGACCGGTCTTTTAAGAAGCTGGCTTCTTTTTAGAAGACAAGACTAACTCCAAAGCTTTTATTAACACAAAATATCATGTCACGCTGTATAGTTCAGCTCTGCCATTAAGTGCCGTTGGTGACGGGAGGATCCAGAGTGGTATGTCTCTTTCTTACTCGTGATCTCTCTAATATCATCAATGAAGGTGCATATGGTGTTTAAACGTCCTGGCAGGGACTTTCCTCATGGTTCAGTGGCCAAGATTCCACATTCCCAATGCAGAGGGCCCAGGTTCAGTCCCTGGACAGGAAACTGGATCCCACACAGCAACTAAAGATTCTGTATGCCATAACGAAAGATCCCACATGCCTCAGNGGCTGGCACACTGCACGCCACAGGGTGGCAAAGAGTTGGACACGGCTTGGCAACTGAACAGCAGCAACAAAGGATGCATTTATTTCTCACTCATGTCACTAACAACCCAGGATAAAGGCTCCAGGGCAGCTGGTCTCTGACCCACCAGCACCCTGAGAGACCCAGGCCCGTGGCAGCTCTGCTGTCGTCAACAGCAGCTTCCCAGGCTGCCCTGGCTGCTGCAGCCCCCAGGTCTGGGGAAGAAGCATGCTATCTAGAGAATCTACTGGTCAGGCTGGAAGGTGGCCCATGTCACCGAAAGGGAAACCAGATAATGCCAACTGGCTGTGGGCCAGAAGATAAATTGTTGGCTGGCAGTCACTGCGCCACATAGGGTAAAACAGCTGATGATGCCAGGAAGTAGTGCCTGCAGGCTCAGTCGCTCAGGTGTGTCCTACTCTTTGCCACCCCCTGGCTCCTCTGTCCATGAGATTTTCTGGGCAAGAATACTGGAATGGGTTACCATTTCCTTCTCCAGAGGATCTACCCAACCNTAACAACCCAGGATAAAGGCTCCAGGGCAGCTGGTCTCTGACCCACCAGCACCCTGAGAGACCCAGGCCCATGGCAGCTCTGCTGTCGTCAACAGCAGCTTCCCAGGCTGCCCTGGCTGCTGCAGCCCGCAGGTCTGGGGAAGAAGCATGCTATCTAGAGAATCTACTGGTCAGGCTGGAAGGTGGCCCACATCACCGAAAGGGGAAACCAGATAATGCCAACTGGCTGTGGGCCAGAAAGATAAATTGTTGGCTGGCAGTCACTGCGCCATATAGGGTAAAACAGCTGATGATGCCAGGAAGTAGTGCCTGCAGGCTCAGTTGCTCAGGTGTGTCCTACTCTTTGCCACCCCCTGGCACCTCTGTCCATGAGATTTTCTGGGCAAGAATACTGGAATGGGTTACCATTTCCTTCTCCAAGGGATCTACCCAACTGAGGGATCGAACCCGTGTCTCCTGCATCTCTTGCATTGGCGGGCAGATTCTTTTCCACTGAGCCCCCTGNGGGTAAAACAGCTGATGATGCCAGGAAGTAGTGCCTGCAGGCTCAGTTGCTCAGGTGTGTCCTACTCTTTGCCACCCCCTGGCACCTCTGTCCATGAGATTTTCTGGGCAAGAATACTGGAATGGGTTACCATTTCCTTCTCCAAGGGATCTACCCAACTGAGGGATCGAACCCGTGTCTCCTGCATCTCTTGCATTGGCGGGCAGATTCTTTTCCACTGAGCCCCCTGGGCTTCTCAGGGAGTAGACGTGCCATCAGCATATTAACTTCGTATCAATATGCCCCCTTTTATTTTCTTCAGAGCTTCAAGTACTTCTCTTCGAAAGCATCTTATTCACTTACTAGTTTACATATATGATTTCGAGGAGAAGCCAAATGGTAATTCAGAGTGTGGGTCCTGGACCAGACCGTGCAGGGTTCATCCTGGCCCTCCACACTGCCTTGTGACCTTGGGCAAATCATTAGTTCTTGAAAGGGGGACTAATATCTGTGCTGACTGCTGTGGTGGAGTCCCCAGGAGGCCCCACTTCAGCACTCATGCAGTCCATCCCCAGCTGCTAGGGATATTGACAGTATCAAAATGGATTTCAGCTGTTGAGAGATGGCCTTGCCTGGGGTCACACCCCCTCCTGAGGGCATCTGACATCCACTGACCATGGGGAGGTGGGAAAGGGGTGAATAGGGGGGCAAGGGGTATAAAAGTCTAGTCCCCTTGCCTCAAGATGGAACAGAGCTGAAAGGCCTTCCTGGTTCCCAGTGGGGTCTGCAGAGTCTTCTGCTGCAGCTTCACGGCAGGGCGGCTCCTCCCTCTCCTGTAGTCCTCCACTCCAGCCCACAGGTGTCGATCTCAAGAGCATTCGCCATAAACTTCCTCCTCACACCTACTTTCTGCCTCAAGAGCTGGTCCAAGGCACTATCTCATAGGCTCCTGGGAGATAAACTGAGTCAAGCCCTTAGAACAGTGCAAGGTACACACGAAGCAGGAATAAACAATGCCACGTCCTTTTATAATTAGAAATAGAAACTACAAGAAAAGAACATCCCTAACTGCATACCTTGCCTTTGCCTAAATTATACTGAGAACAAAATCAAAAAGAAAGTAGGCAAAGTTATTTGGAGTATTTTGGCACCATTTCATTGTATAAGCAGAGAACTCATCCTATGTGATTCTGGCTGCAACCTGTATACAAGGAAAAACTATGAAATCAGGAACTACTCTCTTCAATAAAAGGATTGAAGACTTTCTTTCTCCCTTACTTTAAATCAATGATGTTATTCTTCAGATCAGTATGGCAAATATTGGGAGGAGAGAGACAGGCAAGTCTATCCCCCTCTATCTTCCTGGAAAATCTAAAAGTGTGTTTGATTTCTCACATTTCCTCCTAAATTCTGATTTTTGCTGCAGACTTAACTGGTACAAATCTCTTACATCTCTGCAAGCTCACTAGCAAACACCCAAATATCCAGGACGTACTTTGCATTTTTCTGCCTCGAGGGCCCTTTGCATCACCATTCAGCCCAGCTGGCTTCTTCCTCAGAGCCCTACCTTCATTTTCAATCCTATTCACCTTGAGGGTTATTTCTCACAATAGTGTGCCATATTCAGAATGTGAAGGGGACATTACATTCAATGTCTAAACTCCACCAATAATTTTTAAACCATTTTCTCCTCAGCCCATTCAAAGCAACTTTAAAAAGCCATTGCTAAAGGAGGTCACCTGCTCTAAGGTCACCTACAGTGCTGAGGGCCCTCTCCCCTGCACCTTCCCTCCCATGCAAATTCACTTCCCTCCCATGCAAATACACTTACAGCCCACAGGGAAACAGGTGCAATTACCGACCTCAACCAGATCCCTCTCTTTCAACTGAATGTCAAAGAAACATCCCAGGAAGTCATAATTTACATGTAGCCCATTCATTGCTCCTTTTCAGATGGACTCCATTAATTCACAGGGGAGAATAACCTTCTCAGAGACACACATTTACATTTCTATAAAGCGGGCTGGAAAATAATTGTGTTTCTCTAGGAGGAAAATGACAGCTACCTCAAGGAGAGCCTTCTCCCTTTTTGTGTGTCACTCATAACACGGCTTTAAAATTACCTGATGAGCAGACGCTGGGAAAGGCGAGGTTATCTGCAGCAAGCACTGTTCAAACCGTTCACAAGAGCCCTTCCCTCTTTCCTTCTTACTAGTACACCTTGCTTGATTTTCGCATATGTTACCCCTTACAAAATGCACCATGTAGAAGACTTTCAAAGAGGTTTCTCAGAACATTTCCCCTCTGAGAGTCTTAAGACTGTACCTTAAGTAGTTACAAAAGACCCTGAATAAAGGCTATTATCTACATGTAACATTCACTTTTACTATAACCCTGATCTATTGACATAAAGCAGTTTATTGGTCAATATCACTGGCCAAAGGCAGAGACAGAGGTCCGATTCCAGCCATCTGGAAATCTATTATCCCAGGGCTAATGCATAAGCCTTTCACCTCTACAGATCTGGTTTCAGCTTCATCAGTTAAAAGTGAGTTGGGTGGTCTTGTCTTACCCACATTAAAGACCGATTATGCAGCTCAGCCTAATGAAACACCACTGGTCATGGACATCCATTTACTATAAGTCAACCTTGGGGGAAAGTTCAATCTCCTAGATATGCCTCCTATTCTGGTTACTTATTCCCTACTCGCCTGACCCTGGGTAGAATTATGAAGCAGGCAGAGCTAGTCTGGGGTTACTCTCTGTCTAGTAGTCAATAGTGTGGAACCAGGAGAAATAGAAGAGCCAAACCCGAGAGACAAAAGACCTGTGTTCTGGTCCCAGCTAGCCTTGAGCAAGTCACTACCTCTCTGTGACTTAGTATCTTCGTATGTAAACTGGGGCTAAGACCCACCCCTCCCTACATCTTGAGCATTCTCAGAAACCTCAAAAGAGCTCAGGAATATGAAAGCTATAAATCATTTACAGATGACAGGATGACTATCACTAACTTCTCATCCCTCACTTTTACTTCTCACATTTTCCACATGTCCTTCCCCGTTTCCCCAGGGCCCCAGGCTCTCCAATTGCCCCTGGGCCTGTTAGGTAGTTAGAGCAGGAAACAGGAGTCCAGAATCAGTTCAGTTCAGTCGCCCAGTCGTGTCCAACTCTGGGCAACTTTGTGACCCCATGAATCGCAGCACGCCAGGCCTCCCTGTCCTTCACCAACTCCCGGGGTTCAGCCAAATTCATGTCCATCGAGTCGGTGATGCCATCCAGCCATCTCATCCTCTGTCGTCCCCTTCTCCTGGAGTCCAGAATGGCAGTGCCTAAAAGACGAGGAAGAGAAAAGCCCTGGAAAATAGAACAAAGGAAGGTCCAAGGACTGGAGTGAAGACCTCAGGTAGGACAAACAGCACTCCTGGCTAGCCCAATTTACATAGGGCAGGCCAGGGGGAGGGAAAAACATATAAAAAGAGGAGCTAAAGGGCCTGGGTTGGGGGGGCTCTCCCACGCGCCCTCTGCTCATTCTCACTCTCTCTCCGCGTCTTTTGGGTCGGCATGCCCTCACGCCTCAAGGATGTATTTTCCTTTATTTTCTAAATAAAACTGATGTGTCAGAGAAGTATAAGATGGACTGTCCAAGAGCTGTGACATGCCAAGGGCTTCAGTGACCATTGCTTCAAATCTTTGTTGTGATGAGACAGAACCGAGGAAATTACACTCCCCTGACAGGTCTACCCAGATGCGGCTGTAATTAGTCCTCCAACCTGGGCCTTTCCTGACCCCTGTATCCTAGTTATGGTTCCCTGCTGATGTCCCCCTCCTACGAGGCATGATCTCTGCTCGGTGTCAAGCAGTCCAGGCAAGAAGTTGCTACTGCCAGGGCTGTCAGAGCTGGTGCAGCCCTGCATTTCCCAGAGCAATTTCAGTATTGGCACAGGAAGATGGGGAACACGCAGAGAGAAGGGAGAAGTCTTCTCACCTAGGAGAGAGCCTGTGATTTACTCAGCGTCACTCCAGGCACCAGGATTAGGAGTCCAGGCCCAGCCCCATTGACCATACAGCCATATCCCAAACTCAGGTGACATCTCCACACCCCCACGGGCCACTCTGCACACAACAGGCCTCACCTGTGGTTCTACTAAGAGGAGGTGGACCTTGGTTTAGAACTGCCTACCAGTTCCAGATGGGTTGTTCTTCCCTCTACTCCTCTCTTATTACCTCAGGTACATCCATTAGTTAAATTGGAATCAAAGCCTCTTTCAAGCCAGCTCAAAATTTTCCACTTGTGAATTGTCAGTGAATATATATTTTTAAAGACCCAAATGAGGAAGGAGGGGCAATACAGGGGTAGGCTTCTAAGAGGTATAAGCTATTAGGTATAAAATATCATATAACACAGGGAATATAGCAGATACTTTATAATAACTATAAATGGAATATAACCTTCAAAAACTGTGAATCACTATATTACACACCTGTAACTTACATAGTATTGTATATCAAGTTTACCTCAATTGAAAAAAAAAACAATGATTCTAGGTCATTTCATCCACAATTTAGTTTATAATTTGCTCAGTTGGTAAAGAATTCCACTACAATGCGGGAGACCTGGGTTTGATCCCTGGATTGGGAAGACTCCTTGGAGAAGAGAAAGGCTACCTACTCCAGTATTCTGGCCTAGAAAATTCCATGGACTCTATAGTCCACAGGGTCGCAAAGAGTCGGACACAACTGAGCAACTTTCACTTTCAGGAAGAATAAGCTAAGATTCTTATGGTCCTGAACCAAACTATTGGAGAGAGAACCATATGGCTCTCAAATCATATCAATGTGGATGTCCATCTCACTCAATGGAGATGTTTTTCTGCACTGAATATCTCCCACCCCTACTCCCATCTCTCACCCCTAGGAAAAAGTTCAAGTTCATCCCATGAGGGCAGAGCTCTTAGGACAAAGGAACAAAACTCTTCAACTCCCTCACTTCACCCCTACTTACTCAGCATATACACCCTCTCCTAAATCCAGGCTTTACAAATGAGATCATTTCTCAAAAGACTTTAAGTAAAAATTACAAGGAGCACACAGAAGTGTTTAAGGCCTGGTGGGAGTCAGGCTCAGGGGCCTGGGAGGTGCTGGAGTGATCAAGGAAAGGGAAGAACAGGTATTAGGGTGGCCGATGCCTATGGGGACCTGGAGGGTTTTTAGCACCAGGGACAGCCCGCATCCTCAACCTTTAGCTGAAAAGGAGCCTACCTGAAATTCAGGTTAGACATCTCACCTCCGGAAATGGATCAGTGGGTCTGGATTTGGGTCTCTGCATTTTTAACAGGCACTCCAGGCTATTCTGAAGCAGTTGGTCAGAGGACTTCATCTTGAGACCTGGTCATTGAGCTGATGAAATACAGCATCTTTGAAGCAAAGACTCTGGGCTTTATGAATGGGACTCCCATATGCAGGCATGATCCCAGGAGAAGGTGTGTGTGAAGATACTCAGAGACAGGGTGTGACTTGAGAGAATTCAGCTGACATGTGATAGTTGCACTATAAGTTGCATAAAAGGAGGTGTTACGGCGCTTAATTATTACCATTCAGGGATTTTGAAAATATACTCTCTGATCGCAGACTGCTTGAAAATCTGAACCCAGGGAAAAACTGTCTCAGAGCAGTGCCCGTAAATAATAGCAACGAAGAGCAGTGAAGAACGACATTATTTGGCCTCAGTGTGATACTAGCATTTCCCCCAACTTTACAAGAACACCATTTCTGTATTTTTATTTACTTCCATAAGATATGGCTCAGACAGTGAAGAGTCTGCCTGCAATTCAGGAGACCTAGGTTCTATCCCTGGGTTGGGAAGAGCCCCTGGAGTAGGAAATGGCAGCCCACTCCAGCATTCTTGCCTAGAAAATCCCGTGGGCAGAGGACCCTGGCAGGCTAGAGTCCATGGGGCCACAAAGAGTCAGACATGACTGAGCAACTAACACACACAAGATATAAACAGTGTTTACACTGTGCTTTGTGTTGTACGAGGAAGCGATATTTAAACAGCCCCATAGTTCATTTTTGTTTTTGTTTTTTTAACATAGAATATCTATGTTGCTCACTCTGCTCTGCTGACCATCTCAAAATAGCAACAATTTCCTTTCAGGGGAACTATATTTCGAAAGCTATTTTCAATATTCCAAAAAGAGATTTCTTCTATTTCAAAAAGGAAATTTATATTTCTCTTAGTTAAGACCACGTGGGTGAGTATAGAAACTTCCATATTATATGAATATGTTAAAAATCTTTTCAAAAGATGTAAGGAAAAATAATAAGATATCTCACTCTTCAGCCACATTTCATTCTTCAGCTACATTTGAAAAGACCCAGATGCTGGGAAAGATTGAAGGCAGGAGGAGAAGGGGATGACAGAGGATAAGATGGTTGGATGGCATCACTGATGCAATGGACATGATTCTGTGTGGGCTCTGGGAGTTGGCGATGGACAAGGAAGCCTGGTGTGCTGTAGTCCATGGGGTCGCAAAGAGTCAGACACACCTAAGTGACTGAACTGAACAGCTACATCCTGACCATGAAAGGTAGCTCAATCAAGAGTCAAATTCACTTCCCAATTAAAAATTTTTTTAAGTGTTCTGCTCAGAAGCTATCTCTGGAAGCACAAACCACTACATCTGCCACTGAGTCACATGCAATGTCAGGTTGAATTTTTTTTGTACTTTAATGATTTTATTTTGGTCTCAAAAAAAAAAAGGAAGGCAAGAAAGATAACAAGAAAGAGAAACTGTCAGAAAAATGAGCACATTCCAAAAACCAAATAAGCTGTCTTCCCCCAAAAAAGTATCACTTTCTTTGTTGTTTATCATACGCTAAAGTGATTTGCATGTTGTTATTTCAGGTGGAACTTTCCATTGCATTTCCATTCTCTCAAGAGCCAGTTGCTACCCACCTCCTCATTCTGTCTTGTTGCCATGGAAACAATGAGGTACAGTAGAACAAGGAGCAAAGGTAACAAGGCTTTAAACCGAAATAGTAACAAAAGAATCATCTGGAGAGAACATGGAAATTGCTCTCCATCACGCAAAATATATTCAGGAGGAAAATGCCTACCTTTACAATATGCCCTAAAAGAATAATTGTTTAGCAGTAAAGACATTGTCAGCATCTCTGTTCAACTGACTTTATTTTTAAAACCTGAGCAACAGTTTTAGAGTATACGTTACACAGTTTGAATTTTATTTACTTGCCTTCTTCATGTGTTAAAACCTTTAGTCAGTCTCATATAAAAGGAGATTAAAACCTGCCATGCTAAACTGATAAAATTGATTTCAGAGTCCTCACACTCATAAAGAAATCTCTATGGCTCAAGTTACCAAAAGAGGCAGTTAACCTAGAAGTCACTATACATTTGAATCTTGTATCTGACCTTAGACAAGATTCCTGAACCCTTAATCTTTGTTTCCTCTTCTGGGAAATAAGATGATACCATTTATGTCGTCGAGTTTTATATAAAGATTTGAGCTAATAAAAAGTCTGGTGCAAGATAGGCATTTAATAAATACAAGCATGAGAGCACACAGCTGAATTCCTCAGCACATACCGACTGAATAGAGGAGACAGTTTACAGACTCATAGTGGGGGGCAAGAGAGTTAGGGGTAAAGGATCCAGGCTTGACCTAAAAATTCCTGTGAATAATCCACAAAGTGGGTTATCCACACAAGCAGATAATCAAGTTTGGCTATATATGGAAAAAAGCTTCCACACCCAACCAAGATCAAGGTCTTGATGGGCATGATAATTCCAGGCTGTGGTCTGACACTGAGCACAGGCAGTTCCGGCTTTCCCCACAAGCTCAACTAGTCAAGAGCACAGAAATGTCACATTATAAATATCCACCTTGTGGCAAAGGCAATCTGAGAGCAATGCAGACTCCTCCCCTCTTTCCACCAGCATGCAGACTACTAAATATTTGGTGCCACTGGTTACGGTTGATTCCATCTTCAGAAATGCAATGCAGCTGGAAAATATTTTTTACTTATAGAGGAAAAAGCCACTATGATACACTATTATGTATCAATTCAGCAAACAGGAAACCANAAATATCCACCTTGTGGCAAAGGCAATCTGAGAGCAATGCAGACTCCTCCCCTCTTTCCACCAGCATGCAGACTACTAAATATTTGGTGCCACTGGTTACGGTTGATTCCATCTTCAGAAATGCAATGCAGCTGGAAAATATTTTTTACTTATAGAGGAAAAAGCCACTATGATACACTATTATGTATCAATTCAGCAAACAGGAAACCATTATGATACGTATAGAAGTTGATTTTAAAGCAATAGAAAGCACACAGTTCACCAAACCCTGAACAGGAAATAAAGTCCATACTGGTACTATGATATAAATGTATCTACAGTTCACATTATCATTTGTGATTACTGCTGCTGCTGCTGCTAAGTCGCTTCTGTTGTGTCCGACTCTGTGCGACCCCATAGATGGCAGCCCTCCAGGATCCCCCGTCCCTGGGATTCGCCAGGCAAGAATACTGGAGTGGGTTTGTGATTACTAGCTATAGTGAAAAAAACTTGTTCCTTGTTTAGCTAAGTGAGGTTAGAAATGTTTTGAAAATGTACATTTAAGTTTGTTAGTGAAGTCCTTTCCCCTTGATTCTTTTAATGATTTTATGAAATCTAAGAAAATAAGCTAACTTTAACTCTTACACTTCTGTTGCCATGTATTTTTACCATACGAAATGATTTGGATACCCTAACACTAGGAATTCATTCAAAGTGAAAGTGCTAGTTACTCAGTCCTGTCTGACTCTTTGAGACCCCATGGACTAAAGTACGACAGGCTCCTCTGTTCATGGAATTCTCCAGGCTGGAATATTGGAGTGGGTTGCCATTCCCTTCTCCAGGGGATCTTCCAACCCAGAGATCGAACCTGGGTCTCCCACATTGTAGGTAGATTCAAAAGATTTCAATAAACCACACTTGGCTCCATTTTTTCCTCCCAGGCTCAATAAATATTTCAATATAAATTAGCAGTGTTTGCAAGAAAATCTCCATTTAAAGATACCTACATTGTGTTCTAAAATGCAACAGGCATTTTATCAGCTATCTTGTTTAATGTTCACAATGACCCAGTGACGTGATATGCTGCTCTTTTACAAATGAAGAAACCAAGGCTGGAAGAGGCCAAATCACCTGCCCGAGGGCCACACCTCCAGAAGTTAGAGCTAGGACAGACCTGTTGACTCCAAGTCGAGTGCTCTTTTCCTTGCCCTAGGGCACCTCACTGAACTCTACGAGTTGAATGCTAGGTCTTCCAGTAACTTTATCAAGAGTCACTCTTACTGGTTTTTTATTTCTATGATGACACATGAGTTTTCTTTCCACTGAAGGCTATGACAGCAGTTCCAACTCTTAGGAGTTTTTATTGCAGATGCATAACCCCCTACCCCAGCCAACTTAATAGAATCTCTGGAGTGAGAACCAGGCATCTTATATAGGCTTTCTAAGTGCTTCAGATGATCCTAATGTACAGCCCAGATTTAAAACTATAGCTTTAAAAGACTATATCTTACTGAACTTAGGGAGTCACTCATTGTAAGTCATATCCTGATTTCAGACACTAAAATGGGAATGGTGGTTAAAAGTGATAATAAGACACCAGGAATTATGAGATACATCCCAGGTTTATCCCAATTTCAAAATTTTTAGGAGAGAGTTTACTGTATAAGATAAAGAAAAGTTAGATGTGTGATTTNAGTGGGTTGCCATTTCCTTCTCCAATGCATGAAAGTGAAATGTGAAAGTGAAGTTGTTCAGTCGTGTCTGACTCTTTGTGACCTCATGGATGGCAGCCCACCAGGCTCCTCCATCCATGGGATTTTCCAGGCAAGAGTACTGGAGTGGGGTGCCATTGCCTTCTCCAGCGTTCTACAATGATTTCCTCCCAAACCTGTGATTCAAAGAGTCACACTAGAGAGGTAAAGAGTGGACTTGTGGACACAGTGGGGAAAGAAGAGGGTGGGAGGAATTGAGAGAGTGGCATATAGACATATAGACACACTGACATATAGACACTACCATGTGTGAAACAGCTGGTAGGCGCCACTGTCTAACACAGGGGGCTCAGCCCAGTGCTCTGTGATGACCTAGACGGGTGGGGTGGGGGCGGGGGAGGCTCAAGAGGGAGGGGATGTATCCATACATAGAGCTGATTCACCTTGTTGTATGGCAAGAACTTCATACAACATTGTAAAGCAACCATCCTCCAGTTTAAAAAATTAAAAAATCACATCCGTTCATCTTTCCGGCTGTGAGCCAGGCAGCTCACTTACACTCAGCCTTATTCCAGCTTTTCTAAACATATGTGCATCCAGTATTTCACTGGACTTCCCATTCTGAAACTAGGAAGTCAGATTATGTCACTGTACCAAGGAAATGTGTGGTGACCCAATGACTTGTGAATTTCTTTGATTAGCATGCCAAAGTACGTGTATTGGGATTCCCAGCTAGCTTAGCTGGTAAAGAATCAGCCTGCAATGCCGGAGACCCCGGTTTGATTCCTCGGTCAGAAAGTTCCCCTGAAGAAGGGATTGGCTACCCACTCCAGTTTTCTTGGACTTCCCTGGTGGCTCAGACAGTAAAGAATCCCTGCAATGCAAGAGACCTGGGTTGGATCCCTAGCTTGGGAAGATCCCCTGGAGGAGGACATGGCAACCGGCTCCAGTATTCTTGCCTGGAGAATCCCCACGGACAGAGGAGCCTGGAGGGCTACAATCCATGGGGTCGCAAAGAGTTGGACACGACNTTCATCTTTCCGGCTGTGAGCCAGGCAGCTCACTTACACTCAGCCTTATTCCAGCTTTTCTAAACATATGTGCATCCAGTATTTCACTGGACTTCCCATTCTGAAACTAGGAAGTCAGATTATGTCACTGTACCAAGGAAATGTGTGGTGACCCAATGACTTGTGAATTTCTTTGATTAGCATGCCAAAGTACGTGTATTGGGATTCCCAGCTAGCTTAGCTGGTAAAGAATCAGCCTGCAATGCCGGAGACCCCGGTTTGATTCCTCGGTCAGAAAGTTCCCCTGAAGAAGGGATTGGCTACCCACTCCAGTTTTCTTGGACTTCCCTGGTGGCTCAGACAGTAAAGAATCCCTGCAATGCAAGAGACCTGGGTTGGATCCCTAGCTTGGGAAGATCCCCTGGAGGAGGACATGGCAACCAGCTCCAGTATTCTTGCCTGGAGAATCCCCACGGACAGAGGAGCCTGGAGGGCTACAATCCATGGGGTCGCAAAGAGTTGGACACGACTGAGTGTCTAAGCACAGCACAGCACGTTTATTAGGCTAACTGCTACCAGTCTCTGGTTTTCTTGTCTCCTTTTGTTCTCCTGTACTGTCAACACTGTTTCAGGCTGTTCCCTTAGGGTCATGGTTAATTAAATCAGACTATCCTAAATAAAAGAAATTCAGTTGGAAGCCTTTAGAATTCTCTTCTCATCATCTAATTACAGGAAGAGCATTTATGGGCAGTCTAACTCTGGCTAATTCGCTCTCTGAATCTTTCACTATCATACAATTTGAACATCAAACCCTAAAACCACTGGGTGGGTATTTTCCACTGCTCTGGTGGCATATTCTTTTCAAGTTTCCCTAAAGTGGATTCTGCCAGAAGACTGCTTTCAGGCTACGGTAGCCAGAAAGTCTTCAAAAACCACATCCAAATGACTGCTCTTGTCCCCACTGCTTTGAGCATTCCAAGATTTTCATCACTCAATGGTTCCAGATAGAACCGCTCACATTAAACATGATTGAAAAAAGAAAGCTTAATCAGGAAATTATAGGCCTTCTTTAGTTCCCCCCAAACACTGGCTTCCTCACATCCCCCTCACACTGGACAATACCACCTCACCCACAATTGTATAACTGAGTGCCTTACAGTGATATGAGATTCATCCTTCAATCCATCCAACCAGTTTTTCATTGAATTCTCCCACTTTCAGCATCTGGCCAACCACCCTTTCCCATCTCCGCACCTACAGTCTTGCAGGAGTCCTGCGAACTCCCCACAATGTCTTTTCAGTAAGCCCATGGAAAAGACCTGTCACAGTGTCAAAGCAGTTATATGTACTTAATTGCATGGCGGAAGATACTTGGGTGGCAACTCAGAGCTCAAACTGGAGGAAGCAAAAGTTTATGGATAGAACTGGCTTCAGAAGTGAAATGAGGTCGTCAGCACTACATCTCTCACCTCTCCACTGTGTGAGCTTCCTTCTCCATTTAGGGATCCCTAGGATACAGGTTTTTTGCATAATCAGCCAAGTGACAGTCTCCAGGTTTTCTGTCAGGAAACTCCAGACCAGCTCCCTTCCTGCTTTCCAGCTCAGTTGCCAATGTACACAAACAGGTATCAGCAAAAGTGCTGGAAGGAGTCATAACATCAGGGCAGAGGGCTTGGGTAGCATTCTCAGCTCTGTATTCTGTGTTGTGTGTTTTTGGACAATTAATTTAACCTCTCTGGACCTCGGTGTCCCCACCTGTAGAATGCCACTTCTTCAGTAAGCAAGGAAAGAAGGAAAGATAGTGCTAAGTCACATCCGACTCCTGCGACCCTATGGACTGTAGCCTGCAAGCCTGCTCTGTCCTTGGGATTTTCCAAGCAAGAATACTGGAATGGGTTTCCATTTCCTCCTCCGGGGGATCTTCCCAACCCAGGAATCGAACCCAGGTCTCCAGCATCGCAGGCAGATTCTTTACCGACTGAGCTATCAGGGAGGCCTCAGTAAAGTCTCCCCCAAGTGCGTGCCATCCCCAACCCAGCTAGTCATTTCCTCCAGACTATTTACAACACACTGAACAGCACTCCTCCCGACACCCCAGATATTGAACGGGAGTGCTCCTAGAGAGCAGAAAGTGTTTTATTTCTCTTCGTAGCCCGGGGTCAGGATACATCAGCTGCAGCCTTTTTCATTCAGAGATCTTCATTCAGAAGATCTCAATCTCCACCCCTCCCTTACTCTTTGAAACCACAGGATCTGTCTGATTCAGTCCACTGTTACCCAGTTCAGTTCAGTTCAGTCGCTCAGTCGTGTCCGACTCTTTGCAACCCCATGAATTGCAGCACGCCAGGCCTCCCTGTCCATCACCAACTCCCGGAGTTCACTCAGCCTCATGCCCATAGAGTCGGTGATGCCATCCAGCCATCTCATCCTCTGTCGTCCCCTTCTCTTCCTGCCCCCAATCCCTCCCAGCATCAGAGTCTTTTCCAATGAGTCAACTCTTCACATGAGGTGGCCAAAGTACTGGAGTTTCAGCTTTAGCATCAGTCCTTCGAAAGAAATCCCAGGGCTGATCTCCTTCAGAATGGACTGGTTGGATCTCGTAACAGTCCAAGGGACTCTCAAGAGTCTTCTCCAACACCACAGTTCAAATTTAGCCCTAATTAGGTGGACCCACCCTCTCTGTGTCCTCTTCCCTGAATTAGCTCCTAGAATCCAGTCTCCACTGGTTTTCCAGACTAACTTCTACCCTTCTCTACACCCAATTCTCCTTCCTCTGTATTATTCACTATATTTTATATAATCCCAAGTATTCCTTCCCTTTGTTTCTGAGCCTTGAAAATGCCTTAACTGCTACCCAAAATAGCCAGTTTCTTTTAGCTTTTAAGCCTTCATGCCTGACTATTGCAGAATCACCCCAGCTTGAGAGGAGCCAGAAATCAAGGGCTGTGGGTCGATCAAAACAGTGCCCCAAGCATGTAGCTGTCTCCTAAATGCTTTTAAGGGTAATGAATGGTAATGAATTCAGATTGATTATGTTACTATGTTCTGCAGTATATGCTACCGCTCCAGATGAGGACAAAGGTCAATTTAAAAAGTCTAATCCAGTGACTCTCAATGGGAGGGGGCAACTCACAAATGTCAGAGGGGGTGGCAGTGCGTGTAGTTTGGAAAAATAAAAAACATATTCAATGTGATCATATAATCTTATACCTTTGAAAAGTGTTTTAAAAAGGAGTGTTTGTTATTTAAAACATAAGCTATAGATTTGATTCGTGGCTATTTGATCTGTTCATCTTCTCTTATGTTCACAACATCCCTACAATTGCAGACACAGCTACTACAATTCAAAAAGATGAAGTTAATTCTCCAGGATCAAACAGCTTAGGAAGCAGCAGGGGTAGCATTTGAACCTGAGGTTGCTCTTCACGCATCTACACTGTTTCTCCACAACAGAGGCAGCAAGCGTGGCCCGGCCCCACATAGCTGGATTTGTACCCTGTCATTCTCCATCCAAGCTTGATGGGACTAGTAAAGGGCCCCATAGTATCGTTTGAGATGGCAGAAAAGCTGTCCCACACGATGAGGTGAGTAAGGCTTTCTAATAGTCAGCCAAGCAATTCTCAAGGCACCAGGGTTCAACCAACACCCGGTGTCACAGAACAAGACCCAATGCAGGGCTTCCTTCCCTACGCTGAAGAGAGAACGTGTATCCCAGTCCTTCCCAGATAAGTGAGGTGGCTGCAGGATCCAGGAACTCTGCTGATCACATAGGCTCTGCTGACCTGCTCGGGAGAAACCAGACAGTCAGTACAGACTTCTGAACGTCTTATGTGCCACGCATATTCCAGATCAATGTTGCTGTTGAGCTTTACTTTACAATGAAGTTATTAGAGAGCCGAGAGAAGCCTCTGGGTGCTTTCAATACAGTGGGAGAGAACAGGTTATTTGAGCCCCCTGCTCTAGATAATCAGAATCAGGCTTCCCTGGTGGCTCAATGGTAAAGAATCTGCCTGCCAAGCAGGAGACCGGGTTCGATTCCCTGAGTCAGGAAGATCCCCTGGAGAAAGAAATAGCAACCCACTCCAGTATTCTTTCCTAGAGAATCCCATGGACAGAGGAGTCTGGTGGGCTACAGTCCATGGATCACAAATAGTTGGACACAACTTAGTAACTAAACAGCAGCAGCAGCAGCAGATAATCAGATAACAGTAATTTTGCTTGAATCAATTCAATCTCATTCTTATAAGCACATCGCACTGTAGCACTCTCCTCTTCCTAATCTGCAGTTCAGATCTCAAGTCTTACTACCTTCTGTGTGATGACTTTATTTGAGTGGCTGAAGTCATCCACTCCTTCATGTTTAGAATCACTTTCAAGAAAAGGCTTTGTGGGTGAGATTTCACACTTGGCAAATTTAAACAGCACTGTGGAGGCATAGAAAGCAGAAATAAAAGTTTTCAGGGCAAATTAGGTCATAAATGTCGGTCCGATATAGAACTGACCTCAATAAAGACCTTGCTGAGAAAGTTGTAAACAAAGTGGCACAGCTCAGAGCTTTGAACAGGATGTATGCCCTGAATAAAGAAAATCTGAGCTTCCATCAGAAAGCAGAGATTCTAAGTATGGTAGGGATAGCAGTTTTGAAACACTTGTGAGGGGGTTTTGCTCTTAGTAAGTTTTTCTAATCACTACCCTTTCCTCTTTTTTTATTTTATTTTTATTTATTTATTTTTGGCTGCACTGTCTTTATTGCTGCAATAGTGCTTTCTTTAGTTTCAATGGCTTCTCTTGTTGCAGAGCATGGGCTCCAGGCATGTGGGCTCAGTAATTGCAGCTCCCAGGCTCCCTAGAGGGCTTCCCTGGTAGCTCAGTTGGTAAAGAATCGGTCTGCAATGCAGGAGACTCCAGTTCACTTCCCGGGTCAGGAAGGTCTGCTGCAGAAGGAATAGGCTACCTACTCCAGTATTCTTGGGTTTCCCTTGTGGCTCAGCTGGTAAAGTACTGGCACAATAGGTGTGGCACATAGGCTTAGTTGCCCCAGAGCATGTAACATCTTCCCAGACCAGGGATCAAACCCATGTCCCCTGCATTGGCAAGTGGATACTTAACCACTGGCCCACCAAGGAAGTCCTTACTACCCTCTCTTACTTTCTATGCAAACTTCCCACCTGCCCCCCCCCCCTGCCCCGCAACCCCAATTGTTTCTCTGTGAAAACTAAATTCCTGACTGAAGTCTATGGTCTCAGTTCAGTTCAGTTGCTCAGTTGTGTCCAACTTTTTGCAATCCCATGGACTGCAGCACGCCAATCTTCCCTGTTCATCACCAACTCCCGGAGCTTACTCAAACTCATGTCCATCAAATCGGTGATACCATCCAACCATCTCATCCTCTTTCATCCCCTTCTCCTCTTACCTTCAATCTTTCCCAGCATCAGGGTCTTTTCCAGTGAGTCTGTTCTTTGCATCAGGTG